>JAOTAV010000012.1:324453-337598 GCA_026546445.1 Cyclargus thomasi
ATAATTTGTTTATTGTGATTGCTCTTGTTGTTAAGCTAAAGCATAAAAAAAAAAATCACACAGCGTAGCGTGAAACAGTAGTTTCTGAATCATTTTTTTAAAGTTAAGATTTTAACTACGAAAACTGTAATAATGTAATATATATTTTCATGTCATATTTATTTTCATTCATCATCATAATTTCATACTTTACAGGCGAACAGTCAAAGTCCGGAACAGTTCGAGGCACCAGACAAGGACTTTATGATAGTGGCACTGGACTTGCTGAGCGGACTGGCAGAAGGGTTGGATGGACACATCAACCATTTGGTGCTCAATTCCAACTTAATGCAGCTGCTATATCAGTGCATGCAAGATCAAATGCCTGAGGTAGGTTTTTTTTGCTATGTTAGTTAGATAAATCATTTCTGTTAATAATAATTCATTGAAAATCTTAGATTTGTTTTATTATATGCGCCACGCGACTTTCCCGCGTCCGCGTAAAATTTTATAAATTATTCCGTTTTTACAACATTTTTTGGTTACTGCTCGCTCTTATTGGTCGTAGCGTGATGTCATATAGCCTAAAGCCTTCCTTGATAAATGGACTAACCAACACAAAATAATTTTTCAATTCAGTCTAGTAGTAAGTGAGATTAGAAATTACAAACTTAACGAATGAAAACATTTATACTTATAATTCTATAACTTTATCAATGCACTTGAGAACTTCTATAATAAAAACAACCACATTTCCAGGTGCGGCAATCGTCATTCGCATTATTAGGTGACTTAACGAAGGCGTGTTTCCAACATGTGCTGCCGTATATCCCTGAGTTCCTACCCATACTCGGCATGAACCTCAATCCCGAACTGATATCCGTATGCAACAACGCCACGTGGGCTATCGGAGAGATTAGCATAAAGCTAGGTGAGTATACATTTTGAAAGTGACGATCCTTTAATGCTGTTAAAATACTACGATATTACGTTGACACTAAGAAAGAAACAGCTCTCATGTCGCACACACGTAACCGTAATAAGGATCCGAAATGAAGAACACAAAACGGCACGACACTTCACTTCTATGAAACTGACGTTTTACAAACATTAATCTGACGATTACATATTTCATTCTATGGAACTGAAGTCTCGCGTCGCGCTTTAGTGCGCTCTCACCTATGCTCGTTATGTTGTATCTCGCTATTGATGAGTCTCGTTCTATTATAAATAGCGCCTATTCTATTACATTATCCGGAATGCACTGAGTTCGAACACAGCGTAGTATAATATGGAACAGGGAGTAAGTTTCCTATGTTTTCGTATGTACGGGACACGCCCACCAGGAGCGCAGCGCGCTGTGGATTGTGAAGTCGAATAAGCGCTTATGACCTTAGACTAGACTATTATGCATTCGCTCAAGATGAACCATACCGTTCATTAAATTAGAAATTTGACAGAGGCTGATGTCGAATTTCTAATTTCGACACGTGCGACACGGTTTTTTTGTTTTTGTATGAGACACAATGTAATATCAACAAAAAAATTGTATGTACTCGTATACTACCTGACTGCTACATTAAAAGAAGAATATTAATTTACTATAAATTGTATTTAAATTAAGAGTTTGACAGTTAATATATGGGGTTGATGTCATAGTTAGCTAATTAATATGCATGAGGCTGTATAACTTTATGTTCTTTTACATAATCGTTATGTCTACTTGTAGGAGCCGATACATCAAAATATGTACCTCTAGTGCTGAACCATCTTGTAGACATCATCAACAGGCAAAACACACCCAAGACGCTACTCGAAAACACAGGTAAGTGACCTAAGCGAACGCAAAGACATAAGTTAAAACTAAAAGTTGCTAGAAATATTCTGTGAACTACTTTGGTGGCAGTCATGTTACAGAGACATATGAAACTTCTTTCACCGCTTTATATTGATTTATCATAAATGTTCATCATTTATTTTATATTATAATGTTTACATATATTAACTGAACATACGTATCACCTGAATGTTTACTAATTTCTAATGTCGTTAAATGTATCCAGATGTTTTTTGTAGAGATATTATATTAATACCTAAAAAAATTTTTCAGCTTAAATTTAATTTTTGAGATGCTAGCAATGGGATTAGTGAAGTGCATATTTTAATTTATTTTATCTGAGGTGTAAATATCAGTAGTACCATAGCGAGTGTGTGTCGACCGCAGGCGGCCCGGAGTTACCACGACCGAGCCACCGCTGACTGCATTTGTCAATATCCTTGTACCGATATAGAAATATAAAACTTGCCAGTAGTAACAGTAGAACCACCAAGCTGTAACCAAATCCCAGTAAATGCGGCGTGGAGCATGTCGAAATTCGTTCAATGACCCACCTATAACCTGTCTCACTTTCGCAAGGATAATGATAATAATAATAATAATAGACATTTATTTGACATATCAGACATAATGCTATTTCATCTCCACTGCGTTCTCCAATTTAGGTGTGAGTCAGAAGACGATTTTCTATGTTTTCCAAGATCTATCAAAACTATTATTAAATAATTTTCTATAGCGTTTTTAAATCAAACTTTAGTCTAAAAGCCGTACGGCTCAAATTGTGTTGTCCATATCTTTCAAAGATTTGATTTGTCTGTTTGTAAAAGAAATTGCATGTCCCGTTTGTATTTTTTGTAGCGGTAGTTACAAATAAAACCGTATGAAACAGGGTGAAAATATTTTTTACTAACCAACCATAAGTGTATTAAATCTGTAATTTCTGTACTAAAATGATTATTTATTGTTGCTTTTCAACACATTTTTTACAACCGCAAGACCGCGTCCACCGAAATGTCATTTTAATCCTTATATTGAGTATGTTGAACATATTATATCTATATCATCTTAACTTATATTTGGCCGAACGCTAAACTGGTTGCGCGACCATGGTTTCTAATGATAAAACAATGATATTGGCATATGTACTCTGGCCCTTAAAAAGTATATGACAAATTGTCGTACGTAAATTGTATGTCACATTCGCTCTTGATTAACGTGCGTGAGTGGGACAGACTTACAACTCGTGATTCGAGATATAAAGAGTAAGGCCTCAGCACATGATCGAGTTTCGAGGTACGGGAATTAAGACCTTAGATCTAATTTAGTGACGTAACTGCCGGGGCGCGCGCGGTCGCTAGCGCGTAGGAGATCACTTCTCTCTCGGTGACACTATTCGCCGCTGTTGATTATGTATTAAGTATGTTTTGGATGGTTTGTTGATTTGTTTTCTTGGTTTTGTTCTCGGTATGTCGTGGCGTAGCGATAACTATCGGTCGGCTAGGTTATGTGTGCCCCCACGACGTCGCACCCGTTTTACATCAATTTGTACGGCAGTGGTCTGTAGTCAATTTTTTTTATTATTAATTTATATTATTACTATTAATTTTTGATAAATAATTTGTCGGTATTATTTCGATCGTGGATGGTGTTTGTTAAAGCTTGATATGTTTTATTCGATGAGTTGTTTTGTTTTATATTTGTTTTGTTACGCCGATGTGGGTCGCGGGGTCGCGCTCGCCGCAGCCAGTGCCGTGTCCAGCCAGTGTGTGAACACCATCCGCTTTCCGAATATATATACAAGCTAATTATTATTTATTGTATCCCGAACCGACGAACAAATATTATATTACTATATAACTGAAAACTTACAGTCGAAAGTCATTATTATTATATATATAAAATATTTGTCCCCAGTTCGGTGTCCGATATCTGTGTTCATATACGATACTATGTGTCCCCGTATGTCCTAATACGTTCACTCTAACCATACATTTTACCTTAAATTATTTGGTAATTATTATTTGCTTCCTTATCTATGAGACGAATTTAATCGCATCCTATCGCATAGCTTGTAGAGTGTTCAGCTACTAGAGCGTTTCGTGCGACGTCCGATCCGAGAGGCGACACGACATGTATGCGATGTATGTATCGTATCGGACGCGGTGCGAGAGCTCGCCCTAGTGAGGGAGTGTCAGGTGGTACATTGTGGTGGTGCGCAGGTGTATATCGCTGCGCAACATTCGCGATAACGACGAGAAGGACTCGGCGTTCCGCGGCATGTGCCAGATGATCCAGGTGAATCCGGGTGGAGTAGTGCCGGACTTTATGTACTTCTGCGACGCGGTCGCGTCGTGGTCGCACCCTAAGGACGACCTGAAGGAGATGTTCACTAAGGTAACCTAAACATTTGACGTTCATTTTAATCATATCAGAAATTTCTAATAGTGGCCTACTATGAAACACAAAAACCGAGGGCATTCCAGAGAGGAGTCCGAAATTTTCTGACCAGAGATTCGTATAATGTGCGGCCGAACTTAATATCTACGTGTTTCAGACACTGAAGTACTTCACTTCAGTGCCTGAAAAAGCGACCAAAAGTAGCTGTTTTAGAATTTTAAATACTACATGGAGGTTGTCTAGTTTTGACTTGAAGAAACTTTTCTGTGCACCTATATAGTTAGAGCACCACCTGGTCATCTTCACTCTAAATGTGTGCTCAAAAGACTTGACAAGCAAAGACATTGGATAGACTAGACCTTAATTTTTATACCAATTGCTCTACCATGAGTTTGAAACTATAGTATTTGTCGATACTCGATAAATGTAATATATAAAATTCTCGTGTCACAGTTTTCGTCGCCATACTCCTCCGAAACGGCTTGACCGATTTTGATGAATTTTTTTTGCTTATCCGGTATCTATGAGAATCGGCCAACGTCTATTTTTCATCCCCCTCAATGTTAGGGGAAATTTGCCGGGTCAGCTAGTTTATTGTAATCGCAATGTTGGTTCCGTAAGTGACCGCTAGAGGCGCTGTAAAATGTTGCCATACAAAAAGTTTACATCGTTGCTATCGAGTATCGACAATTCGAAAATGGAAAATAATACTGTTGCTTCAAAGTCATGTTAAAGCCACTGCATATTTCACTGTGTATTTCCAGATCCTGCACGGTTTCAAGAACCAGGTGGGCGACGAGAACTGGCGGCGCTTCACGGAGCAGTTCCCCGAGCAGCTGAGCGCGCGCCTGGCCGCCATGTGTGGGATATAGACCGACAACATTATACTTACCTGGTGAGTGTATATAACTAGATGACGTCCGCAACTCAGTTGCGACAGAATTAGTATATCGTACGGAAACCGTACATTTTTCCGGGATAATAAGTATCCTACTTCCTTCCCCGGGGCTCACGCATTTATAGTATAAGTATGGACGTATGAAAGTACGAGTATGGATGTGGAAGTATGGATCTATATATCCTTGATCTTACTAGTCAAAATGGTTTCAGGGGAACCAATGTCAGCACGGGTCGGGGAGACATTGTGCCGGAGCCGCTCCGAGATGTGCCAACTGCTGCAATCCACTGGCCTCACCATAGACTACAGCTACCGAACACTGGCCTCACCATAAACGAAATTTGGTTACACTAGACAAAAACTGGCCACACCATAAACAATTTCAAACCCGTAACAGTATCGTACCTGAACGTTTCACTAGTGTAAAGCGGCTATTTCACTTAACCTTATCGAGTGTAGTAGGTTGTGAACCGAGTTAGGGTAGACGCACACCTTATCCTCGCACGTAGGAACTACACGGGGGGACTGTACATTTTTTTGATGATTTATTTCAACGGTTCATTTTTAACGTGGTGAAAATGCTTCAAAAGCTTTGTGTTGTCGGTTTAGTATAGAAGTTGTGGTCGCTTAACAAGTGACCGCATAGGGCTCTCGTCCACTGAAATTTACTAATGCAGATACATAACCATGACTGTGGTATGTGCCGTTATTTTTGTGACCTTGTCCAATTTGAGAACGCGTAGTTTTCGATAAAGTTTTATGTTGAAAGCCGCGTCCGACCGAGAGCCCGCGACCATCGTCGCAGTTCCACTTTGCATGAACTAGTTATAGTGTTAGTATATATGAGTATGTTTTATATTTTTTCGAGTAAATTTTAACTGGAAATTTGTACCCAGTGTATCGGTGTCAGGTGTCGTGCGTAGATGCGTTTTGCCTACTTCAAAATTTGTTATCCCTCGTACTAATAAATATAACTCGATGCTTTTTCCTTGTCTAGTTGGAAGCAATGGATAGATAGAGCAAAATACCGTATTCATATTTTGTTCTCTGTCTTTAATTTTGTCGACGACATATGATGAGGTTAAAATGAATTTATGATAAAGTTACGGTGATCGCATATTTGTCAGCGACGTACGCGCCGTATTTCGTGAGAGAATATCGAGAAATGCGACGCGTTTGTCGCTTACCTTGCTGACAAACATGCGATCATCTTCATCATCTAATAGAGTCATCTATTGTGCATTCGCTCAAGATTGGCGGTATGGTTCATTAACCCTCACTCAAAAAAATTGTCATCTCCATACAAGACGCGATTGTCAATAAAGTGTTGTGTTGTCACTTTGCTGTTGACAATCGCGGTCTGTATAGGAATTTGACAGAGGGTTAATGAACCATACCGCCAATCTTGAGCGAATGCATTAAAATATAAAGAGTGAATGTAATTTATTAGTATGAGGTACCTGTTTTGTGCACGTTGTCAAGCGAATGTGACCCTCTAATCTGTTGCATGTTATATTTAGGACGTAGCTCGTATTGACGTAATGTTGCTTTCGCGGTCGCCTCTGTGCTGACGGATATTAAATTTATTGCGCTTCGTTTATATCAAATGCAGACGTGACTGACCCGTGAGTTTCGCGCTTCGTTTATATCAAATGCAGACGTGACTGACTCGTGAGTTTCGCGCTTCGTTTTTATCAAATGCAGACGTGACTGACTCGTGAGTTTCACGCTTCGTTTATATCAAATGTGGACGTGACTGACTCGTGACTTTCGCGCTTCGTTTATATCAAATGCAGACGTGACTGACTCGTGAGTTTCGCGCTTCGTTTAAATCAACGCAGACGTGACTGACTCGTGAGTTTCGCGCTTCGTTTATATCAATGCAGACGTAACTGACTCGTGAGTTTCGGTGAAAATAAAAAATTGCCTTGCATTTATGTCTCCACTTGTTTTTCCATTCGTATGTGTCGAGTATGAAACGTCCTAACTTTTTTGATATAAATGTAAAAAGACTTGTGAAATCGAGAATTTATGTCAACTGTGATTTGTGACTGGTTTACTTTGACTATATACGATTATATGCCGTTGTAGATATATCGCTTGTATTTGTGTCAGCTAGATTTCTATATATACCAAATAGTATTTTTACGTTGTATTGCGCATAATTTTGTATGATTGAGTTGCAGCGTCGATCGACTCTTGTGGTGTCGACTTACCGATATTTTTATAACGGGCATCCGTGTTTTATTTAATTTTACACCCGTGAAAGTAATCCCAAGTAGTTAACAGCAAGAAAAAGTAATTTGAAAGTATTTTGTATCATTCAAATTGAAAACTTCAATTCGCTCGTAAATTGACGCCACGACAGCTTCGCGTCGCAACTTGTATGATTGATATGAAGTATTATTTATGTGTATAAATAAAATATTAAATATATGTAAATACATATGAGTTGTATATTATATTATAATTATATAGAAATTAAAAATGTTATTTTTTTGTTTTGTGAAAGCTAAAAGTCTGACTTTAAACACTTGTTATATTATTTAGGTTTTTCAGATTCTGTCTTGGACGCGTTTTGTTGGTGAGAGATTGTTGATACGTCACGCCTACTGTATGTTACAGTAGTGCGACATTAACTAATAACAGGAATTGATAGTAACCAAGTTGTATTATGACAAAAGTAAAGTGTACAGAATACAATTGTAATAATCGACGATTTTTCTGTATGAACCTCTAAGAGTGACTTGAATAGTTTAAAAAATCAAGAAGTAATTCTGACATATATTATTTGACTTGAAAATTTTTAAGATTTTTTAACATATACTCTATTAACATAAGTCGTATTTTCTAAACAAACGGTAAAATGTAGTCCAAGATGGTTTCTGAAATTTTGTAGTTCGAATGAACATTAGACTATTGCAATCGTAACGTAGGGTTAAGTGAATCGGAATGTAATAGGGTTATTCGGGGATACATCAAATTCTACATTCCTTGGGATAAAATTATTTTTTTGGCAAAACAAAATATATTATTTTTTACGATATGTATGTTTATCGTATGCGACCCAAATTATGATATTCGTATGTATACTCCAAGTTATCCCTCAGAGACCCAAAAGGGTGCTTTCAAGTATTACGTAAGTCAGTTTTCGTGGTATCTAGACACTAATCATAATATTTTCTTAATCTCCGCCTTTGAAATATACTAATGACCCCTTCTATACTGTAACGTTTTATAGCAACCTAAACTGCGTCGCGTAATACATGAACGCTCCAATAGTCCCGTCCCCAATCCCGTCTAGTCCCATTCCTCGTCATGTGCCAACGATGCCCGGTGTCTGAACGCTCACTGTCGTAATCGTAAGTTCGCCTACTGTATAACATTATGCTGTGTCGACGGCACTACTTTTGTACCTTTTACTGTAGCGTTGATATTCACCAGATATGTCACTTACTTTGAGTTTTTTGCAATTTTTTTCCCCACATCGTCTTATTACCTAAACAAGATTAACTTTTTAAATCAAGTGTTTACCAATTTGCTATTTAAACAGAATAGGGCTAAAAAATATATATTTTAACTTAACCTTAAATTAGTTATTTACAATGTATCCGTACCTATAACGCGTGTGTGTAAAAAATTGCGAATATTTTTGGTAAAATCATTAAAAAAGTTTAAAAGGAAGATTTTCTCACTTTAATATTTTAGTTCCGAAGGAAAATTGTTGTAATACACATTGTACTTACGCGCTGTTCGTGCCCACTTTAATTTTAAGGTCAGTAGATTTTATTAAATGTTTTTATTTAGAATTGTTTTCCTAAAAACCGTGATAATAGCTGTTTAAGTGTTGCGTGTGTGTGTGTGTGTGTGCGTGTGTGCGTGCGTGTGTGAGCGCGGCGTTCGTAATGGCACTTCCCTTCCTAGTTAGGTATTCCATATTAATTTTGATAACTTTTCAATTCTAGTGAATATTCGATTAATTAGCTTTTCCTAACGTATTTACTATCTAACGAAAGTCAAGAAATGAAATAAAAAACGGTATTTGCTAGGATAGAAAAGTTATTCTATTATTTTATGTAGTTTAGTGTTGACCACAGATCAATGATCCGAGGTAGATAAGTCACAACAAGCTAATAAGTGAAAAAAATACCAACTACTGGGGTTTTCTAAATTGAACGCAATAAATATATTTGTTTGTTTCTTAATGCGATACTACAACTGCTATACTACAGTTCATATAAATTGGAATGAATTTTTCTCCGTTCGCAACGCGTGAAGAGACAAAATTTTATTTAAATTTATAAAAACGTATGGTGTCGCTGCGACATTCGTTCACTGCTAAATTATTTTTATAACACTTAGCTAAAGTGTCATGTCTACTAGTTTCTGAGATCTATGGTTTTGTCGAACATTCATTTGTTCTTATACAATTTCATCTTCTAAAACGCGCATTATAATATTATATTTTTTTATAAAAAATATGGTCAGGCGGATTTAACAATTAAAAGTAACATTCTTCTTAATGTTTGAAATAGTAAATACAATATAAAACTATATTTGTGTTAGCAGTTATACTGCTAATGCTTGTTGTGTGTTTCATAATCAAAATAGGTATGAAAATAACTAACAAATTAATTTTAAATTTTGTCCGTATGTAATTATTTATTATTTAATTCGTCTTACCTAAAATGTTTCACACGAACATTGTATTATAAAATTATGAAGTTGTACGCTGCAATAAATTTGTAAATTCTGGTACTACATTATTACGTGACGCATAGTATATTGTTCTTAACCGTCGTCTGCCATCGATTTTCAGTGAAATACCAACGGAAATATTTAAAATAAACTTTTTATAAAATTTTTTAATGAACATATTTTTAACAAAAAAAAAATCGGTTGGCATCGAATTACAGCGAGAATATATATGTAACTATGCGATGGATTATTTGATCGAGGATGCGTCATGTAATATCTATTTGATTGTTTTAATATCAGAATAAAATTGTATTTTTCATAATAAGCATATTAAAGTCGAGTATTAACAAGCAGTCTATGTGATTATTGAGTGATTATATTTGAAACATATTCGTATATAGAGGATATATGTTAAAGCTCATGTGAAACCGTGTATCAGCCCTTGCCCCTACTAGTTAGGGACCATCCATATATACGTCACACATATTTCATGGTTTTTAGACCTCTCCCCTTCCCTTTCCCTTGTCACAGATGGTCGATGGTCACATTTCTGAGGACCCCCCCCCCATGACGTTACAAAATTTGCAATTTTACACCTAAAAGTTGAAACCACATCAATATTTCAAACTGTTTCAAATTTGATGAAATGTCTAAATTCGAAACACGATGTCACACTCCAACGACCCCTCTACGTGTGACGTACTTTATGGATGGTCCCTTATAATACTATCGGCGAAGCTCATTCCTGAAGTGGATTTGTTAATAGTTTATGTATTCAATAAACCCTTTGGATTGGTTAAAACGCAGCTCTGTATTGCCAGCAGTGTTGTAACAAGTTCGGGCTTTAAATAAATCACATGCATATAAATCATAGTCCGTTAAAAATTTTACCTTCGAAGCGTTATTTTTGACAACGGAATAAGTGTATTTAATTTGGTAGAAGCTATGAAGGTGGAGTAACTCGAAAAGAAACTGACCACGAACGCCGTAACGCCGAGTGTTGGGTCGGCAGAATGTATTATTGTGTTGCATCAAAACTAAATGCCTCTTCTCTCATCGCTATGTATCTATATATATCATATTTAAATTATATAAATCGTACTTATCTATTTTGATATTTGTATTGTATAGAACATTTTTAAGTATTTTATGTAGGTTCGTTATTCAAACACTTTATCGTTTCGAATATCGTCTTCAGTTGATATGAATTCAATTCGCCCCTCTCAGGAACATTGTGAGTCATGTTTTAGGCGGACAGTGGGTACAGTGAAGATATTTTTGTACGTCGTTTCGTCTCTACCTCCTATCTGAGGCCTAACTACGGGCGTAGAACAACGGTTGTAATTTTGTAAAAGTATTTTGTATTCTGCAATAATTTCTGTACTCACGTCCGAAAGTTTCGCTTCGCCGTCCGGCGATACAAAGTAATATTTTGTGTAAACATAAATGTACATAATGTATTGTGGTTGTAATTGGGAACCTCACCATAGACATTCTTTTACCATACATTTCGTTAATAAAGCACTAATTGTTCGATAAGAACGCATTTTATTTATCTTTTAGACCCAAAACTTTGGTTGACATAGACAATATTAAATATTTACCGTGGACAGGATAACATATTGTACGGTCACGTAACAGAAGGAATTTCGTCCATTGGCTTCGCTTTTGTCTCTATGGATATATTTTCTTTAACGGATAGCAATTGCCATCCGCCGGTGCCAGTTGGGGACGATTTGGAAAAGTTTTTCTTTTTATAGTATTTATACTTTTATTCTAAGTTTATATATTTTACTTTGTAGTTTTTAGTAAATAATTTAATGTTATAAATTAACGATATAATTTTCTTTTTTATCACAGGCACTAAATATGAGGAAAATAGCGGTTTTCGTAATGAAGGTACGCTAAGGAGTATTATTATATTAAAGTACGAACTCCTTCGTGCTCCGCAACCATATCTCCATTAAACATTCCAAAGAAAACTAAATCTATCGTTTTAAGATAATCTTAACTTTACCCAAATATAGGTTAAGCTCTGATTAAGGTCGACCTAAGGGTTAAGTGAAATAAATTTTTCAATATGACCTGGTATGAGATCTCATAAGATGTCATTAAAGATCTCCAATAAGCAAGTAAAAATATGATCTAGAGAACGCGGTTATGGCACGGTCGCCGTGCCGCGTAAAGTATTAATATATGAGAAACTATGCTTTACATACTATGAACACGGCTGCCGTTTCAGTAATGTATGGGCTCGTACAAACGCTTTCAGATGAACACGGGCGCAACTACCAGCACGGTATGGCACGACGACCGTGTTTCGATATGTGAAAAGGTAATTTCGCCCGTCTACTTCACTATTACTTAATGCCGAAAGTCTGAACGAACTAAGAAAATCTTGAGTGGGGCGGTTTGTAATTTTTAATAAACTAAAACCTTACGATCGACCTCATCGGTTCGAATGCTCTACTAATAGTCCCTGTCTACTTAACGCCGATTATTGACTCTATGGAGAAGGAAATTTTAGGCCGCGGGGGTGGCGGGGGCGGGGGTGGTATGTAGTTGGTGAGCAGCGCCGCTAGCAGGTGGCGACACAGAGCGGCGGGCTCGCCCAGCGCCGCGTCCGCGAACGCACGACGACGACGTAGACGCTCGCTCCATGACGGATCCACGCGGAGGTTGCCTGAAATTATACAGGGATTTATAAATCACATGGATATAGGAGCAGAAATAAAGTGATTTACATACACAAAAAATATAATGAAATCCGCAGGATCATTATGTAAAAATTACGATCAACAAATAATCAGATGATAATCAGCAACAGTCATAGTGATTAACTCGCGTTTAATTACTAAAGTTCAAATTTGGAACTAATGTTGTGTTTTGTCCATTATAAAAGCACAGAGTAGGAAAAAAGAACCGTTGCGGCTAGTTTGCTTTCGTTGTTGTACGAATTTGATTTTGGAGCAATTATTGCTTTCGCGAAATACATATTAGCCCTGTCGGTCGGGAAAGTTACGGGGACTCTATGCGTTAAAATTTACACGAGGTGTAATGTATTCTGAGACTGAGCTGAGCTCTGCTTCTGTTGGAAGAGCGGCATTGCCAGCCCTGCCACAGTTCCGTAACTTTGTGCCGGTCGGGGTAACTTTTATTTTTAAATTGATTTATTGAGACTGTAGGGGTTTACTCTTGATAAAGATGATACTGCTGCTAGATGCTGGGGTGACGGATGCTGGATGTTAGGATGCTGGTAGCTGGGTGCTGCTGATATGCTTGCTGATAGTGATGATGGAGATTAAATAACACCCAGCTGATGCTTGATAATAATGT
>JAOTAV010000012.1:338512-357616 GCA_026546445.1 Cyclargus thomasi
AAGAAAATTGGTTTCCCGCCTCTACTTGACACTGGCCATGGTTGTAGCCGAAGCGCCATATAAATAAATAAATAAAATAAATATTGTTCGTAGCTTTTTATTCAATTAAAATATGTAAGATTAAAGTCTATTTTAAAATAATATTAGTATTCCTTCATATCTATTATAACTGGGAAAAATTTCATGCTTTTACATCTACGCGTATTACCACTCGCTTTTTAATATGAAGATATTATATAGCTGGATGTGTTTAGTGAGCCAGTCTCTCGGATATCACAGAGATGAAACTTACAGCGACAAGACGATTATAGTCGTCCAAGGTGGTGACGTCACGCACGGGTTTGTCGTCGCGCACGGCGGTGACGCGCGGGAACCGCAGCGTGTACGCCGCACCGCAGTACGTACTGCGGATCAACTCCGATGCCTTTATCTAATATAACAAATCAAAATCTATCTTAGAGTTAAGAAGGATGGGCAAAAATGTATGGTCTACGGAAAAAAAAATTGGGTAATTAAATTTTTTTTTATTACTAAGAGGGTGCTTGTTAGCAATGTCTCCACGGGTGGCCTCGTTCTCATCTTGTATCAGTTAGCAAGAAAGAAGTAGAATTTATTACCTGAAACACTATAGAATGTTCAGGCGTTATCCATAGGTCCGGTTTGAGTCTGTTGAAGTGTATACTGGGAGGCGGAGGCTTCTTCTTGGTGGTGTTCCAATTTGGCTCCAGGAACGAGCAGACTCGCTCCTTTTCGTCATAGGATAAGCCTGACGCGACTCCGCCCACGCACACCCAACGTTCTGATCGTGTAGAAAAGGTTTGTTAACATTTTGGACTATCGTGTAAATTAATTTCAAGTCAGTGAACGATGAACTACTGACTGCGCATAGATAGTGTGAATCAGTTTTCAGTGACAGCACTGACGTCAGTTACTGTCTGGTTAATGAAAATGTGCCTTCACGATAAATTTTTATGTGCTTTGATACAGTCCGACCGAATAGCGTAGTTCGACCGCCTTCTAAATGTTGGTAAATGTCGTCATCAATCATTACCGCACTTAAGATACAAGCAATAACAAATTCATTGGTAACAGTGTACAATTGGGAAGGTGAAACACAGCCAGATTGCAGATCTAAGTAAATTGGTTGGGAAATCTATGTCAAATTTTATCAAATTTACTTACCCTGCGTATGATCGAGGCAAGCGACGTAGAAGCTTTTGGCGCGCCCCTGTCGCTTGTTCTCCGCCTCGTCCGCGCCCACCACCACCAGGTCTAAGTCCGTCACTGCTCCCTCCGTGTACTGGACAACCACACACATACAAGCATATAGACTGTAACTGAAATGGCAGCGAAAAAAGCGAAAAAAAAATTCATGATTTGTATGGGCAAACTCAACTCGCTGGAGGTCTTAGCCATACAAATCACGAAAAAAAAACTTTCGCTTTCAGCCCTGCTCCTCACGAGTCACGAGTAAGGAGGCTTTATTCAAATGCATTTTTACTGCCACTCTTTGGAATTGAAATGCAATGAGCTATTCAAATTTGGAACAGGCAGTCCAGAGCCAGTTTTTTTAACTAAAATCGTATGAAGTAAGCCCTGCTACGCGACACAAATGACGACATAAGTGGAAGAATAACTAGCATAACTAACATTTTACAACTTTTGAGTAAATACTAAATTTTTCATATAAAATTGCAACAAATCTTCAAAATTACGCCCCCCCCCCCCCTCTGTACACGCCTATGGAAGATTTACCTCCGGTTTGATTTTATACCAGCCGGCGTTTCGTTTGTTGGCGATGTAATAGGAGTCCAAGTCTTTGACCACGATGCCTTCGCCTTGGTTCTCGATAGCTGTGTTGAGACCGTCTAGTACTTCAGAACTGGTAACAAATATTAAAAAATAAGTAGAATTGTTAATAAATAATACGCAATATGACATTAATACCACATTGACCAAAAAGGAGAGAAGATATTTGTTCAAAAAACTTTAAACCTATACTAATAAAAGAGAAAGATGTGTACATCTAGCTATTTGCTTTTTCTTAGGTTTTATCTGGCTTGGAAACTATGAATTTTTTTATTGCTACTAATACGAAATGTAACTTATATAGGGGAAGGTCGGGCAAAGTGAACACCCTTGGCAAAGCGAGTAGTTCCCACAACTACGTTATTCGTTCAACGTTTATCACGCTACCGTAGTGGCGTTCCGCCATCTTGGTTTAAGGTGTCCTGCACTTTACCCGGCCTTCCCCTACAGGCATTTTATTAGATTTTTTGGCAAGCACGGTCGCGATGGCCGGAAATGCATCCGGTACTGTATAGAGATTTAGAAAAACACTTACCTATCCTGGACAATCTTTCGCTTACTGATCTGTATAACGCCAAGTACATCGGTAAATAAGGTATCAAGTATCGTCAGCCTGTCTCTGAGAGTAACTCCCCCTTTTTCTGGGGGACCGATGAGCGTTCTACCGTTGTAGTATAGCACGTCGAACACGCAGTAACACGGCCGATATGACGAGTTATCCGTTACTTTCTTAATGTCGTACGCGTACCCTACGATTATAGTTGGTTCAACTCAATAGGGAAGATGCGTGTAAAACAAAATTTGTCGAATGCAAATTATTCTGGTGGCAGGCTAAAAGATGTACAGAATGACAAAAAATCTCTCAATTCTGTTAAGAAAAAAGTAAGAAAGAACTCTCAATACTTTGTATGAACTTTGTATGCAGCTTATAGTCTTTGACGTCACAATCAATATCGGATCTCTCTTTCTAACTGACTACTTTAAAGACTTGTAATTTTTTTGTTGTCAATTTTGTCAAAAAACTGATTTGACTACATCGCTTTTCAATAACGAAAGATTTATTTAAAGAAAGAAAAAAAAATCATGTATATTCCCTATTGTGTGCCCGGCCGACGGCCCTTGTGTTGGAAAGCCTTGTTTACTCGGACGGCGTCTGCCGCGTCACTGCCACATGTATGAAAGTTGTGTAGTCACAAGCGCACGCACACATACAACAAGCGGGCGCGCAATTGAGTTGAACTATCTGTGTCATATTCCTTTAGTACCTAACAGATGTTACGCGTTGCTTCGTTTAGTTGAAATTCTAATAAACCTTTGCTACTTAGGTACATATCTACTTTCCTACAAAGCATTACCTTCGTTTCGGTTGAGCCATTTGAAAGTTATAGGAGCGAAAGTAGGAAAGTAAACGAATGTTTAAAAAAACCCTTTGTAGGGAATTTCTTATATTTTTAATTTGTAGTTGCTTTTAAGATGCCCCAGTGAGCTTCGTACCACTATCTTCCTAATAAAACCTTCCTTAGGCTAATTTTAGTTTTAACACTAATATTTTGAAATTAAAACTAGCCAAAGTTTAGCCGTCCTCGAGTTTTAATGAGACTAGCAAAATTTTTTTTTTCATATTTATAACATTAGTATGGACTATGGATGCTTACTTCACAGATTTGAACTACCTTTTGATCCAAAATATTGCTTCTCCTTATGCCACCCCATCATTTCACCGTCCAGTATGACGCTTTTTACGTTGGTATTAAAACAATCTTTCAAGTAAGGCGTGAGTAGTCCCGATTCGTGTGTCTGTCCGTAGTTGTCGGCGTACGAAAAGCCCTTGCGTGAGAAATAGTTGAACACTCCGTCCTCCATGTGCATCTGTAACCAACGAGCTTTTAGTAGAACAGCTTTCAAATTTTATTTTAACTCAACATTAATCACCACCTACACTATGAGATTAGAGCGTCTGCATTACACGTCACATAGTGAACTTCAGTTCATTTGTGGTGGGAGTGCCGACATCACTTTTACCAGTCCTCGAGGTGGTTCTGGCCCGTGGGTACCGGAGGTTTCGGGGGAGTCGTCGAGGGAGACTATATGTGATAAACTATAGTGTGTGAATGTGTGAGTGTTGTGTGGATAATATACTGTAGGATAGGATTGTTCGCTGTAAGTCCATAAAATAATTGGTCTATGATAGATCTGACGTTCGAATAACGTAAAGTATTTCATTTATGAAAATGCAGCGTCGTTTCGTGTCGGAGCCGCGCTAGTGCGGTTTTACCTTTAAATAATATTGAGTTATAAATGTAAAACAACTAGAAACATATTGGTGTAGTATCAATAAAAGTAACTCACCTGAAATCTCTCACCGTCGAACTTGTCTTCGATCTGATAGGTTTTGTCCGGCGACAGTTGATGTATGTCCGTTACATCCATTCTCTCTGACAACATTGGACAAATCGCGTATCCGATTTGGACGCCCAGTTCTAAAGGTCTGATGTCTCCGTCCTCAAACTCTTCGCAAACCTAACAATAGCAACGACTTTATAGACTTTATCACGAGGAGTGCACAGAGGAATTGTTCGGAATCATTCCAACTGCAACTTTTCCCCATCGAACGACGCGAAAAATTTACCACCCAAATCATCTTGATGAATGGCAGTCTTCCACAGTACGATTTTCGCGTAACTTTCTGCCCCGCAAAGTAAAACTCTGGAATGAACTAGCAGTATTTCCCCTACCGACCTTCGAGAAGAAAGCGCGCTGATGGAAAGCAACTACCGCCCAGTGTCTATGGGCGGTAGTTGCTTTCCATCAGGTACCCGTTTACTCGTTATTATTTTTATATAAAAAATGAATAAATAAACGATTATTAACATTAAATAGACATCTCAATATAGGATGATAATTATATAAATCTAAGATCCTAGCACACGGCGGATTTTTGAGACCATCGCACTTGCATGGATATAATCGCGAAACGGTCGTTTTCTGTGTCTGATGTGATTTAGCACTGCAGTCGCTCAAACAAATGTGTTTTCATCGCTACTCAAAGATACTTTTATTCCGATTAAATGCTATTTGATAAATCATTTATATGTAACCAAATAAACAGATTAAATAATTAAAAAATAAAGTATACGAGTACCTTCTGAATATTATTACAGTTTTGGAAGAACTCCGGCGCGTCGGGATGGAAAGCGGCCAAAATGCGCTGCGTGCTCATACTCAGTTTCAAATCCTTCAATATTATTCTCAGAATCCATTTGAACTCCGCTGCGGTTAATTTTTTCATGAGATAACTGAACGACTCGTCGAGGACGGCTAAAAATAAATAACCATAACATTAATACCTAGAAGTTCTACTATGAGTGTTATAGTATTTTCTCTCTCAAAAAAACCGGTGAGTGTTGTTATATGCATTTGACTAGGTCGTAGAATAGATATTTAGCTACAGTGACAACCTAATAACTACTAGCCTACACAAAAGGTGGTGTAAAGTATACCAGAGCCCTCGGTAAACTGTCAATAAGAACTTTTCAGTTATTTAATATTTGCGGCTTTTTTAGGCCAGGGCCGGGGCTCAATTAGCATTTTGCAAGCACTGCCCATTGCAACCCTATCGTTACGCTACTGAAGCTGCGTACATACTGGGCCAAAGATGGCAAAAGAATGGGTTTCGTTCGTTCAGTCTGGACGGTTAAGCGATCAATTGGCAAGGCAAGGGCAAGAAGACAATTTTTTTTTCTTATTAGTAATTAAAGACTGATAATTTAAATTCTCTCAATGATATGGCAATTTAAAAGTCACATAAAATAGACCTTCCCGAAACGCTCCATATAAAACTCGATACTTGCCAACTTTGAAGGGTTATTACATAAATATATAGAAGTCATGAAGTTGAAATTTTTGATTTTTTTTTTACTATTATATCTCTATTCTTTTTTATTTAATATTAATAAGGGGGTGAGATTGATTTTCATTAACGCGGATATTATTCGCGCAAATTTTTTCATATAATTTTTAGGGATTTTTTTTCTGCCAGTACATACATATAATTAATCGTGCCGATAAAAATCGCAGCATTTTAATGGCTCCGAATTGATAATTTTGTTAAAAATACGGAACGCTGAGATATTTAGAATATTGCATTATTTATTGCGAAATTTTGCCGTCTCCTAAAAAGTGCAGCCCGGGGCAGGCCGCCCAACCGCGCTACGCTACTGCACTGACACAAACGCTACTTACGACCCTTGTTGCCGGTTTCAGCTGATGCAATAGTGTCTAGAACTCGATTCACCACACCTACGGTTACGGTCGACGCATCCTGCCCTATTCTAGATTTCAGCACAAAGTATGCGACGCTTGCGAAATCGCTGTCGTTCGATCCACTGTTGACTGCGCGAAAATTCATCAGTTTCTGAGCTACGTCCGACTGTTTGTTAAGTCCAAGGACGTTCACCAATAATTTCCCTAGTTTTGTCTCTTTTAGATTGTAAGGGTTCCTCTCGCGCTCACAGTGTGGAAGTAGCAGTCTTAGTAGAGGGTAGAAGGTGGAATTCTGAAAAATGTTTGATGGGTAAGCTTCAAGCTGTATATGCAATAGACTTTGGCAGTAGATATTTCTAAGATGTACTATCTTAGAAATCTTTGTCCGTGTTTTGGGGTTCCGCACACAAAGGGTAAAACCGTGACCCCTATTACTAATAATTCCATGTCAGTCCTTCTGTCTTTCGCCGGGCAATTTTCAACAACGGTAATAGCTAGAGAGTCAACATTTTTATGCACTTCTATCGTCGCAAAAACGAAAACGACAAATACTAAAAACAAAACGCGTACAACAATTAACAAACGTGTCATTTTGCCATTTGGTTATTCTGTTAATAGATGTCGCTGTTAGTAGTCTACATCGCGTCATCACTTAAACGAAGACGTTTGTTATAGTTTTTAAGTGTTTAATTTTCGAGGCCGTATTTACCTAAGGCAGTGTCGTACCAGCGCCCTGGGCGAGATTCCTTCAGAGGCGCCCCCAAAATTCAATTCATACACATACAGGCCCTAGACGGACTAGAATCTTCCTATGGCGTGCGGCGCACTATTTTTTCGGTGCATTGGGATTTGGGCGGTTGTCTAGCGTGCTACTGACCTTTAGAAGGTACTTTGACGTTTTAAGTATTTAAAAGGCAACCAACTGATCAAAATATTTTAGGCCGTGGTATTACACACCGGCCGTGAGAGAGAGAGAGAGTTGAGAGTGAGATTTTGTGACCTCTCGGTTCCCAATATAAGACTATAATTTGTACGGAATCAAAACACCGGCGCTTGAGCACCACTGATTCAATCCCGTCCTGCGGCTTTCAATGTCATATTAAAGTAATGAAAGCTCTCACACACGTCCATAGAAATATTTTAACGGCTAAGTAGTAACTCTTTGCGCCTTTGATGATCAGGGTTATTTGCATGTTATTGGTAATTACTACAATTTTTTTATCGTAATTTTCAACGCGCCAAAAAAAAATTATAGATAATACTGCAAAAATAAATAATATAACAGTATTTACCTTTTTACCAATAGTTTTTGCAACTTTCAGTCTGAAGTCATTGACAAAGTTCATCAAAATTTTATTTTGTTCTTGTCTTTGCTTTTTTTTCTTGTACAAATTTTCAAATAATAAACATATTTCGTTAAATGTTATTTCATTTGCTGGAATTAAGTTTGTGTCAGTCATACTTGTGGGTCTGAAACAAACACTTGTTTGAGGATCTATACCTACAGGATGTAACAAAAGTAAGTGATAAAACTTTATACTAAGCATCTTACGTGTCTCTGATATAGAACTCACTGTAAAAGTAGCAGCGCTGAAAGCGAAAAAAAAATTTTGTGATTTGTATGGGCAAACTTATGTAGCTCAGGCGCTTGGCCATAAAAATTACATTTTTTTTCTTAGCTCTATATCAGGGACAAATACGATCGTTAAAGTTTTACCACTTACTTTTGTTACACCCAGTATAAAAAGTGACAGCACATAAAAGACAATGTAATTTATTTTGGTTTAAATTAAATTTGGTGTAAATTTTTATCATTTTAAAAAACAATACTGAATAAGGTTAAAAAATTTGGTAACCGCAATGTGACATCTTGTCTTTTTATGCCTTTTTAGTATTTGAAGAAAATAATGAATTGTATTATCAGTCTATGAACAATCATTGAATGAGATCTTTTAAAAATCTTCTGTATTGTTAATACAGATTTCTATTGTTTTATGTACTTAAAAACTATTTTGTAACAGTACTTCTCTAAATGTTATACAAAAGAAAGACATTAACTTATTATAATGTATATTTATACAACCAAGTATTTAAGAATATATTTTCTAGCTATTTCTGGAGAATGATCTCTGTACATGATGTATAAGTTAAAAGCAGTCTCCCTCGTTAAGTCTATGACGCCATGTTGATCACACTGGGCTATAGGACCACATTTAAGAGCTTTTTCATAGCACTCTATTGCCAAATTGTTTATATTCATCATTTGGTATGCCCTTCCTAGGTTGTAGTATGTTTCTTGGTCGCATTTTCGTAGTTTTTGATATGTGAGCATGTACGAAATTCCTTGTAAAATTAAATTATGATGTTTGTCAACTGTCTTCTGAGCTGCAAGTGACAAAATACTGATAGCAACAAGAAGCGCCGAAATTGGCTCTCTGCAATGATCATGGTATTCCAAGTAATATTTTAATGAAACCAAGTATCTACCAGATACAAAAAAGTTATTTCCATAGAACAGCAGTCTCACCACATTGCTATCTTTCTGAAAGAGTCTTGTAATATAACGATTTTGAATACATTCTTCTGAATAATTGAAAACCAATCCTAATAAGTTGAAAATCCGTGTGCCGTAGTATTTGTTGGCTAAATCTCTCAAAAACCTCAATGAATTTTTAAAGTCTTGGTTCAATATACAAGATTGGGCACAATAGTATTCTAATTGTTGTCTGTAATTTGAAAATCCTTTAACAAGAAAAGCTGAGAATGTTAATCTTTCCATAATTGGATACAACTTTTTCTGTAAAGCTATATTATAAAGCTCGAGAAAAAATTGCCACTCCTCTTCATGTCTTATTTTAAAAAATGATTCATCTGCAAATTGTACATCATCCTCACTGTGTATACTTTCTCCTCTAATTGTCCGAAAATTATACACAAGTTCTAGTGCTCCTCTAACTCTACTCGCTATGACCAATTCCTCTTGATGTCTAAGTTTTGTTCCATGTCTAGATAAAAATATTTGACCAACCTCTAAATATTTCTCTGACATGTTGTACTTTTTTAAAATCTTACAATACTCATAGAGAAGAGAAGGACTAACAACATATTTAGGATCTTGCTGCAGAATGTTCAATGCCTCATCAATGTTCCCCTTGGACTCAAGAATTGTAAACAGTTTTCTACGGGCATCTGGATGTTGTGGAACATGTTTTAAAACCTTGTGATATGATTCAACTGCATCATCAATTCTACCCAAGTTTAATAAACATTCAGCATGCTTGAGCCAGACAGCCCCTAAATCAAAGTTTGTGTTCCTAACTAAAGGTTCTAAAAGCTTTATAGCCATTTCATGGTGACCCACAGCTGAAAATGCTTCTTCTATATCCATGTAAAGATCCCCAGCTTTTTCCACATCATTCTTTAGAAAATCACTTAATAGAGTTTGTACTAGGTTAAATGCACCCAAATGTATAAAACACACTAAAAGTTTGCTTTTTAGATCAATGGCCAAATTATCTGGGATCATACAATTCACATAGTTTGTCTGCTCTTCAATTTCACCAGTGGCAGTTTTGAAGGTTTGTATTTCAGCCTCGATATCAACACCCACACCTGATACAAAAACTTCTATACAGGTTTGATATTGTTTTTGTGCTATCAACATTTCCAAGTATATATTCATGTCTTGTGGTGTAAATAATGCTGGGCATTTCTTATATGCTGCTGATAACACTTCAATAGTTCTTTCTGCTTCTGTACTAGTGTCATACAGCGATGCAGCCTCTCTAGCATACTGCATGATAATTTCATCTTTGTGAGTTGGCATGGAAGTCACAATTTTATGGTAACACTTTACTCGAGATATATTCAATGAATGTAATGGAAATTTAATTTCTTCCAAAGACTCTACAAATTCTAACCTCCTGAGGTGAGTTTCCATATTTTGTGGTTCTGCTTTTATTGCTTGGCTGTAACAAATCATTGCCTGCTTAATGTCATTTCGTTGCTTAGATATTGCAGCCAGTCTCCACCATTCGTCAGCATCGGCACGGCCCAAGTGAGCTGCGAGAAGTGAAAATTGAAGTGATTTGTCAAAATCATTTTCATATATTTGTGCAAGTGTCTGGTAAGGTTCAGCTGCTGTTGGTAATTGCTTTATAATTTCGTGACACATCCTTTCAGCCATTTCTATGTCGCCTCTGGCGAAACGTAAGTTAGCCTCTCCCATTAAGCCCAGAAGTGCTGGTGAAAGGCGAGTGTTCCTGCGTTTCTTTTTCCAGTTTTTATTTATTTGTTTAGAATGTTGGGGTTCCTCCTCGGATCTTTTGTCCGCCTCGTCTAAATCTTCTTCATCACCTTCATACCACTCACTCGAATACTCAGCAAAAGACATCTGACCGCTCAAAAACTTGTTTGTTAATTCTTTTTCGATATCCATTTTTTCAGGACCATCGAGTTCGTGTGGTAGTTCTAAGTCCATTTTGGGATAACTTGTGCTTTGAAAATATAAGTATAAAAATAAATTGCAACAAAGAGTAATTTCAAAATCAAGAAATATTGATGGTACTCACAATAATTACAACAATCAATAACTGATAACTTTTACAAATTTATATTTTGCGAAAAACTCAAAACGTAGTTTTCAAAGAAAATAAGTACCTTTATTATTTTATTTTTATGTTTTCGGGGTATATATAATAAACGTACCCGCGTTCTACACACAGGTTGCAAAACGTTCATAGATTACTACGTACTACTTAAAACGTTGTTGTTTTGACATTTTTATTTTTTTCATATTTGTGACTTGTTTTTTTTAAATTAAACAAGATTACTCATGACAACTGACTAGCCTTCGTCATAGCTTGGCAGGCCCATGACAGGCCCCACAGCTGATTATCTGTCAAAATAACAAAATTTACCAAAATAATTGTTTCGCAAGTTTACTTTCAATAGTGTTATATGTGAAAGGGAAATTTATATAGAGTGCTAGTTACTTAGAAATACTTTTTCGAATTTACGTTTTACTACGACATATGCACGTAAAATAATCACTAAGCTCAAAAGGTAACGTCTTTGTTTTTAGGAAATCGAGAACCGTATAAAAATAGCATTGTTTCGAGACTATCCTATCTAGGCCACATTATGTTAAAACATTTTTTAACTACTAAAACTCCCAAAGCTTATCAAATATGCAATATATTATTAAAGAAACATTTTTCTTATTTATTTAGGATCCAGTGGAAAACAAGATTTGTAATATTGTCCATATAGAGAATACTGGTTTATTTTATGTCATATCATGGGCCTTAGTCATATATTGTATTGTTATCTTTTAATTTTACAGCTGTTATTTGTAGACTAAAATGTGTGAAGTTCTTGAAACAACAGAAAATTTTAGTTGTGAAACAGAAACAGATTTTGCAGAAACAGATCTTGCTAAAATTTACAAGGCAGCTGAACCTACATTTGAAAATTTACCACTAGAGGTAATCACACAAAAAAAAAAAAAGAAAATCTTTATCAGTGGCTACTTGATGCAGAAAAGTGAACAAGTTTTAAAATAATTAATTCTTTAGGTATTTAACTAATTCAAAATTAGTAATTAAATTATTTTATTTTAGATTATTCTTAAAATATGTTCATATCTGGAAGCAGACTTCTTGAGGTGTACTCTAAGAAGAGTGTGCAAAAGATTTATGGATATTTTGGAAGATGAAAATCTGTGGAGACACTGGGCTCATGAGAGGGTTAAAGGCTTTTTCCCTCCATTGTGCTATTTAGAAACTTACAATGACACTCAAATTGATTGGCCAGAAGTATGTGTTGAAATGGATGTTGAGAAGAATAAATGGTACAATGTGGAGAAAACTACAAAACACCTTATAATTAAAGATGTACACTATGCTTCAGTAGACACAGTGCTGTTAATGAATGTAGGTATTTTTTTTTTGGTCAGTTTTATTGACCAAAATTAAATTAAATTTAATTAGTGTACTTATATATTTTTAAGCATTTACATTTTAAAGTTTATTTTAGCAAGGAAAAACATGCATCTCTGGTGGTAGAGATAGATGCATAGTATTGTGGGATGTAAAAGACATAGAATCTAATGCATCAAGTGAATATGAAACTGTACTAACAGGCTTAAAACCTACCAAGCTGAAACATGATGGCCATGGTGGATGGGTCTGGGACTTGGCAACCGATGAGGAAGTTCCAAATGTTATATACTCTGCATCATGGGACAGTACTGTCAAGGCCTGGGATATTGAAACTGGCTTAGAGTGTCTTGAAACATTCCAGTAAGTGATAAATTAATACAAACATAGTTTTTTCTGAGCAATAGGAAATATGCATGGTTTTAAATTCTTTGTTTAAATAAATCTATTGTTATTGAAAAATGATGTAGTCCAATTAGTTTTTAATAAAATTGAAAATTACAAAGTTATAAGCCTGTAAAGTAGTCAAGTTAAAAAGAGAAATCCAATATTAAGTCAAAGTCTATAAGCTGCATACTTCATACTTACTTACGTTTTAGAGAAAGAAATAATAAATCACTAATATCTTACTTATTTCTTAACAGAAATCTAAAATATTTATCATTCTTTATATCTTTTAGGTCACTAACATTATAATTTGCATTCAATAAATTTTGTTTTTTATGCATATTACCTATTTTACTTAGAACTTAAGCATAAATTTAATATTGAACCCATAATAATAATACCAATAATACAAATATGGGACAGTTACCCAGTCCACTAGCATCCCACCCCCATAGCCCGGTATCATTTACATTTTCCACTCCCTCCAATAATAAAGATGTGTAACGGGGCCTCTGCGTGTTGGCTTCGGCCCCACGCATGCCTTCCAAAGGTCCGGGATTTAATTGCCCATTAGCAAGGAATGATTTATACAAATAATAAAATAAAACAACAGATCTTGTTTAAGGTATAAGTCATAGATCATTCTTCAGCAGTGATTCGTACTAAAGCTTTGACAGTTTTTAATCGAAAAGTTTTTGAAGTAACATAAAATAAATATTTAAAAATTTAATTGTGTATTGTTTTATTAAGTTTCTTGTCTTAACCTATATGACTATTTCAGATGTGGCATGTCAGCTCTTTCAGTCGCAGCATGTGACAAGATAGTCATGGTGGGCCTGTATTCCAAAAATATATTGACATTTGACATAAAAAGTGGACCAACTGAAATAAGTTCATACAAACCACATAGAGGACCAATATTGGCTTTATCAGCTTTCAAAGATAAAATAGCGTCAGTAAGTGAAGACAAAACACTAGCTATATATGACAGAGTAGCTGGAAAGATATTCAAGAATGATATTAAGATTCCTTCAGATAAGGCATACCCAGTATCAATGAGTTGGAGTCCTAGTGCAATGTATATTGGTGACTCAAAAGGAGTATTGCATTTGTTCCGCCCTGATGACTTTACATATGTTACATCTCATACACTGTGGCCTGAGTCCTTGCAGACTGAACCAGCTAATAAAGTAGCTGGCTGTGCCCAGGGCCTGGGAACAATGATTGTTAGCTCTGACCGCGGGGAGATAAAATTTTTGTACAACTCCAACCCACCACAGGAATACAAGAGTATACAGACAAGCACAGTTGATATAACACAGGTAAGTTTTTAACAAAGGGCAGGCAACAATATTATGTTGCGGCGGCGCTTCGTAAAAGCCTACGACGCTGCTGAATATATATAAGAATAAATCGTTAAAAATTTTTTGAAACTGCAGCATACCTCATACAAGTTTCTGATGTCGTATCCTATAAAATTTTGCGTTGCGACCACGGCATCGTATCGTATTCAGTGCGATGTTGCTTTTGCGACACGTCGCCGCCGCGCCGCAACGCAGTGTTGTGGACTTGTAGCCAGGTGCTATTGAGGAACAACTCACTAGCGCCATCTAGCGACTGCAACAACAACTGATAAACAAGCTATTGTTTATCGCAAATAGTTTATCAAAATTCTTGCAATAATTAGTATACACTGCATAAGATTTAAGGAATTCTAAAAATGTCGCGACCTATGGCCATACCCCTCTATCAACATCTCCAAAGCCAATTCTTCAGAATTAAGAGGCTTTAACTCTGTATGCCACTGTTTGTTACTTGCTTTCTTTGTAACATCTAGTTTCCGTTTGTTTCAGTTACAATACATGAATGGAGTTTTAGTTGTTGGCACCTGTGACTCGGCTATAGAATTTTGGATAAATAACGAAAATCCGTAATGTTTTACAGTCAATACAACATTTTAAACAAAAATTGGTAGAGGGTGCCATGCCAGAGCCTTGAAGTAATATGAATATCTAAAATGATATTAAGGATTTTGCAACTAATTATTTTTTATTGAGAAGTGGAGCGAAGATCAACTGAATCAGCAAATTTGAAGAATCACAGACAAAGAATAGTAATAATATATTTTTACCTGACTGTATTAAAAGGGTTTCTGTTTTCAGTGATGTTGTCATCACGATGGGTCCGGGAATTAAATTTTGCTATACTAATAGTGCTCTAAAACATGCTTTACAAAATTAAATATAAACCTAATGTATGGTCCATACATTAGCGTAGGCCTGAGTGCCTTTTAACTTAAGTTTAGTAACTAGTATCTACACGATCTGTGGCTTTGGCCAGTAACATAGAAACTGACTCCCGCAATTCCGTTGCGCCAAAATTCGTTTTTCGGCATAAAAAGTATTCATCAGCTCATTATATGATGGGCACCAAATCATTCTGGGGTTGTGCACAGTCCACACAACAATTTCGCGCATAAATTTTAATATTAAGTATTTATTTTTAATGTTACAATTTTAATAACTTTGACCTACTCACAAACATAATATTATTGTGATTTTTACAAGAGAATAATATAAATAAATTTTTCGTAATATTTACTTTGAGCTTTTGTATCATACACCTCTGGTCCATAGCATAGATTACGGATTTTGTACACTTACGGCCCTTTTCCATGTGTGTATAAAAAAAAGGAATTCCTATACACCTATGATCACCTATCGTATTTGTCCGCCATGGATTTAAAAATAAGCCGTACCCATAATTAGGCGCTAGCCTAGGGATGCGCTCTAGCTCAAGTTACGACATCTGCTTTCCTAGGTTGCTGAAGTGCATCAAAGATAATTTATGTATACTAGAGGCCCGCTGCTTCGCACGGGAAAAAATCTAGGCCATCAAAACGTTATCTTGAATGAAGTCTGAATTTTTCGGCAACAGATGGTAGCGCCATTCAAAGGATGGCGCTACAATTAAAGCATGCTCTACATTTCCGCCGCGAATATACGGTACATGAGTGTAGAGGACATATCTGTCAGTATCAGTGCGATCCCGTCCATGATCATCATGTCCCCGTAACTTGTACGATACGGGCGATACGGGCACAAATACGCCTATGGGGAGAGGATTTGCTCATTAATTTAATTTAATCTAGAATGGATCTCAATCTTTCGTCTATTATACTTCGTTCGACGTCCTATTTCAAACTAACACACTTAACTTACACTGATTTTAGAATGAGCGTATAAACTTAGTCTATAATCAATGATAATAACAAAAATTTTATGAATTATTATATCAAAGATGTAGTTCAGTTTCCTTTTTTTAAAATTTAATAATTATTTTCTCTCGAAGGCTGAATAAATATTGCCTTGAATAAATACTTTTAAGTTGAAAAAAAAAAGTAAAAAATGGCTGAAATGTTATCGTAGCTGGTAGCTGTCAAATAGTATTGAGATTTCTTTTATTTTCGCAATGAACAATAATTTACCTATTGTACATTTTTAAAAATAATGGGTGCATTTTATATCAAAGAGCTTGTGTAAGTTATCAATATGAACGGGTTAAGTTTCAGTGAACTTTGTTGTCTGTTATGTTGTCCGCCATGCCCAGGAAAAATTGCGGCTAAGCTTGCATTCCTACCCCCTGAAACCACGTATTCGTTCACTCCAGACGAGACAGGATCAAAATTTTCATTGACATTCACCGACCGAGCCGAATGGCAATACTCCGAACGCGAGAAAGAGAATATTGAAGGATTTTACTCGAGAACCTCTAGAGGCAACAGAATTGCCTGCCTCTTTGTTCGTTGCAGCCCCAATGCTCGGTTCACTATATTGTTTTCTCATGGAAACGCTGTAGACTTGGGTCAGATGAGTAGCTTCTACTTAGGACTAGGCACTAGAATAAATTGTAATATATTCAGTTATGATTATTCTGGTTATGGTGTAAGTGGAGGAAAGCCGTCAGAGAAGAACTTGTACGCCGATATCGACGCTGCCTGGCAAGCATTACGGACAAGATATGGGATAAGTCCAGAGAATATAATACTGTATGGTCAGAGTATTGGTACTGTGCCCACAGTAGACTTAGCTGCCAGATACGAGGTAGGAGCTGTGGTGCTCCATTCACCGTTGATGTCTGGGATGCGCGTCGCGTTCCCAAATACCAAAAGAACGTGGTTCTTTGATGCATTTCCCAGGTAACAAAGTTTTTAAATAATACATAATTGATAATTAACCATAAGTGCAGTTATCAAAAGTGATAAGGAATGTTTGCAAAACATATTTCATTGTTTATAATTCCAATATAATGACATTGCTGTATACTATGTCATCCATGCCCTTCTAATTATACAATTATATTTATTGTAATGAATACAAATTATAATAAGCTGTGTATAAGTGTTAGCAACTTGGTTTTACATTTTACATTTAAAACATGTTGTTTTCAGCATTGACAAAATTCCCAAAGTCACTTCGCCAGTTCTAGTGATTCATGGAACTGAAGATGAGGTGATAGACTTCTCTCATGGATTAGCTATCTATGAGCGGTGCCCCAGAGCCGTGGAGCCTTTATGGGTAGAGGTAAATATAGAATTACTAAAAACTTTTTTATACCTATAATATTATTGGTATCAATCAGTAAGATAATGTTTGAAACAATTTCTCCTTTTATAATGTCCTAGAAAGTTATTTGAAATGTGAAAAATGTTAAAATGCATAATATATTGAGTTTTCAGCCAGAAAATAGTCATATTTTTTCATTAATTTCTAATATAATAATATAGGAATATGATTTGTAATAAAAAATACTTGTTGATCCCTTGTTTATTGCACATGGTTGAGTCATCATAAGCCTTGTATAACTACATTAGCATAGGTATGTGTGTAACTCATTCAATGTAATACAAATTGGAAACTGAATTCAATGAGTTTATAAAGCTTAAATAGGGACAATGCATATTAATTATTATCACATATCTGTCTGCCAGTCTACTAGCCTCTTTGCTCTGGTCAACTTTTGAAAACACTTTGTTATTGACTTTTAGCAAATATTAAAGTTTTACTATGGAACAATTACATTATTAAATTAAACAGTATAAACTGTTTAATTTAATTACGTATGGGTGTGTCCAGCACATATTATATAATTAAAAGAAACAACCATGTTTCATAAAAGACTAAAGTTGGCAAATATTTTATTGCAGGGCGCTGGTCACAATGATGTGGAATTATTTAACCAATATTTGGAAAGACTGAAACGTTTTGTTTCAGTTGAGTTGCTCAACTGACAAAGACTGCCGGCCACAGGCCAAACTACTCAAGGTAATTATGACAAAACTCAAGTACAATTTGTTTATGTTACTACATTCTAATTGGAATTAATTTATTACTGTATAGTGTATATTGTGTGTGTCAGATATTAAAAATCTTGTTTTACTGACAAGTTTTTTATTTTGCCAAATGCTGATATTAGGTTTATGTATGTACATAATAAGCTTATACAGAGTTATTTTACTATGTGCAAACCCTTAAAATGGCCATAATTAAGCCTTTGGAAATTTGGAATGCAGTCAGTCACCTGTCAAATAATAACATATTCTAATCACACTAAATAAGTTGGTACTGCCCAAAGCCCCATTGAGGATAAAAGTATGAGTGTGGGTGTGGTAATGGCTGAGTCTAAGAAACATCAACAAATATCTCAAATCACTTGTTAAAGATGCATACAAAAATAATGTGTCAGCTTGTTTACTGTGCGTTAGTGTAATAACAGATACAAAGAAGTTAATGGAAAATTATAAATCAACATTTTGTGGATCCAAAAATCTTGTAGTACAAGAAAAGTGATACATTACACAAAAACTGTCTCTAAAACAAAGTAAAAGTCCAATTACATAAAGTTTTACTGTTGTATACAACATAATAATCCTATCTGTAGACAGTTATCAAGTATATACAATTTTATTTACGTAATACGTTATGCCAATGCAGAATTATTAAGTGAATTAATTTACCTTAACCAATCAATTAAAAGTTCTCGCCTTATGATGGCAAATGAAGTTGAAAAATTTCTTCTCTTTAGGAGTTGGAAATTAAAAGTAGATAAAACTAAAATTGAACAGCTGAAATTAAGAAAATCTATTAGCGTCTTAAAATTACGAAAAACTAACTATAATTTCGAGTAATATTTTGAAATATTGTTAAAAGGGTACATTGGTAACAATGTTAACCTAAATATTGGTAATCTTTGCAGGCGATGACCAAAATCCCGCGTCGACTCTGAGCTCCGGGACTTCAAGCTCGGCGACCGAGAGACTCCTCTAGCTAGCGGGGGCCGGGCCCAGCCGGGCCGGCCCCGAAAAACCCATCGTCAAAGTCGACGGCTCCGCAAGCCCCCACACTCTAGAGAGAAACTCCGACGGCAAGGGAGCAGAGTCTAACATTGTCCGGAGTCCGCGGCCTCTTGCGCACAACATCAGCATCAGCGTGACCGATGCTGACTCGCCTGGGGGCGTGCGGCGCCGCATCCACCTGCGCTCGCTCAGCGACGTCACCCCGGCCGCCCGCTCGCCTGTAGCCCGCGCACGCTCGCACTCGGAGCGCCCGCGGCCCGGTAACCGAGTGGTTATTTTACACACAACATAATTAGAAGTTTAGCAAATGGTCGTAATATCGATGAATAAGGGATAGGACTATTGTAATAC
>JAOTAV010000012.1:357716-368263 GCA_026546445.1 Cyclargus thomasi
ATACTTTTTAGTTTCTTTTGTACTATTTTAGTTTTTTCCCTTGGAAGTCGGTTTTAATTTTTTGTTAAAAAATAATGCAAGAGTGATTTCAAAATTAATTTAAAATGATTTTGAAGTAATTATTTTATCAAACCTTTTTAGGTCCCCTGTGTTACAAAATGTATTGCTTTTTCAAATTTCCTTTTGTTTTTAGCCCTTCAGAATAGTTTGGACGTTCATAAAATGGATTGTCACCGAGACCTTCTTTATGTCCTGCAACTTCTTTGAATGGAACAAGTACAGTTACGCCGATGATTTCAATATGGATGGAATTGGTAATAAATATGATTTCCTTGTGTTCTCTAGACGAAAATTATTGTTTAAAATTTTACTACGATTTTTTTAAACGTACAATGAATGAAAGACAAAGGAGAAAACGTTTCAAAAGTTATAACGTAAACAATATTCAACTTTACATTGTCTTTTCAGTATCTGATGATTACGATTCAGATAGCGAAGAAGAAAGCACAACAACTGCTCCTGACATGAACGACACTATACAAGAACCACAGGAGGAATTATTCTCGTGCGACCACCGGATAACGTTATACATTTTAAACCAATCCTACTTCCTTAACTCAATGGGCGTCTCCCCAGTCGTCTCCGAAGAGAAGCCGGGAAAGTGTCATTCGCCGTACTGGGCGACTTTAGTTACGAAGACCAATCTGCTTTTAGTCGTCGTTGACAAAAATTATAACGACCTTGAGTTTTCATGCGAGCCTCTCCCAAAATCAACGGAGCCTGAACCGACAAGTAATTCCACGACGAGCCGAGAACCTTGCCACAAGTTGGAATTGGGCGGACTGATGAGACGGCGATTAGAAGGATGTTTTACGTATCACGACAAAGTACGTTCTCTTAACTTACAAAATAACTAACTGCGTCTTGAGAACCGTCGCATTTGACTTAGTTGTTGCGTGAACACAATTTTGGTTTAATTGAGGAATTAAAATTAATTTAAAATAGTCAAACGGCCAATGTTTTAAAAGTGCCAGATTATTAAATAAAATAGAAATTACAGCTCCTCCTGAAAATGCATCCAAAATTATCAGTATAAAAAAGTATTGTGTCATCTGTCTAAACAAATAATTATGAATTTCTCTCTCAATATGACGGCCGGTAAATAATAAATTGATGAGAGTGGTATGGCGCATTAGGCAATTTACAATCGAATCGAAATCTCAAAGATATAGTCCACAAGATTTTAGCTTATAAACGTTGTTCTTGTTACAGGAAAACAACATCACAGCATGTGGAAGAGGGAGTCTTGCGACATCTAACTTGTTGACTCTTGTCGCAGCTACTGCATTTGCCTCGTTATTTAGTTTGTTAATTTCATAAGTTACTTACGTTACGTTTGAGTTAAAGTGTTATAGATTTATATTTACTATTTTGGCAATAAATTTATTATCCTTATTAATCGTTTCATTTAACAACAATAACAGGCATGACTGATTACACGAGCCTTACAAGCGATGGCACATTGACCCATTTCGATCGAATTTACGAATCGATGAGTTCTGCAGGTGCCTATCTATCAGAGCCACAAGTTGTCAAAAAAAATGTTTGTCAGTCGGTCCGCGCAAGGAACGCGAAGCGCATGTCCGCCGGGCAGCACCCACGCCTGCGCACGACGCACTTCAGCGTTATCAATCGTAGCCATACATTTTCTACTACATGTTACTTTAAATTATAGATTAAGGCCGACAGTGATTGCTCGAAAATCAACATGAAAGAAATTTAAGAATCAGGCCGAGGAAAATTTATTGTGTATCTGATGTGCAACCGCGTCGGTATAGTCTTATCGTTGCTTCTTTTTTTATCCCTCGAATCCAGGGATTGTTCTGCGAGCTCACAATATGATGCCGTCAATAAAATATCTCTTAATACGTAAGTAACTGGTTCACCTCGACAGTAATAAAAACAGCGATGTGTAGTTTAAATTGCAATACCACATTTTTAGCGTGCAAGGATGGGCGGTCAAACTTGGAACGGAACTATATCATTTTGGCGAATTTATCACCAGGAAAAAGGAAGTTCAAGACGTAAGAATCATGTTATTGTTATTTATTAGATCATGATAAAATTAGGGGTCTTGGTTTTCGCCTGTACACAGAGTATTGTTTAAGTTGACCCATATTCGGATTTTAAACGATTACTAACTATATTTGGTTATATTTATTTGATTCTGTCATGCTATGCAAAACTTATACAAAATCGAAAGAAATAATAAATAAAATATTATGTTTCCTGTGCATATCATACCAGACATTTTATTAATAAATAATCTTATCGTTGAAAGCGAGGCTGTGCCACATTAATATAAATTAAATAATTGTATTTTAGAGCTTTAAATCAGCTCAGATCGAATCAAGAGATGGAGAAAAGCTGGTACAGAGCATGGCCGATGACATTCGTGCCATGATGGAACTTAAAATAAGTGCTGTAAAACGTATAGTAGAAGCCGCCGAAAACATGGCTTTTGACAAACAAAATGAACTTGTACCTGAAGATTATCAATTCTATAATAGTAAAGAAATGGAAGATTTATATGAAGACCTATCAATGACTACGACGCCTGAACCAGAATTTAATATGGAGAATTGGATTATACGACCTCCATCGAAAAATGCACACTTACAGCAAAATCCACATTTTTCTAATATACCAGTCAACACAAATTTTAGTAGCGTTCACGTCCCGACAAATGTTTATGCGTGGGGTAAGAAATACGTTCTAAATAACTTTTGATCGTAAAATAATCACTTTTGGTCGTAAATTACTGACGATTATAAATAGTTTATACATTTGATGTTTTGTTTACATCGTAAACGAAAACCGAATGCTCATTGTTTTCATTGCAGCGACTGAAGTAATCAAAGGTATCCATTGGTCAGAGGGATTAGATACACATTTCATGAACAATTATCAAAGTGATCCGACATTGTCATGGCAGTATTTTGGTAGTTCAACTGGATTTATGAGACATTATCCTGGTAAGCACATTTTATTTTAAAATACATCACAAAAAATATAACGAATTTGATGTATTCAAGTAATAAACAATATTTCAGCAATGAAGTGGCGTGCAGATCCAGTTGATATTTATGATTGCCGGACAAGAGCTTGGTATATGGAAGCAGCTGCTAGTCCCAAAGATGTAGTTATTTTAGTAGATAGAAGCGGATCTATGACTGGACAAAGAAGAGATATAGCTAAGCATGTAGTAACAAATATATTGGATACATTAGGAAACAACGATTTTGTCAGCGTGATGACATTTGCTGATACCGTAGAAGAAATTGTACCTTGTTTCGAAGATTCTTTAGTGCAAGTTTGTAGGCTTGTTGCTATACGTCACTATGTTATGTTACGATAAAAAGTAAACACTTGTAAATTCTGAAAAATATGTTTCAGGCGACATTAGCAAATCTGCGGGAACTCAAACTTGCTTTAGACAATTTTGAAACAAACGAAATAGCAAATTTCTCTGCAGCGTTAACAAGGGCGTTTGAACTTCTTGAAATTTACAGAAACAATAGCGGCGGTGCCAACTGCAACCAGGTACATTGTATGTTATAATTAACAAAAAAGTTCATATACGTGTTATTAAAAATCCTACCGTTAAAGAATTTTCTTTAACGGCAGGAGTTTTAATAACTAGTATACTTTTAATAATAAAATTCAATGCAATTTTTTTTATCTTCCAGGCCATAATGCTTGTCACGGATGGCGTTCCCTATAACTATAAGGAACTATACGAGAAATACAATTGGAAATACGACACTCCAGTAAGGGTGTTCACGTACCTGATAGGTCGCGAGGTAAAGGTAGTACCACTCCAGGTATTACTGTTTGTCGTAGTCATTGTGCGACCTGCATAATGCCTTCCCTTTTGAACCTTTTACCAGTAACCTTGAATGTGGTACTGTCTATTTCTTTCTAAAACTTTACTTTAAGTGCATGTGTCATCATGTCTCTTCCATCCTTCCAACATTTTCATCGCTTTGCTTATAGATTATCTGTTTAGATATATAGGGCTAGAAAGTATGACGCTCATTGTATGTGTAGTATTTCTATCCTTTTTATTTGTCTTGTTCTTATTAGCATATTTTATATATTAATGAAACAACAAAAATATAGCACACGAGCAACAAAACAGTATTAATAATATCCTTTTAATTTTTTTTATTATGTTCCATAGCAACAACATTTTACATATTACATCGAATACACAGCACATCCATTACAACGAAATTCAAACACATACATTTAGCCATCATAAATCTAATAAAATCACAACTAGACAATTTATGAATTATCTCATGGAATATCTGGAATGTATTTATAACTAAAAAGCATGCCACAGGTGGCTGACGTAAGAGAAGTGAAGTGGATGGCTTGTGCTAATAGAGGATACTACGTGCATCTAAGTACATTAGCCGAAGTACGGGAGAGAGTGCTGGAGCATGTAAACGTGCTCGCTCGACCTTTGGTTCTTCAGAGGGAGAAGCATCCAGTTGTATGGACACCAGTTTACGCAAATGTTACGGTGAGTTTCTTTAGGAATCCATGAAAAAAAACTATATCTATCTACATAACTATCAAAATCATGATAAATGGTCTCTTTAAAATAAAATAATGCAATCAAATCCTGTCAATTAAAAATATTTAAGTACTTTAATATGTACCCTTTTATCAGGATCCAAAAGTAGCAGATTACTTGTGGGAGCAGCGGGAAAGGGCAGAACAGAAGGAACGTTTTATGAGCCAGCGGCGGGATAAAGTGCTCTTTAACTCTGAAAAAGAACAAAATCGAAGATGGAAGATTACTCAGGTAAGGTGTTGTCCCCTTAAAAGGTTATACACTTGACTGAATGGCTAGAATGGTATTATTAAACTTGCACTAATTTTTAGATGAAGCAGGGTCAGTATAGCGAACTTGGAAATTCACGATATCAACTCATGACTTCAGTATCAATGCCAGTTTACGATTTACGACACAACGAGGTAAGATCGCTTTTTAAACGGTAGTTTTTTAGTAGAAAATATTTTATGATCCTTAAAAGAGAACTAAATGGTAAATATTTACTGCTAACTGGTAGTTTACCTATAACTATAACAAATGATGACCCATTTAGTTCTCTTTCTATACCAATGAACGGTAATTGGCAAAAACGCCACTTTTCTAAATTTAAAACTTTCCCTTGCATGAACCATTTATAGCCCTATTTTTACAGATTGGTTGTTCTTTATTCTACCTATTGGACGTAAGCTCTTCCTTCTTAATATTTTTCTATTCTTCATATTCTGAATTTTTAGATCTAATCTATTTAATGTATTTTATTACCAATACCATCTAATAATACTCAGTTTTGTTTGATGATTTCCCCTCAGAACATCACAGAGAATGTACTGATAAATGAAGCTTACTGGGTATCCGTTACGAAAGAGGTATTAAACTACACTTAGAAAATTTAAATGATTTTAATGTAAAGTATATATGCAAGATACGAGAGAGTTTTTTCATTTAGTTTTTGGATTTCAGTAACGGTAAAATGTTATTTGGCCCCGTTAGCGATGCAACTGTCCCCGATAGAGGTCGGCAGAGCGGTGTCTGTCGCTAGCCGGCTCATATTGTGTTGTTGGACCCTTTGGCTTACCGTAGAAGTAGTTTTCTACTAGATAGAGTAGACCACTAGGGTATTATGACATATAATTTTCTATCAATTATTATTATCAAGTTAATTATTTTGTGCAAGAGTCATTTTCGCACACTATGTAATAAATAACTTGTATTTTGCCTGATCTAGTGATGTCTTCGTAGAGACACGTTAACAGTTGACTCTTAACATGGAAAGTAAATGTAAATATTTTTCATTAAAGATTTGCAGCCCGACATGAGAGACATTTGGGGCTTTTCTATCTTGTGTATTTTTATAGATTATATTGTACTGCATTCGCAGAATGATACTACATTACTTATAATATTCTACAGCTACTAGTGTATATAAGTTACATACATGATAGAGGATACTGATTTTAGTGGAGGTTGTTTCAGTGCATTTATCTATATGTTGTTATATTTTATTGCATTCGTTCGTCCACAATCGCAGTCCGTAGAGGAGAACGGCCAAAGAGAGGTAGGCCCACGATCTCATAGACTCGTGTGAACGGTGATGGATGACTGGTGATGCGAATAACAAAAAAATTTAATTCATAACATAACAAAAATACTAAAACTATCTGCAGAATTCAACATGATTGGCAATGATTCATTCATACATAAATGTTTAATGTTTATTAAAATTACTTATATTATTAAATTTAAAACTATAATTAAAATGTCAACAGATACCTACTAACTATTAAGGACTAAAGGATGAGGTTATGGTCCGAACTAGAAGTAGTGGGTGCTTAGAATTATCGGTAGAGTTTTTGGAATATATAACTCCTATTTAAAGTAGATTTATTGCTAGTCATGATTATATTAAATCTAGAACCTTAAAGGTATCGTAGTTTGTTTGGTAACTAACGGGGCGTAGATGCTAGTCGAGAACTATTTGCTAGACTTACGAGAATACTTACGAGAGTAGATATATGATTTGAAATGAGACAATATGATTGAATAGTAGATAGTGACACAGTCTACTAACAAAGTCATTCGAAGTCATATGGACATGATGCAGGATATCACTATAACAGATCCTGCAGGATTATCATGTCACGTGGCTTTATAGAACGTCTGCGTGTAGTGAGACTGTGATAGTATTAACTTATTTTTCCATTTTAATATATTTTGGATTTCTAATTGCTTTTATCATCTTAATTTGTTTAAAAGTAAGAGTATGAGCATCATGGATATATATCATTTAACTTTAAACCGTATTTAATCCAGGCCAGTGTTTCTGACCTTGGGCATTTTTATATTGATTATTAATTTATTTAAAGACTATTTAGTTGTTATGAGTGATAACATTTTAGTAGACAGATTTAAGATAATATTAAGAAAATATTAATAATGTATTTTCAGATGAGAATTGCTAGGTTATTAGGCGTCGCTGGGACTGATGTCCCTCTATCGGAAATACAAGCTTTAATGACACCCTACAAGGTAAATGCCTCTATAAATATGTTTGATTTTTATTTATTTTGATTAGATCTGAAAAGTTTGAGCCGTAAAATATACTAATTAGAAAATTTTCCATCACGAGTCTTCTGGATAATTAGGAGTGACTAGTTCCCTTAAACATTTAAAAGATCTTAAAATATTAGGAATATGATAATGTATGAATAGCGATACAGTATAGGATGAAGTTAAGTCTCATATTAGTGTTTATAAAACAATGTTTTTAAATATTTTAGGTAGGAGTAAATGGATATGCTTTCATGGTTACGAATAACGGATACATATTAATACACCCGGACTTGAGACCAGTGGTAAGTACCAGTAAAATATAAAACAATTGGTTTAAAAGTACTTATAAAAATAAAAAAGAAATTTAAAAATATATATTTCAAATAAGTACATAATTTCGACTGGCATAATTTAGCGTGATTATTTTATTAGTTTCAGCAAATCTTAAAACCAAGTTATAACAGCGTTGATATGATAGAGGTAGAATTATTTGATGACGATAGAAGTCCGAGAAATTTCAGCAAGGAGCTTACTGCTGTAAGTATTGATTTTATTTTTAAATTTGAAGACAAGGTTCTTTATTGTAATAGCTAGTTTTTGATTAGGTAGTTGTAAGTGATCTCGTAAACTTCTTTTTCAGCAATGAAAGAAAAACTGAAGGATACATCATAATACATTTGGTTACTTAATTTTGTTTGTTATTGTAAAAGTATGTGTTTTATAATCGCGATTAAAAGATTGATTTTATGATTCCAGTTGAGGAAAGAAATAATAGACCAGAAAACTGGAAATAAAGCGATGAATGTGAAATATCATATGGATGACATGGTAAGTAACAAAATAAATAATATGAGCTGTAATGTCTGGTGAAATAGTTTTGATAGCTAATATGAAATTATTTAGCACCTAGTATAAAAGTAAGTAATGAACGTTTTGATTCCGACAAAAAAACTTATGGAAACATAATTTTTAGAAAAGAGTCGGACGCGGTAGGAAGCACTACTACTGGACGGGCATCAGCGACTCACCGTTTACTCTGGTGGTGACGATACCGGAGAACTACGGCCGGCACCGCATCACGCCCCCACCCACCGACGACATACATAGACTATCTCTCACATCCAAGAACATCTCCGCCCTACAGTACCTGAGCGACAACTGGAGTGTGCATCCTGATTGGTAGGTAATAAGTAAAGATATACGAAAATAGACAAAGCTAAATTATGAAATACAAGAACAGACAGCGTTCCAGTGTACACACATTCTTATAACGAAAATAGAGTAATTATATTCCTCAGATTAAAGTAAATGATGGCAAAATTAAGAATTTAAGACTTACCTAAAATTGCAATAATTACTAAACTTTCGCAGGCTTTACTGTCGTCACTACGAGCGGACGTTTTCGACACCTGAAGAGGAACTGCTGTATTTCCTAGAAAGAGTAGCGAGGCCTGGTTGGAGATGGCCAGCAAAGCCAAGACCTCCCGAACATCACAAGAACAAAGGACATGAACGGCACAACGAAGGTATTTTGTGAGAAAAAAAAATGATTTATATCAGCGTGTGAAAGTGTCTAAAGAAAAATATAAACATTTTAGGGACCCTGGAAGCACGGGAAAGGAAATCGTCGAACCCTCCTCCGCGTAACGAATATTATTGTAAGTTGTTTTTTCATCTAGCCTAAAAAGTAAATAAGGAAGAACATTATATTTTGATATTCAATCGTCTCTTTAATCGTTTTTAATTCAAGATATCTGTTAAAACATTTGGAATTGTAGAAGTTAGAATATTTTTAGTCTAGAAAAAAAATAGTCAACAATACAATTATTTTTTAAAGTAGCACTTAAATTAGTTTTAAAAGAATTTTCGAAAAATTCCAGGTGATCACGGACTTATGCAAGCTCTTGTGTATGACGCAAGGAATACAGCATGGTTTAACAAAAGCATTTCAGAGTCAGCGTCAGATGAGAAAGCGTAAGTATTTTAATTTAAATAGTGTTCCTTTATATTATAGTTTATTTTATTTTAAATAACTCCACGCTGCCTATCATATTATTACTATTATTAAAGAAGGTCTAATTTTAACAATGCCTACAAACGAAGTAAAGTTTAACAATTCAATATTTATATAATTCTGAAATAAATTGATTGAAACGAAAACATTTTATGCGCCAGCCCTTTGACAAAAGTGATTGGACTCCTACCAAGGTAATTAGACATTAGGGTTTCCAATATTTCTTTTTCTATTGCAGCCGAGTAAGTATATTTATGGTAAGGGTGACATTGATTTAATCGATACAGCTATTATGTAACCCTCTTATTCAATAAAATATTTAAACAGTGTCAACCTAATCAAGATTCACCTGTCCTTTTCTGGAATATTGAAAACGTCACACGACAGAAAGGGACAGCCAACCTTGATTAGTTGTGAACCGAGTCCTTAATAAAGATTTAGAAAAAAAAAACCTTGATTAGTTAAACCCTGTTTAAATATTACAAGGGGGATAATGTTTAATTCAAACGAATACCTAAAAATTTTCGATTACACTATGCCTCGTTTAAGCCCTGCTTTTGATGGCTTAAAATTAAATTTAAACACTTTGTGAAGGTAACGTTTAAATTATAATAATCTTTGAACAAAAACATTTGATAGCTTTAGGAGTCGTTGCCCAATTAAGGGCATATTACGTGTACTTTTGTAAATTTTATCTTTATTAAAAGTTATTTAGAAATTCACATTGGAATTTCTACTAATTATTATCATGTGACAAAATTTCAAATTTATCTTCCTAGCAGGAGGATCAATTTTAAATGAACACAATTTTATTTTATTTTGAAGCATATTTTGTAATATGAATTTACGCTATCCAGGATCGTAAGTATCCATAAATTGGTGATTTTTTTGCATAGCAGCTCTAAGACTACGTAAGTAAAAAGGAACTGTAAAAATAAGGTGGACCGAAAATACATTTTGTTTTTAAAAAAGACAACGACAATGGGCAAAGAAATATCAACAATAGTAAAAATGTTTCCAATGGGCATATTCCATGGGAAACTCACACCAAATATATACATTACAATACCTATAGAGAAATTAAGAAACATTTCTATTTCAGGGCGGAATTCATTCAGCGGTTCGGCTACATCGTGGCATTCCTAGCAACGCACAGTGGACTCACGCGCTGGCAAACGCATCCTCCGAAGGAGCATAATGACAAGTAAAGCCATTTTGATATCGACTATCTTAATGGTAATCGCTAATATACAAATATACTAAGCTAGTACAAAATAACTAGTGTCCGACCGAAGCTTCGGCTTCGGCTTCGGCCACCTTCGGCCAAAAAATCCACCTTCGGCGAAACATTCGGCT
>JAOTAV010000012.1:368363-382206 GCA_026546445.1 Cyclargus thomasi
AAACCGAAATAACACAAATTTAACAAAAAATACAAAACTCACAACGTCACTCTCTGAAATCCCCGCCAAAACTCAAAAAATAGTACTTATTATAGTTGTATCACATGTGTCTGTAATCTTTTTTACAATTTTTAATGCCAGTTTTATCACTAAATTAAACGCCGTTTAACTAGGTAGGAAATGCAAGGTATACCTTTAATAATTTAACGTAGATTTACCGGATATGCCATAAGGCTATAACATAAAAAATTGAAATTTTAAAGTAAGTATTTGATAAAATTTTTCATGCCAAACAAAATTCTTTGCTTTAATGTATAATAACAAAGGATAGAAAATATTTTTGTTAGTATACAGTTATTTTTCCTCATCGGCATCATTCACTTGTGTAGCGTTTTATGTTTCAACTATCTACCAATAGATGGCGTTTGGCTTACTAAAGCTTACTTTTAAAAGATGTCATTTTAAAAGTTTAGCTCTACATTTTACTTATTTAGAAAATGATGTTAATAAAAGAATAAATATTTAGAATTGTATAATTTAAAATAGTTTAAAAATTAAGTTTATATTAATTTATTGATGAGTACAAATTAAAAATGTTTTCATTTATTGAAAGAACTATAATGACTCTGTAACATTTTGAAATCCTTGTGTTTATGATAAACATCTCGTTTCAGAAAATAGGTACACCGAATTTTAATAAGAATAATTTAATGTTACACATAAACTGCATTTATAGATGTCCTTATACTAATTTAGACTTTTTAAGTAATCGTGAAAAAAGTTTTAGACGAACATTTTTTTGGATTCAGCTAATTTTTGTTTTTTAACAATGAGACTTCTTCCGCAAATATATCTAACAATGTGGTTAAACCACCATATTATTTAACCTCTTTACAACACAGTCAATAATATTTTGTCGGTTAAAAACTTGTGTCTTTGATTCTTCGCCGAAAAAAAAGATTCATAAAATTCCTAATATCTCGTCATAAAATTAATAATACATCGAACTCAGAGAATGAAATGCCGTTTGTTAACGACACTCGACAGCCCATCATCAAATCCATCACGTCGGGTTAATCCCACGAGAAGCGCATTTGGGAACAAACACCCAAAACCCCGTTTTAGGAGCGAGGTAAGTCAATTAATCTCCTTTTTATGTGTTAGTAAATAATAATCTATAAATGAATACGTGTGGCAATTGTACTATGACGCGTCTGATGGAACATAATCTACGAATGATTATAATATTCATTTGGCTGCTTTTTTAACCGACTTTCAAAAAGGAAGGGATTATATGATGTTATGGACAAACACCTAAGAGGATTGTGTAACAAAGGGTTGTTGTACAAACTAACGTTTTCAACCCTCTGAACTATTACATTGAGTAATAATTATGTAGTATGTTTGTTTGTAGGTTTAAGATCGGAAAATGTCTCGGTGGTACTGAAATCCACTCGGGTTTGAACCTGCACCCTCTCGAGTGCGAACCAAATTAAATGTCTCACCCGCTAGGCCACGGTCACTCTAAAATTATTCGTTGTAGATTTAAAATTAATGTCGAACATCTTTGTTTTGTATGATCACAATAAAAAGAAAGTATATTAAAATCTATGTTAACTATTTGAAAAACAAAAACATACAAGCTTAATTCTGAGACATTTCCATAACATACTACAAAATCATCACTCTAGGTGAGGGTTAAGAGAATAGAAAATTTCCTCTGTATGGTAACCATTTGGTACCTACACAATTTTCTTATAGCGAAATTAGAAATATTTTGATATGTACACCAGCAATCCTTTAGCAATCAATCTGTTATTTTAGCAACGTTTCATCAACTTGTTGAAGTTGGTGCGATTTGTTTGGTGTTCTCTCTCGCTCTATCATATACGTCTATCCCTCTCGGCGGAGGCTGCGCCGGCACGTCTGCCAGACTATCGTTAAGACCGCTCACCATCAGTCAAAAACTAATTTTATTATCTCTAAATGCTCACGTGTAAATGTAATGACTTGTGTTTTCGTTTAAATTTCCTTTCTTTAAATAATCTTTTGATACATTAAGTAATGTTTTAAAGACGATTACGTACTAGATTGAGGTTTTTCGTAGCTTTTGCTTAAACCCTATATAGGCAATATTGTGTCGTCCAAAATAAAAAAATATTTCACTTGCAACCTTTTTATCTCATAAATTCTTCTATCGAGTAAGTACAAAATTTCTTATGTGAAGTTTTGACAAGCTACATTTTCCGAGTTACAAATATAAAATATTTAATTTTAAACAACCATCGGTACCAAAGGTTTCAACGAATCTTTCAGTAAGCTGATAACTGTTTAAAGCAACGGGGATATTTACTAATTATAACACTAAACGCATGCATCGATTTTATTTGTAACAGCTGCTCTGTCCGTGTGCGCTTACAACACCTTTTAAATAAATCAGAAAGTCTGGAGGGACGTGGGGTGTAATTTTTATAGGATGCTTCGAAACAATTGCTTGATATACTCCTGGCCCGCGGCGTAGAGGCTGCCGGCTGCCCGCTAAGGTAAGGTACGAGAGCTTCAAAATCAGACTCCTTAGCCAATACGTTTCCTTTATCGCTTATTTATAAAGTCGCCGATGAATGGAAATGAATGTCATATCCATACATCAGCGACTATTAATTTCGACTTCATCTTCAATTCAGTTCCATATTACCTTTTTGATCGGCGGATATTCTTGATATTCTTTACGGTTTCTCTACTTATCGGGACAGAAGTTTATCTTTTGCTAATATCCGATTTAGGTGAAATTTGTCGTGGTAAATTGGCGATACTTAATACCATCCGGGCCGTCTACTAGATTTCTAAAAAACACACTTTAGCCGATACGATATAGCTCTATAACATAATTCCCGTTCCTTACAGGATTAAATACTTGGGGGCTTAACTGACTAAAGCTGTGCAAAACAATTTCAGGTTCGAAATGATTTCTCTCGTTGGTAACGTGACCGGTGTGGGATGTTTATGATTGTACCGAAATGGCCGACAAATGGCGGTCAAATGAGAGGCTTCGGCGGTCGGCAACGGCCGCTTTATTCACTTGCTGTGTTTTTAATGTAAATCTGGGACGAAGAAAATCATTCGCTGATGCATCGCTGCGTTTGTTTGGATTCTCGCGTTTATCGTGGAGGTAGCGGCGACGTGTATGCGGCGCGGTCGGTATCGGTCGTCCCGCGGGGAATCGGCCCGAGGCACATTTGATTATACGTTGAGAGCGGGCTAATCGCGTCGGACGGCCGAACACCTCGAGATCAAACACGAGGCGCGCCGCCAGATATTTTTGTTTCTATTAAACAACACCCGTCGTAATAATGTTTAACAATCGTGGAGCGATAACTCGAACAGAGAAAGAAGTGGAGTTGTCTGTTTTTTTTATTTTATACTCCTTTTGGATTTACCTTCATACTTACTTTATAATGTATAGTGTAAACTTTTTAATGCATGTGAGACCTATATTATTTTATTTTATTTATTTATTATTTAGTAGTGACAATACCTATAAAGAAATTCTAAAGCCATCTGGCTTAAAAATTTCTTTTTACTTTGTCATAATGTTTTGGTCAAAACCGTGGTCTTAAACCGTTCATAAATAATAATACAAACAGATGTACAATCAGAGAAGTTGAAAGAGACACAGATCGTGGATCTAAGTAATTCGGTTGGGTTTTGTCAAACTCAGCCGACAGATCACGACTTTTATGGGATTGACATATTCCGATCAAATAAAATAGGTCGTACACCTGACTCTCTTAAAATTTCTCCCATTACACTTATGAACGTGAAATCATTGTGTCAGAGTCTCAAGCTAAATTCGCAATGCAAAAAGACAAACCTCTCCATTCACGCCGCTGTAGTATTATTCACATAAGTGGTCGCCTCAAAGGATCTCAGATCGTTATTAAATATTTGTGTTGCAGTATTAGCGGGTCTGGGCAGGTCTGGCTAATTTATCGTCAGCGCTGGCTCAGCGGACAATTACACTGCGATATAATCGACTGGCTCATTGTTAGACAATTGATTACGAGATTTATCTAATCGTTCTGCCATTTCCCTGACTCATAAACAATCAGAAATTGCTGTGCTATAGCCGCAACCTCTGTACCGTGCCCTAGGAACGTGGGGCGGGTCAGAATATAACCCTCGTCGGCCAACTGTCAGAGTAGCGGGGCTACACTGTTAGAAATTTTTGTAAATTTACTACAATTTTACAACGCAAATGCATACTAAAATTACAAAATCTTGTATTGTATTGGAATTTAAACACGCATTTGTTGTAATATTACATTTTGTAATCGCTCAAATACGAAGTAGGTAGCATTTTTTACAAATATTCTGTAATAAATCGTGTAGTAAAATTGCATGACTGAGTTTCACATTTAGTAAATTTACTATGGATATTTTTAACAGTGTAGAAACCACGGTAATCCTCACCGCGCCGCGCCCATACGTAAGAGCTATAGCGTTTTTAGTCAAGATAAATTAAATTAGTCTAATTAAAGTTAACGGGACGCGTACCTCTGAATAGTCAATCAAGTTTTGACTTTTTTTACGACATTCGAGGAATACAAGATTTGCATCCGTGAATATTTTCCTACATTAGACGAGGGTGTGCGGCGTTTATCTTTTGTACGATGCATTGACTCTTGACTGAGAGAACTGAGAAGGTAAGATTGAGAAATATAACTGTCTCTTATTCCGAAATATTATCCTATCCTCTTCTCTACATTGAAGATGAGTGGAAGATGCGGATAACTAACATATTCGGGCTTCAAGTATATACTCAATTATTATAACTAAACGAAATCATTTAGTTACTATAAGAAGCTACTCCACAGATTACTCATAATACATTGGCAAAACATTTAATCTACATTTTTTTTTAAATTTCAAATAATTTAAAATCTTTAAGCCTCCATTTATGCAAAAAAAAGTTTAATAAAAACTGACCATTGTCTATTGTTACGAAATACCATCCTCTACGTTGCGTTAATGGTCCTCGTTACGCACTTTCATCCAAAGCCTCCGGTACATCGCCCACAGCAGTAGATCGTTAGTCTATCCTATCGGTTAGCACAGTTCATATATCACGGGGAGTGAGATCGCCGCATTGTCTAAGACGGTTCACAATGGTCGGCAACACAAAGGGGTCCCCGACAGACGGCCAGGCCCCGCCCCTTAAAACTCTAGGATATTCTTTATTTAACGCCACATTAAAATCATAACAATTGAATTGATTATGTAATATTTTATGTTAGGGTTGGTTAAAACTTAAATGGAGCGCATCATAGTTGTAGTTTATTTCGATAATGATATTAATAAGTTCGTTGCGCGATTCGTTCGTGGTATGGAAAATGATTGTTGCAGAGAAAATCTATTTTTCCTCTTTTTCATTTTTACTAATAGATTCCCAATTTCGTAAAGCGGCTTAAGTTCGGAAACGTAATAAGATATATGAGGCATAAAAAAGTAAAGAACTAACAAGATTATAGCAAAATAAACAAGATTATAGAAAACTAACAATATACATTTAAGTCAGGGATTATGTTAGCACGCATCAGTGTAAAGAGTAAGTTACGAGCAGTTTTCCCACTTGCAACATTATTCAATTAGTTCAACAATAAGATTTTTCGCCTACTTCTTCTGATTTGTTGCGGTTACTTACAAAACACCTGTGCCTCGGACGGTGTTTCAGAAACAGTTACAAGTTTACTACATCACACCTTTTGGTTTTTTGATGATCGACCCTGCCAGTTATTGCATCGTAAAATGGGCTGGTTAGTTTAAAAAACGGTCAAATTTGGGTTCATCGTAACATTCCTAGTTTACTCAGCGAAAGTAGGCTCTGGTATCAACGCTCTTACAATTACTCTAATGTTTGTATTGTAGGTATGCTTATTCTCTTCATCTGTGATATTTTGTTTGCTCGTTTAAAGTCACATTAGATTGACCCTAAAAGTACATTAAATATGTTTGTACCTTTAGTTTGTACAAATGTAGGTAAGGAGAACTATTAACTGTAAATGTTTTTTTAACTCTTCACTTTCTCGGGCAGAAAATAGGATAAAAAGCTTTCATCGACTATCTCACTCAGACGCCGACAAACAATACCTTCAACAACGAGCAAGCAAAAAGCTAATGCAATTGACGGCATAAATCTATTCAAATAGTCACAGAAAGGATGTTTACTTTGGAAACGCATAAATCAAACTTCATTCAGACTATCTCGAAAGCGTGAAAGAGAAGGACAAAGGACACAATCGGACCAAGGTAATCCGACGGACATTAATAACGTGGCTTCACACGTTTAGTGTTAACATGACAAATGCGGCCCACAGCGAGCCGCGCCGCACCGCGCGCCGCGGGGCGCTCCTGGCACCCGACACGTTTTATTTATGCCACACATATCGATATTATTGATCAATCGATCTCATTAACTTCTAATAGTATAAAAAAGACACAGGATAATCAATTGAATTAAACTTCTTTGCAGAATCACGACTTTGAATCAAAATGTAGAGGCTTGTTTTAGTAAACTTTATAGCTTATCGCTCAGATACTGAAAATGACGGGTTGCAGTTTGACATTTTTAAAATACTTTTGGAGTAATAAATAAAAATAATAGCCAAACAATGAATAGAGTATACCATTGACAAACTATAAATATAAAGGCTAAAGGCTCTACATAATCAACAATGATCGTTGATCGCTAATCGGCATGATCAAAGGAGCTCATTGACCATGATCGGCGATTGCCTTCAACACGATCGTACTCGTTAGTCATGATCTGTAATAACCAATTATGAAGAGGCGCTAGAATATTTTGCACAAATTTGATGTCGACAAGTAACTTATAAACTATCTAGACCACTACACTAGTTTAACTTATCGTCGTCCAGCAGGTTTGTAATCAGACGTACAAACAAAAACCCGTTACTATGTCATGAGTAATGAAGGCGTATACAAATATGTGTTAGACACGACCCGCGCCAGTGTCATGTCCTGCCGGCGAGCAATTTGCTGCGAGTAGAAAATTAAATTAACACACACGCGAGCAGAATAGGGGTGGACGTGGTATCATGCAAAATAGAGTCTTCAAACGAGGAATTAGAGTTCGATTTTGATGAATCGCGTGTTGTTAAACAGTTGTCGTATAAGCAGCCATTTTGCGTCGGTCGCTAATTGCAAGCCGCTGTCATTTCGTCGCTCAACGAGCGTCTTCCCGATGATTGCTGTGGTTTTTTTCGAATTAGCACTTCCATAGCTTCCGGTGTGCTCTATTGTTGAAGCTAACTGTTCGCGGCTTCGAACAGGAATCGTAAAGCCACACGAATCGCACAATGTTCACTTTGCTTACATTTTTTAACTGACTTCCAAAAACGAGGAGGTTATAAGTTCGGCTGTGGATATAATTTTTTTTTTACCGATAATTATCATCAATTTTTTTTACATTAATTTTATTTACTTTATCACTTAACTTCATCATCACCATCGTAAAATTTAAGGACCTTCTTCATCAACTTCATCATCACTATCAAAATGTTGTTGGCGGAGCGGCTGCCGCTTCTCTCTGTCATCTTCTAGCACTTTTAGTCATGACATAAGCATGCTATGCTAAGTTTTTTCTTGGTCTCCCTCTATTCCTCTTTCCTTTTATTTTGCCATCGAGTTAGAATAATTTTAAAATACAAACCAACACGTATCTAAACCATTTAAGGGGCGAATGAAGCAAAAAATAAAATATCGTCTTTATCTTTTCACTTGAAATCGCCGCGAAAACAGTGTTTTTTTTTTAATAACTCGATAAATTAAAAAAAACCGCTTCTACAGAAACTCGGCAACAGAATTTCGTATCGTGTGTTAAAATACCGAGTCCGTCGAATGCACCGTTTTGCGAAACGAAAAAATATGCGTGAAAATTAGAGGCATCTTTGTGTTTTTTTTTTTTGAGAAAATTTTAAGCTATCGTATTTTCGCTACTACAGGAGCTCACAAATATAGTGTTGTAGTTCATCCAGTCAGTTTTGCTTTTATCGCCCACTTGAACTAAGTTTTGATATATTTGAATAGTAACGTAACAATAACCTATTATTTTATGATTGAAAGTGATATTAAGTTTGCTAATTATTCATGTTTCATCACTCCTTGGATTATTATGTTAATAAAACTTAATAATTGAGACCGTTAATAAAATTTTAGAACAGCAGCAAAACTCAAATGTTTGTATAATTCATTACTCTTCGTGCATTACACAGGGCGTTTAAAATTATTTTACCTTTATTGGGACCTCTCTAAATATGTACATAAGGGTTATTTTCGCACAAATCCAGAGTTAAATCGTCCGTAATGTACGGTAGACAGTTAATTCGCCATAATAACTGTAGTAAATTTAAAATCTTCCATGAAAGTTCAGGTGAATTCGCTCATTAACACGCCGTGAAATGAGATAATTTCGTCAAGAAATTGCCTTATTATGATATTAACTACGCCGTATTTTACTTTCGATATATAAAGTTTGTGTGCAGTGAAAAATACTGACCTTTATTATATGCCATGGGGGAAACTTAAACAGAGCAATTTGACGGATCTAGACCGGAACTAGGAATATGTCAATTCCATGTATTTGATATAACTCGACCAATTTACTGAAATTAGCAATCTGTGGCTTTACCATGAGTTTGAGGCAATAGTATATGTCGATACTCGATAGCGTACTAATACTACTAACTACGTAACTCATGGTAGACCAGTAGGTCTACCATGAGTTACGTAGTGTTACGTAGTCGCTATTTACCATGAGCGCGGTTTACCATGTAGTAGCAGTCACAGTTTACCATAAGTTTGAAACAATAGTATCTGATTGTATAATGATCAGAGATGTTGAAACAGATACAGATCGTGTATCTAAGTAATTTAACCAAATTACTTAGATACATGTTTATGTCAAACTCAGCCGACAGATCACGACTTACATAGAATTGACGCTTTCCGACCAAATGAAGTGAGTCCGTCAACTGACTCTCTTTCAATTTCCCCTATTATATATTCATTAGTACGTTCTTTACTGAACTTAAACTGTACAAATAATAGTTTTTGCCCGCGTCTTGCCACACACTAACGTACTCACACCTCACATCAAGTTATGTATATAAAAAAAACATGTCCACCAAAACCATAAAAAATACTTCATCTTATTCTTAATTTAAAAGAATGCGTGTCATTCTTAGGTTAAGTCTCGTTCGATCTATAGCAGAATCCCGGTAACAAAAATGTTAACTTGCCATGTACCGATTACTTCCCGATCTACGAATAACTCGGAGAGGTTCGATTTGAGTCGATCATAATAATTACGGTTTAATTTATTACCTCGTCCTGGAGGCCTACTCCAAACCCGTACTCAAACGATCTTCTCTCGAAATCTCTTCGAACGAATTAGAATATCGCGTAACACTCTTTATTTCACATTTGAATAGGACGCAGCATTCCAATTACATAATATAGTGCTTTCACTTAATCTAGGCGAAAGCGGTAATAACCCTCTAGATAGAATCAATGACAATTTTTTAATAGAAGGTCAATGACCGCCACCGCCTAAATTGACCGAAAGTAACACTTTTCCATATAAAAACGTGGTGCTTTCAGACAATCTACGGAGCATCGGTCATTAGTTTATCTAAATCTTAAAACTGGTTTGGAATAATCCCCCTGTTTTGGCTGCGACCTTCCTAAGGTCCCTGGAAGGATCTAATCTCTCGTGACTAATTCGACCCACTGATTGGTAATACCAAATCGAATGCACTCAACATTTTATGATACATATTTGATAGGTCACGCATTTTTTCCAAATCATCCAAATATTTTATTTTATGGACACCAGAAAATTCAACTGATTTCAAGGGGGATAGTGACACGCGCGTTAGTGAAAACGAAAATTCATCTCTATTCTTCGAAACAGTGTTACCATGATTGTCACTATTATACTGTTGCACGTTTGAAATTGCTTAATTTTAATAATTTAAGTCATTGCTTGTGAGCCCGTTTTGATGTGAGAAATAAAGTGAAATTATCTATTAAGTATTGTACAGTGTGTAACAGAAGTGATAAAATTGTAGGGATCGTATGTGTTGAATGTTGCAGCGCTGAAGGCGACAAAAATTTTTATCATTTGTATGGGTTAACTCATGTCGTTGGGGCGCTTGGCCGTGCAAACTTGAATCGCGCTGAACCTTTCAGTAGGGGAGCCGAAGAGTGAAATTTTGGATTGACTCGAGCGCATCAGGTTAAGCTAGTGTAGACATAGTCTTTGATTATCATGGTATAAAAATCAGATTTCCTAGTTAGTTCGGTACTTACAAATAACTTTTTAACTAACGAAATGTCGTCAACACCGTCAGATTAAGATATCTTCTTTCTTCTTCTTCTTCGGGTCTTTGAAATTCACCAAAGAACAATTCCATATAAAGCACTGATGATTTAAAAATAAGGTAAGCCTGTAATAACGTAATACAATAAAGCCTCATATTTTCATAACCAAGCCTAGATGCTTTAGACCTTGATGCCTAAAATCGTCAAATAAATGTTCAATGTAAACAATTTTTTCAAAGCGTTTTCTTTATTATAACCTTAAAATCGCTGTAACCTTTATGAGGTTACCACCACTAAGATAAAAAAATGACCTTATCATTTTTTCAACATTTTACCTAATCTACAAACCATACTAGGTCTCCACGACATTCGAGTTACTACAAAAATAGCACTTTCACCTCCCCGGTTATTTACGGTGAACTAAATATCAGAGATACATACGATACTATAAAGTTTTATCACTTATTTTTGTTACACCCAGTGGCGTACCTACATGATAGTGGCAAGCCGTCAAAATGCCACGGACCCCCAGTCGGAAGGGGCCCCCGATCAGCCCCCCTAGACAAGTGGCAAGCGATTATTCTTCATAATAATTAGACGTGTTTTTGTATGGGATTGATATAGTGGAACGAAAACGAATTTGCCACGGGCCTCGAACGGTATAGTTACGCCACTGGTTACACCCTATATATCTATCTATCTATTGCGATTAATTGTGTAGACGGGCTCGTCAGGCGATGGAGACAGGCTCCATATAGCTGCGAGGCGGACGTCGATTGCTCGCCTCGCCTGTCTACTTAGCGCTTGTCGCCTGTCTCGCGTTGACTGAGAAATAGCTCGCCTAGTGCCAGGCAGACCCTAATTAACTAAATTAACGATGGGTCTATTTTCGTCTTAATCTTTCATGAGCTGCGGTATCGATAGTATTGTCTATCGTAGTAGGGTTAATATAGAAACAATAATTTTGGTAATAAGTTCTACGTTTTTGACTATGGAATATTGGGAGAAGAATATTTGTGAACTGTTCATACTTTGTTTCAGGTAACAAAAACTAGATGTATCTTCGGGTTCTAGGCGAACCAAGCTAAAAAGCAGTAAGATATAGATAGAGAATCGCAGATGACCTACAAGGGACCCTCCATAAATTACGACAAACTAATTTCATGGTTTTTTAGACTCCTCCCCCTTTTTGTCACAGGTATTCACATTTCTAAGACCCCTCCTCTCCTCATTGTGATGTCACAAATTGGCAATTTTATTCTACTACTAATATTTCAAATTTCGAGGTTTAATTTAGAACATTTGAAATGTGACGTCACAAAACTAAGGAACACCGTCCTACTACCACACCATGTCACGCATTGTCTATCCCCTCCCCCACCCCCTTTCAGGTGTGACGTACTTTATGGATGGTCTCTACTATACTGTATACTCTGTATTATTAAAAATAATTTGTAGGCAGCCCTAACGCCGGCCGCGTTGATGTGATAGAATTAATTTTGAAATGACCGACCGGTTCCCTGTCTCAAACACGCTTCTATTACAAAGATACTACTCACACACACGCAGGTACACTGTGGGGAAATTACTCTGCGTTTATATCGATAAGTAGGTAACTAAATTTTAAGTTATCAACTTCATGTAAACACAAAATTTAGTAGCAAGTGACAAGTTGAATGACATAAAATGTAGTTGTGTTATATAATTAATTTGAAATCAATTATTACATATGTGCTTATTGTACCTTGCGCCAGAGGCGTAGTGGGCGAAATGATAAATATTTGCCAGGTGTAAAACTGTATAATAAAGGTAAGGATAAAGTCTAAAAGTCACTGAAGCAGCTTTTGCAAAATTTGCGAAAGAAATATTACAAAAAAATGACAATTCTCTAGCTATTAGAACGGTCTTGAGATACAGGCTGGAGATAGACAGACATCGAAATCTTAGTAATAGTGAGGTTTTATCCTTTAGGCACAGAACCTTCAAATTGAAAGAGAAACAACGGAAACACTTGCTTAGTTCTGGATTATCAGTATTACTAAGCTTGGCTGACTTAGAATCCTTGATTTTTTAACAAACAAAAGAAAAAATGTAATCTTATGCCAAACAATAAAAAAACTTAATAAAAAAGTTCGGGCTTTCTTACTTGTCACCTCGTAGCGCCGCTACGCCGCAGACCCTAATCATAGACAAAGTCATTATAGACAATCCTGTCTATTCATAATAATCACTTTATGGGTATGATATCATCGCCCCTACCCCCTACAATAAACATGTACCCCGTGGGGTAATAATATCATTACGCGGTTCCCGCCCATACGTTTTGTACCGTTTTCGTCCCCCCATCCGGTCGTATTCGAAACTTTCATAAAGATTTTAAGTATTCAGTCACTCTGCACGTTATTGTATTGGGTACGATTCGTCACTTTGTTTCTTTCTTTTTCGTTTTAATTCCCTTAAAAACTTTTTTCGGACACATTAATTTTATTGCATCAAAAAACTCAGAGATTTTCAGTCGATTATTTTACGGCAATAATCTCAATCGATGACACGTAACGTACACGACAAATATGTGTGAAATATTCGAAATCAGTAACGCGTTATGATACCGTAAACAATCACGTCGATATCGACGCGGGCGGAACCGCACGCGTCTTGGGACGTTCAAGAACATTTTCCCTCCGAAATAACCCTTATTTCCATTTAACAAGGATCATTATAGATCATGAAGGTATCCGTAATCGATTCGAGAGGCCGCACGCACAGATACCATTACACTCGTGCTCGTCCCATTATTAAATAGAACGTTATTGTTTAAACCCGGGACGAATGGTAAATTTGAATATTGTTATTGGTGGTGGTAACTGCGCACCATCATGCAACGGCAGCGATCGTTTCACGCTCCTCCGACGATTTAACGGTTTCACTGATTACTAACGATTGAATTTTTCTACGGAGATACTTCATAGCGTTTCCCGAATGGTGGGTTTCGCGGACCACTATCGAAGACATAAGTTGAAGAAGCGGATGACTAACATTTTAAAAACCGGCGAATTTTGCGTAAATGGACGCTTTAGGGCCGGAAAAATAATTTGAAATTAAAATGATGTGGATTTAATGTGTAGCTAGATAGACAAGCTAGATAATGAAATCGCTAAATTAGAAGATTTCTTAAAATTTTGTATGAACAGCGAAGGTCGTAAAATGTTAGTTATTTGCTTCTTCCACTTATGTCTTTAATTGCACAATCAGAGTTGAAAGAGACACAGCTCGTGGATTTAAGTTATTTGGTGGTGTTATGTCAACCTCAGCCGACAGAACTCGACTGACATGAAATTGATATATTCCGACCAAATGACCTTAGTCCATCAACTGGCTCTCTTTCAATTTCCCCATTATACATTGAAGTGTGCAAACTATAAGGCGTAAATCGCGGACGTGT
>JAOTAV010000012.1:391033-413093 GCA_026546445.1 Cyclargus thomasi
AAAATCACTTACTGAACGAAACACCGCATAACGCCTTTTCAAGCTAGTTTCAGTGAGTGAGTTTACCGGTGGCCCAACTTCCCTAATCCCATATCCCTATTTCCATTTCCTATTCCCTCATAAAGGCCGGCAAAGCACTTGCGACTCTTCGGATGTCGCGAGTGTCCATGGGCGACGGCAGTTGCTTTCCTTCAGGTAATCCGTCTGATCGCTTGCCCCTTAAATATCATTTAAAAAAACCTGCTACAGTAATCAAAACTGAAATATACTCTGTAACTGTAAGTTTTAACTATAACCGTTCCGTTTGGTCACAAGTTATTAAGGCTTATACACGGGCTGTTTAACCTCTTATAAGTACATTAAAACGTTATGCAACTAGCCGAATAATGTATGTGTTATGGAATGATCTTTATTCTTTCATTATTAGCGAGGACTTTTTCCTTTTTCCTTTAACTTATAGTCAATCAGAAAAAAATGTACCGTGGATTTTTTTATAAAAGAACTAAAATAACTACGAAACTAACCGGTTAAGATGAATTTTTTGTTTTTATTGTTTGTATAATAATAATTATTTTCCGCTAGCGGGGGGAGATTTTCAAAACTCCAATGTATGGTCAAGGCCGTTGGCGACTGTATTCCCCTTAATACGAATGTAACGATATACACGAGCGGTACAAACGCGTGCCAGCTTGTAGGTACATACCTCAGAAAGACAGTCAATTTACATTGCAAAAAGACGTTGCGTTGCAGTTTGAGGGTAAGCGCACACTTTAAGAGAGCGTGAACTGACCCTAAGCTCTAAATTAAAAATATTGTTAAACAACTGAACTGTGTAGAATCACTGTTATTGATTACGGCCAACAACAATGTATCTGAATTAGTCTGACCAATCTGTATACTGCAAATCATACAGCGAATTATCTGGAATCACGAAACGTTGCCAGTTCGATTTGCAATCAATAAATAATTTCCATAACAACATTTGAAATATTCGGAATAGTTAACTTGTAAAAATAAGATACATAAAAGTGTGTATGTGTTCGTTATATACATTTTATTGTGAAAGTAGCGGCGCTGAAAGCAAACAAAAATTTTTGTAATTTGTACGGGGAAACCCTTGACACTAGCTCGCATTCCAATACAAATTGTAAAAATTTTTTCGCTTTCAGCGCCGCTACACACAGTGAGCTTTATGTAAGGTACAGATACGAACCCTAAACTTTAAAGTATTATCACTTACTTTTGCTACACCCTGTATAATCTGGCCGTGCAAACTTTGATTTATTGACGTTGCGTCACTCACAGTAAACGATATTTACCTATAAATATGATAACTTATCGCGTAGATTTTCCTCAATACCTTTAAACAATAAGATAAGAATAAAGAAAGAAAACAAAAAAAAAACCTGCTCCTAACTACCAGTTAATATATTCGAGTGGAATTTTATAAATATATAATAGTTTTGTAATAACGATGGTAGTAATTGTTACGATCCAGATTCCAGGGTAGTGATGGCATTAAAGTCTATAAAATCAAGGGGCGTATCTAGTTACGCGTAGAAAGCGGTTATTTATGCATTTTCAATTCCGCGAGCCTCGGGGCCCCATCGCCTGAATAATTACAACTAAATGATTATAAAGCACGGCATCCGTGAGCAGGGTTGCCAACTATCGTGGACTAATTTCCTGGAAATCCCGATTGAATTCTCCAAAATGGGGGGTAATTTGTGTTGTTTGATTTCCCAAAATCTGCACAAGTTTATGAGAAATTATTTAGACAGTGCATAGGTACTGTCTAAATAATTTCTAAGTACATAGGTAATTTTTAAGTACATAGGTAGTATAGACTAGATTTATTATAATAATGCAGATGATATATTTTACGGTTTATTCAGATCATAGATGTGAAAATCGCCGAATTTTTTCCAACATATGAGAAAACCAAAAATCCCAATCGACTTGGAAAACCTTGCAATTTGTGAGAACTTCTTCAGCAATTACAAATTGGCAACCCTCCGTTTTCCGTAAGTATGTCCCGGTCTTTTCCTCCCCCCTCCCTAATCCCTTCCTGCGCTCGCACGACACAAGTTTTCGGCGAACGGCTCGTGTACTAAATACTTGTAACAAAAGCGATCGTTCCCATTCTTAATTATTATGATAAATGACCCGCAGCGGCTCGTTTTGAAGTCGCTTAGCTGTTGTAATCGAGAAATAAATTAATTTTATTAGTAGTCCTTTCTAATAGAATAAGCGTCGAGTGTCGAAAACGCCTCCAAACTGCCGCGGTACGTACCTCTTTAAAATTAGAACTTCAAATTTTTCGATCGTAATTTAAAATATACGATATTAAATACATCGGTAATGATGTAAGGGAATCGGCCGTTTATGGTGATTCTACTAACGAGGCTGACGCAACTGTCGGTGTATTTTGTATTAAAATTATATATTTTATATAGCATCTAGCTCGACTACCGTATTTGAAATCCGTCATACTCGAATTACTCAGCCGCGATGAATGATAATAGTCACTTAAATCTTATTGCAAAACAAATAGAATTCGCACTAACGCGTTAGTTTAAATATTATTCTGAAATATTTTTTCCGAGAGCCGCGCGCCGGCCGACTTATTTGGAACTCACAGTGGCGGTTTTAGGGCCCGTTTTAGCAAACCGAGCCAGGGGCCGCTGCGCCTCGGGCCGCGATCGTGGCCGAGATAATTAGAGGCCGCGGCGCGGTGGGAGCCATAAAAACGGCAAATTGACCGGCGGGATAACCAGAAAGGCACAATGTGTTAGATAATAATTTCCAAATTACAGGTTGTATTAGTTCGCGAGCGAGGCTGGACGTTCTTTTTTCTCGCGCACCAACCGAGGTGCTAAGGGCAGGCTAATTATTATTTGGGTATCGAGCGATGTTTTTAATGCAGCTGCTACCTGTATAAATATTTATTATTAAAAGTTCAAACGCCAATTTTGGTAGAATCCAATTAAAGTGGTTATAAAGTTTCATCAATACGGTAATAATGGCCCCGCGAGATACACCTTTGCAGGCAAATTAAATGTCTTATAAATCTGTATATAGGATGAAGTTAATGGTGATTTTCGAGCTAATTTGATATTGCATTGAGTAAGTAGACAGTATATACCTAATCTATTCACTGTATGCAATAAGTAATTTTTTCTTAAAAAAGCTGATACCTTTATAATCATGACTTGTACAACCATAAAACTAATCTTATAATCAAGTAAGCTTCTATATGACCAATTAAAACCTTTAAGAAAGAGACAGTGATATACTAATTAGGTATGAGACATATCTTAGCGTTAGGGGCGCACCATGTTGGCGCAGGGGCGGCCGCTGCGTTAAGCCCGCCTCTTGCAGGACATGCGACATTGTCTTTATGAGTCTATCCATCATTGTCTAGTCACCGAAGGAACCCTCTTCTACGACTTTGGATTTTAAACTATGTTTTGTTTGTTATAAGCTTGTATTAATAATGTCTACTAATAAAATTACAGTGGTAATATTAATAAGTCACTATGAGATTAGCGTTCTATTAATTATTCCTTTACGAATTTAAATAAAGAAAAAGTATTTTTAGGTTCAAAAGAATTCAAAACTAATCTAACCTTTACAAAAGATTAACGGGGATTAAAAATAATCCTTCCACCGCGGACACGCCATAATTTCGGTTTATTAAGGCCATAAAACTACAACAGGTAGGATTTGATAAGTTAAACCTGGTATTGTTTGTCCACCGATCTTTGGCCGTGTCTCGATACAATTGTGTTTGTCAATGATAAATGGTGGTGCGGCGCTTTTCATCTCCCGCTCACAAAGGCGCCGCCCGGTATTTCCACCGTTCCATTTCGAACCTTGCATCCAAAGCCCAAGGTTCATTTTAGGGTGCTCTTCTATAATTACAACACAGGACTAAATGATACGGTACCAATCAAGGTTTGGAATAAACGTGGATAATGTTTAATATAGTTCTGTAAGAGGGTTTTCGGCGGGTAGTCGCATTCATTTATAATGAGTTTATTCAGGACTCTAATGGAATGAATCGCGGTGAGTAAATAAAGGTCCGGCTTAAATGGAATCTGAATTCTAATTATTATTTTTTGTTTGATATTTCGTTAAAGGGATATTCAACACGTTATTATCGAAAGCATTATACTCGAGAGGTTCATCTCTTCATATAACTTTACAAATAGTTTAATACGTATAATAGTCTCTTTTAGCAGATCAACAGTGATCGGAAGTCCAGTCAGATATGCAAGCGACTCAGATAGTATCAGGCGTTACTCTGCTAAAATCCATGACTTGAAATATTCTATAATAAGATTTTTAGCAATATCCCACGAGATCTTCCTCAACATATATGTTGGCGCTTGGCAGGCATGCGCTACAATACTTAACTCCTTTTTTAAGTTGCCTGTAAGAGCACATTTATGCAAAAACTAGCAAACACTATCGCCACACAAGCAACCATGCAAGTGGATAACCTTCCTGCAACCTTTCAAGTCATGTTCAACCAGTCCATCCCAAATCTTAACGTATAACGTAGGGTATGATGGTCGCGGTCCCGTGGCTGATGGGTCTAAGAACGCTGAAGTTTGTTGGATATTGGGTTTACTATATGGGCTCATACACATTGCATTGAATTGTCAAGAGTCTGAAGCTTAACTTACGTCACGGTAATGTTTTTTTTTAAATGACATTTAGAGAGCAAGCGAGCGGACGGGTTACCTGATGGAAAGCAACTGCCGTCGCCCATGGACACTCGCGACATCCGAAGACTCGCAAGTGCGTTACCGGCCTCTATGAGGGAATGGGAATAGGGATAAGGGATTAGGGAAGTTGGGCCACCGGTAAACTCTTTCACTGAACGAAACACAGCACAACACCGTTTCACGTTAGTTTTCTGTGAGGCCGTGGTATCACTCCGGACAGCCAATGGAATCGAAGCGAATTTCTCTTTGACTTTGACAGCGAATGATTCGGACGAATCAGATTCGTATGATCCGACGGATGATTCGGCGTGAGCAAGCGTGCGAGGTTCCACGACATCTCATATACATCGAATTCTAAAATTCGTTTTCTTCGCAGTGTTCGTCTCGTTCGGTTCTAAATTCTAATATAGCCGGGGAGGTGAGAGTCGTGGAGACCGTTAACCGATAGTACGTTTTGAAGATTAGGTAAAACGTTGAAAAATAATAAGAGCATTTTTTATTTTAGCGGTAGGATAAGACGCTACAGCGATTTTAACATCATAAATAATAAATTTCTTTTAAAAAAATGTTTACATTGATAATTTATTGGACGATTTTAGGCAGCAAGAGCGAAAGCATTTAGTTGAATTTGATATGAAATATTTGGGAAGATTGGTTATGAAAATATTAGGCTTTGTTGTTTTGTGTTATTACAGGCTTACTATATACATTTAAATAATCAGTACTTAATATGGAAGTACTTAATGAAACACATTTTTTTTGCACTTTTTCCATCGGTTTCGACGAAGTCATTATCAAATCTACCTACACCTGATGATGACTTTGTCGAAACCGGTCGTGTATTTATCATGAATTCGTAAAATCTAATAAAATATAGATAGATAGAAAGATAGAAAATTCTTTATTTGTACACAACTTAACAACTAAACTTAAATACAATAAAGGAACTGTACAAATTGGTGGTCTTACAGCTAAAAGCGGTTTCTTCCAGACAACCAGAAATAAAAAAAAAAACAATAAAAACTTATTTAATGTTGTACTTATGACTTATTGCATACATGATAACATGAATATTAAAAATACATATAAATTATATAAACTACACAGACTTCACACAAATATAATATAGTAGAAAAAGTGCAAGAAAAGAGTGTTTCATTACGTATGAACATGAATATATCACGAATCAACAGTAATCACATGTTATATAGAAGTGTTTTTTGGCATATTCTTAACATCCCTTATCTTTATCTGACGGTTTCGACGATATTTTGGTGTTTAAAAATAAATTTTTAAGAACGAACTAAGAAATCTTTATATCACGATAACCAGAGACGTGTAGAAAGCCTACACTAGCTTAATCTGACGCGCTCGAGTAATTCCAATGTCCCTCTTGGGCCCCTACAAATAGATAATACTTTCACCATAAAACTCAAAGCCAGTCATAGCTATCAAAAGTTTAGAGGACCTCACAACGGTAAGGTAATGTCAGTTCGCATTACAAAACCATTTGACAGCGAACACAATACGAGGTGTGGTGACGATTCACCACGGGCTACAATACAAAGACCAGACCACCAGACGAGGCGGCTACAACTGTCTTAGTCTACGGTTACTCACAGGTAAAGATTATTTATCTGATAAATATAGGCTGTTACAAAAAGTGATGATATTATAGGGTGTGTATGTGTCTTTCATAATATAATGATAATAAAAATAATATCTATGGACGCTTCACACCACGTCAGTCTAGTGCTAATTACCCGAGGGACTTGTGTTACAGGTACCAGACAACGGAAAATATATTTAATACTTTTATACTATACACATATTTAAGATTTTTATTATATGATATACATATTTAATATACACTTACATTGGGATGGAACATTGAAAAACTTTTTGTTCCGTCGGCGGGATTCGAACCCGCGACCCCCGGCGTGAGCTACCACAACGCTCAACCACTGCGCCACAGAGGTCGTCAAACATAGAGTTAACTATGAAAGTAGTAGCTGACTTTTTAAATTAATTATTATTAGTCATAAATACTAGTTTGATAGCTCACTATCATGGCTCGAAAAACTTGTCTCGTGTATCATGGGCATTCCGGAAGGAAAAAAAATCCGCGCGGATAAAATTCGCAGTGCGGACAGACCTGACACATAGAAATCATAGATGCTACGCCGTAGACAGTGTCGTAGAGGCAGCAAACGTTACGAGTTGCTACGAACACTTTAGATTATCAAATTACATTATTTTTTTATTTTTGTCCATTTATTTGTTTGAATTTTTGTCCGTCAATTACGCCGAAACGACTAAACGGATTTTTTGTACATTTATACAGGGCATTAGCTGACCTAGGTAATATAACAGTTTTTTGTTTTGAATAATTTACTTTTCCATGCATTATAGCTAGAATCTTGACATTAATTGTTCTGATTTCACAAAGGCAAAACCAGCAGTAAAAATTAGTTATTCATAAAACTAACATCTCACCCTAGGTGGGTGGGATGTTAGTTTTATGTTGGGTGGGTTATACTCATATTCGGGAATAATTTTAAAGATATAAAACGTGTAAAATGGTTAAAAAATATCTGTCACGGTCGAAGCTCGCGGTGGATAGAAATTCGAACTACCTTTAAAGATTTATTTACTGTCCGACCACTAACGGTAGCGTACCAGCATAAGTGTAAACGCGAGAACTAGGGCACATAAACTCCAGAACGACACTAAAAGTTTGAGTTATGTTACAACAAATAAAATTGACCGCGGAGTCTAGTAAACACTAAACAGATATGCAAATTCGGTGCGAGTAAAATTTATTAGGGTCGTAAAGTGGACAATGGGCGCGGGTAGCGGAGCGGGTGACGGAGCGGGTGGCGGAGCGAATAGCGGGCTGTGGTCGGCCACCGCTAGGCCGCATGCGGGCGATGCGACATCAATTACTCTTAAAATATTGTTTTCGTTGGTATCAAACATTGTTTTTGTATATTTTAAATTTATATTTAGCATACCATTTTTTTTGTAAGGCAGATCGGCGTATGTTTATTAGAGTAGCTTACATTCTAAACGGAGAAGGCTGAATCACGTCGTAATTACTGTAGGTAGAGAATTCGATAGGGATTATTACTAGATGCTGCCCAAAGTTCATTTATCGCGCGGGAACCGTTCATTCTCCGGAATGAAAAGTATCCACAGTATGTCCTTAACCGGGACTCAAAGTATCTCGTGTAAACGTGACGAGGTAACAGACAAAAGACTGACAGACACACTTTCGCATTATGTACATACGTATGGAAACATGAATTGATTTAACGTTTATCCATAAAAAGAGATCCGATGTTTAGCCGAGATTTGTAATAATTCAAAAATCAAACTTGGTATGACACTCGTTCCGTGGAGCCGCGGAAGGCCTCTAGTTTGGGATGTCACTTGCGTAGATACGCTATATACGCGATACGCATGTGACGGCCACATCCAAAGCGGCAGGAGCTGCGGCCGTACAAGCAGAATCAAAAAAGATGCGAAAATACGATCCAGGGAGCGACTACTTTTTTCTGCCCTTTGGTGTGGAAACGTTGGGGCCGTGAGGCCTTGATGTCAAGTTGCTTTTGAGAGGCCTGTCTCAGAAATTGGTGGAGAAGACTAATGACCCTAGAGCTGACGCTTACCTCGGCCAACTTTGGCGATAGAGCGAGGTAATGCCGCCAGTATCTTAGGGACATTGCCCGCAGCCTCCGATTTAGAGTTAGTTTTTTATATTTAGTATGTTATATTTTTTTAGTTTATAATAGTTTATAGTTTGTAATAATATTATATTTTGTATATGATTGTACCAATAAAGGTCATATAAAAATCAAACTCAAAACAATACAACCACTGTAATTTAAAATTTCAATCGCCCCACCAAACCGACAACAGTCTGACAGTAATCAATTATAACAATATTTGAAATGGTATAAAAAGTACTTCGCCTGTACCTTGAGTGTATTCCAAAAAAGTGTGCATCCGTCCTTGTCTGTCATATAGCGTTGTCTTTGTCGCCCGCGCCGAACCGTCTACGCGTATTTTGGGGGAGGTTCCGGGCACGTTTGAATTATTAAGGCGGTTGCCACTAAAGCCTTGTTTAAAGGAACTGATTAACTTGAATTGGACAGAGAATTAGACTCATTTTGAGAAATACGAGAGGTGCAGGCGTATCCAACGAAGGGCATAATAGTTTGCGATTTGCCCTGAGAGAAATTAATTCATAGAAGCCATGAAGTACGATATTTGTGTTTTATGCAACAAAAATTAGGTTTTGAGTTATGGATGCAGTATTTTTATTCAGTAAGATCTAAAGATTAATACCGCATTCATAAATAAGATGTGTCGGCCGGGATATATCGCACCCTTTCCTAGGCTTTTTTATTTTTAAGTATATGTTTGATAGTATGTGCGTACCCAAAACGCTACACTTTTAATAAATTTCAAGATGTTTGGTTATGTATAACTATGTAAGTTTACCGAAAAACCTAAAGTAGATAAATCTCTTAAGCTCTATAATTTATAATGGCATACAAAAAAGACTATTTATATTGACGTACAAATTTAAAATAAATATTATTGGCATAAATTAATTTGACAGACGTTGTATGGAGAATCTGTCAAAAAAGTTGTGGTTAGCCTAACATAAACTATAGCTGTAATGAGTGAAACAGGCCCTAAATCAAATAAATTTATCTTATTTCTATACATATAAATTTCTCTTACTCCGCTAGCAATGACGCGGAACCTTAAACAATTAATCTCAAAATTTGCATTTAAATACAAACACCTAAAACGTATTATTATTTAACTAAGGATATTGTTTAGATTCAACTCACAATATCGATAAAGGCCAATGGGAACGAAATTGTGGTCCAAGTTACAAGATTACTGAGTCACTTAAATATAAATGATTGCCATCTTGTTCGGTTTTTAACGATGTTGGTTAAAAATTCGGTTACGATCAACGCGACGGGCTGCCGCGACATCCAATAACTCAAATAAAACACCACTTTGATGTAAGATACAGGTTTCATTTTGTAATACGCCAACACAATACAGCAGCGTCACGGGTAGTTAGATCAATGTCATTAGAAAATGAAACCTATGGCTTATATTATAAAGATGCATTTGATTTCATTTTATAAATTGAAGCCGTTAGCAGCAAAAATTGGAAGGTTCACTTTACATGAAATTGTTTGTCCTTTCATTAATACTCTGTTCATATTATTTAAGTTGAGATGAATATCCGGTTTTGTATCCATCAGTTCCTAGCGATTGTTTGTGTGTAATCCTGGGTATCAACTTTCAATTATCAGTTAGATACTTACAATTAAAAAAAAACAGTAGTTTTTACTTAAAAGGATCAAATTTTGATAACAACACATATATCTATCCCTCCGTCCATACAAACATCTGCGTTTTTAGGAGGATAATACAGCTATGTCCGCCCGCTCCTATAACTCGGGCGGTGGTAATGGAACCACTCGGCCGCTAATCGAGTTTGTCGGTCGATGTTATCTCTAAACCGCGCGTTAATAGCCCCGCCGCCCCCGCGCCCGCGCCCGCCCCCGCCGCCGCCTGTGCCTCACGCCCATCGCTCTCGTCCTTCACAATGAAAACATGTTTAATTCATTGGAAAATCTCCATCTCCGGATCTTTGTTGCTCATGTTAATCATTTTACGAGTCCGATCTAATCGTGTCTATGAAATACGGCCGCCTCGTTTGCGTTGTGTAAATGTAAGCATGTTAGCTTGCCTAGGTAGGTTTTCGCTGCTTTAGACCACATGGCAATCTGAATTCTAAATATACAAAAATTTAAGATGTCTGATGATATAATGTAAATATAACAATATTTATAATACTAACTTTTCCTATCCCTTCATCCGCGTGAAAGTGGTAGAGTTTGATTCTCTACATGAAATCTTTTCGGAAATGGATTTTGTACTAATCCTAAATAATATCATAATAATATAAACATGTCATTGCAAATTTTATTTATATAATAAGATCTATCAATAATAAATATATCGTGCTAAATATCGTAACATAATTGTGTACAATCAGATAAGTTGAAAGAGATATAGATTGTGGATTTAAGTAATTTGGCCGACCGATCACAACTTACATGAAATTGACATATTCTGACCAAATGACGTAGGTCCTCTTTCAATTTCCCCCATTATACATTAACAGTTTCTTTCTTATGAACGAGACTGACATAAGGTCGTATCCAATCCAGTAGAATATAAATTTTAATAGATGTAAAATTAATAGTTTTTTAATCATAAGCTACGCCATACTCGGTCCAGCAGCGTAAGACTATTCTCACAATTACTCTAAACATAATGGCCATTGTTCTATGATTAATTACAGCAAATTAATTTTTTCAAACTTTCATCAACTATTAGAAATCAAGGATGTGGTTATATGCAAATTGATACCAGTAATTATTACGAAGCTGATTATATAGTCAGACTGTATTAGTTTGTTAAAAACATCGGGGATAGGTGACAAACAACCCTAACGCGTTACTTGACAAATTAATATGCTCGTTGCATTTACATACATTTTAAGAAACAGTAAGAAATATAATTATTTATTATCATAATTAAATCTGAATAAATCTTCCGGTACGGTCGAACGAAATCCAAATAATATCCAAATGTACTAAATCAACTACCACAATCAAACGCAACAAAAACTAATTGACAACAATCAACATTGCAACAAAAAACAATATTTTCTAATGTCATTAATAATGGTTAGAAAAAAGTCATTCACACCTTTGATGGTCTAACATGACAAATGTACGAACCATTCAAAATTGTAGTACCTCTTATGTGTACTGTAACTCAATGGTATAAGGGATGTTATCGTGGTAAGTGACTTGTGAAACAGCTATGAAGTATGGAGTCGGCGCTGCACAAAGCGGCGAAGAGCGCGACGCCGCGGGGCGCCGGCAGACCTAAATATTAATTATCTACAACACAACGAACACCTTTTAGGAGATTATCGGACAAAGATCCGTAGAAGTACGAGATCGAGATACGGGTTATACGATTGTAGTTCACTACCGGCCACTACCGACAACGTTTTGTACCAAATAAATGAATTGCACAAACTGTACCAAATGTAGTATAAAGACCGTTGCGTACCAAATAAATTAATACCAACTGCAGTTTTGTACCAAAAATTTTTTTGTTACCAGCTAGCATTATTGTTGTATAGCCCATTTGTCGAGGAAGATTTTAGCCAATTAAATAAATTAAAAGCAAAAGGAAAAAATTAAAAAAAAATGAGAAAATACGGCGTTTTAATGGGCTAATTCCACGGTTCCCAAAACGGTTTCACAAAAATTAGGTATTGATATAGTATTTCACACTTTACAAGAAAGGACTTTTTTTTTTGGGAAAATTCACGATTTCAAGCTCCGCTCCTTGTTACAGAATACCGTAAATTATTAAATTTGGCCTGAATTGCTTCCCATTTCCTAGATCTACATAATATTGACGAATGATTCTATAGGTCATATTTCGTATTCACAAAAATATATCTTTATAAATTTGGCAATGTGAAAACATAGTTAATCGTTATTAATCCATATCCAAATTATCATCGGAGAAACCAGAATTACCTAATGCGTGTTAAAACGGAAGACAGACCAATTTCTATTGTATGCCGACACAATAAAATTCTATTTCGCGTGAGCTGTGTGTAAACATAAAATTTTACGATACATAACATTAAAGTTAAGTGGTAAAGGAACAGATGGCCAGGCGGTCCACAAACTCAATTATTTACACTCTATAAAAAGGACATTATGGGAGTATTAGAAAACGGCAATGCCCGCCGGGATCCGAGCCGCGCGAATGTTCTCACCGTTTCCAAATTTAAATGTTTCCGTAAACGATTCTAGGACGCTCCAAAGAAGCTGAGCATTAGCAAATATTTTAAGATTATAAACTATTTTATGCTATTTTTATTAAGTAAGTTATTGTTCTAACTTAATTGTCTTGTCTTGTTTAGGCGTCGCTAACTTATGTAATATTATTATTACAGAGATTCTGTATTATTATTACTGCGATTCTAGAATGTGTAAGTATATAGGTACATCAAATTTTGTTCGAATAATTGCAAGTATGTATGATTTCGAACATTATCACCTGAAAATTTCAATATGCAATAAGTATACGCCTATCATTCAAGATTTTGATGTTCTACAATTTAAAATGTAGACATTTCACTTTCCTATTATGTTGATAGACGCTGATGACAATGTCCTGAACCTAAATTACTGACTTGCCTAATTTGTAAATAATGAAAAGTTTTGTCATTCGGACGATGTACGTTGTTGTACGTTTTCACCTCCACAGCGTTGAACGTGTTTAAATTAACGAGTGTTTAACCAAACTGGTTTGAGAGCATCGTTTCCTCAAATCCATCATAAACAACATATACTGCTTAAACATTTCCCACTGTAAATCCATTAGAGTACCGCCGATGTAGCGTACCGAATCGGCCAACGTTTAGGCCGGCCTTGATTCGGCAAATATTGCCGCTCGAAAAAACACAGGTAGAGGCAAATATTTGTGAACAATTTGTAGAATTCACACTTAATAACGAGGTACCTATGTAGCGAGCGGCGCGCGGCGATCTCAAAGGAGTCATTAGTGGATGTTGGAAGGTGCTATGATTGCTTCTATGAGATACTGCCGCGGCGAAGTCCATATTTTGTGGAAATGATATCTATTTAGAACGTTTATTACGAGCTGTAAGTTGTTTAATTGCACTCCGGTTAGTTTAATTCGTTTAGTGCGGCTTGTTTGTACGGGCCGCCGACATCTTTATAGGTAATCATGCATGTTGTTTTGAATAAATTATTTAACTATACATAATGTCTTAGCAGCTGTCTTATATTGTTTACGACCATCAAATAATAATTATGTTATTGTACCTCAGTAATAGTAGTAGTATAACCAGGATTTTGGTTTAAAAAGATAGCTAAAATGTTTTACTTTTTTTTGCACGTCTAATGGTTTTGCTGTGAGTCCTTCAAAAACGTAATTTTTCTACATAATAATAGTTTATATTGATTTTAATGTACATCGCAATCCATTTTACGGCCCACTGTGAAAGTTATGCGGGAATCGGAAGAAACGAATAAAAAAATATTTTCGCAAAAATGAATATTTTATTCAAAGCGTCAATTTAAAAAATGGTTTATTTAAATGTAAATGTTCTATAATTACTCCCATTTTTTACTAGCTACTGTAACTGACAACCGCTACCTCGCGAATTAGTCTCCCCCGTGACAAAAATGCTTTAAATTCCCAGTTACAATTTAAAACGAACTTTGATATGCGTAACATTAAACGTCCCCGGAAATAATTGCCACAATGTAACTAGACGATTGTGTGACAGTGGAAACAAACATTTTTGTCTATTTATTATAAAGTAAACTTTATAATAGACGAGAAAAGGTTTAAATCGAAATGTATGGGCATTGGGCATTTATAAATATTACAAAATATATTGTATTCTAGTACCCGTAAACTATTTATTATCTAAGTCACTAAAGATTGTAGTATTTTTAACTGATGTTGGTGTTTTAGATATATTTAATATTGTTCTATAACCGGAACTTTTTCGTTTTGTTTTTGCTGGTTTCCCGAAATAAGGAAATAAAAGTAAAAACTTGTAGACGCTCTCTAGTATACATGCAGTATATAGTACGCATTAATTTGACGTTTAGCAAAGTATTGGTAAGTTTGTGGACCAGAAATATGCAATCGGTAAGCAAAATTGATGCAGCAACTCATGTTCAACTAATAAGGAAATTCGATAAGCACAGTCAAAATCTCAGTAATGTAATGCAAAAGTAAGAGAAAGTATAATTTTCAATTAATCTGATCCTGATAAATTGCACCGCGAACGACACCGAAATGTGCTCTATTAATCATATCCAATCGCGGCGACTTTCTCCCACATCAATAAGCACTCAGTTCTTTAATCATTGCAATTTCGAAACGAGCTCAAGTATAGGTGTCGAATAAGTTCTGTATAATGTAAACGTGATAACAATTTAAATTCTTCAGTAACGGGTCCGGAGCCGACAAAAACAACAAACAAACATAAGTGTAGTCGATTGGTGCGCACCGGCAAGGGCGGCGCCTCGCGGCTCGACCCGCCCGCCCCGCGCGCCCCGCCCGCCTCGCGCACGCTGCCTCGCTCGCTCGCCCAGTGCTTATCTCATAGTACCTAGCGAGAGACGTGTTCGCCTGAAAATATTCATACCGGCGAGTTCGATACGAATATCGAACGTCGCAGCGTCGTGATGCCTCGACCCACGCGCGAGTCCTACGGCGACCAGAAGCCGCCGTTCTCGTACATCGCGCTCACCGCCATGGCCATATGGAGCTCGCCGGAGCGCATGTTGCCGCTGGCGGAGATCTACCGGTTCATCACCGACCGCTTCCCGTACTACCGCCGCAACACGCAGCGCTGGCAGAACTCGCTGCGGCACAATCTCTCCTTCAACGACTGCTTCGTGAAGGTGCCCCGGCGACCGGACCGGCCCGGCAAGGGCGCCTACTGGACGCTGCACCCGCAGGCCTTCGACATGTTCGAGAACGGCTCGCTGTTGCGTCGCCGCAAGCGATTCAAGCTGCACAAGGGTGAGAAGGACAGTCTGAACGCAGAGTTGGCGGCGCTGGCGACCTTTAACCGGGCGTTTTTGGCTCGTCAGGCTAGCAGCAATCCTTCGGCTAATATGTCTGGAAGTCTGTACGGGTCGCCGGTGCCACTGTGCTCGAGGCTCAGTCCGGAGCCAGTGGAGGTGCCAGACACGTCGGCGCTGCTGCCGACGGTGCCGAGACCACGGCGGGCTTTCACGATAGACGCTCTTCTGGAGCCGGAGCCGGCACGGTCCCCCTCCCCGAGTCCTCAGCTTCAGCACCAGCAACCTCACTGTCCCATGCCACTGCCGGCCTCGTACCTGCTGGCGGCGCAGCGCTACCACGCCGAGATACTGGCTGGCCTGCAGCAGTCCTGTCTCCCTCCTCTATGGACGTGGAGAGATTCGAGTCAGTTCTCACACTACACACTTAATTCATGAGTGGTAAGTCTGTTATGTTCAGTCCTCATTTTACGTTTTGGTTTATTTTCTTCAACTACATTCTTAATACTACAGTCTTGGATAGATTCAATTCCAACCAAATGTAAAATTATTTATTTCAAATTAATAGGTATGGCTAGGTCATTTCTCTTGGATTGTGAAAAGGCCTCTCTTATAATATTATCCAACATAAATTTCATGAACTTAAAGTTTAAAATTGAATGTAGAGTTTAACTCTACCGCGCTTATTTTCAACTTTAAAAACACCGCATTCAAAAGACTTACAGTCACGTCAGAAAATATCATTGAATAAATCAAGAATCATACGATCTTAGGGTTCCGTACTTAAAGGATATAAACGGGATCCCATTAGACTCGATGTCTGTCCGTGTGCCTTTCTAACCGTCTGTCTGTTTCCCGGCTGTATCCCAAAAACGTCAATAGTTTGACATTTTCTCAGATTATGTTTTTTTTTATTGTCGCTACAACAACAAATACTAAAAACAAAATAAACTGATATGGGGGGTTTTTAGTCAAGAACCCTGTTTTTAACCGCCTGCTCCAGACGGAGAGTTATGTTTTTCAAGAATATGTTTATATGTATGTATAATTATTGTTTGGCACGCTCTGCAGACAAACTCAATGAATTTTGGCTTAACAAGTGTCGTTAAATTCGTATTTACTGTAAAAGTTACATTAGATATACGAAAATATATTTAAAAAAAATTTCCGCTGTTTGGCGCCAAATTCGAATATTGCAATGTCTAAATTGCAACGATTCCTGCAGTCGGTTGTTTTGGTCACTTAGCTTGTTTTTATTATCTTTCTTTGGAATATAGATGTCGTAAGTGATCGTCAACATCGCGCTATCGCTTACATGACGTAGTCGACTGCTATAACTGTTCAACTTTCAGAAACGGGTTTACCATATCTTTTGTTCTCTACTGGTACGAAACTCATCGTGCGCGAGACCGACTCGCACATGGCCGGTTTTTTTATATATACCAATGATGAATGAATATGTAAAGAATATGCTATAAATATTGTTTATATTATTTTAATTTACTTCGATCGAAATAGCAATAAATGATCTAAATTTTCATATTATTAAAAAATAGCTTGATTTTCGTAACGAAAGGGTAATAATAAAATCAATTTGTATAATTTTTCTCGGAAATTCAACCACATTATTTTCTACGTTATTATTTCACTAACCAATTGGATTCGGGCGAGACATCAATCTTAAAGAGAAGCCCTCATAATAGTTTCGTCCTAGCCCCTATATAAATCCCCAAATATTATATCAAAGTAGAGTTTAATAGTCCCGACCATCCTCATCACAGCTCATCTGACATGTGTCGGCAATTATTGCTAACGCCTCTAGTCTGGGACCTACTCCGAAACCGTTTTGTGAATGACATTGCCGCGTCGCTGACAGAGGCCGCCGTACAAAAAATCCGTCACTTTTTAAAAATAAGATATATTTTTGCATTTTGTTCTACGTCATTTCAAGGCAGACGCGTCATGCAAAATGAAACCTTATGCCAATTATTGGCATTTTATTTGATTTTTAGTATCGTGGCTGCTGGCAGCAAAGATCATAACGTTTACTAAAGCGCACAGAGTGGACGGAGCGTGGCGGTCGTCGTTTACGAAATGCTAATGGGGTGCATTCACTGGATTCAGATTTCACAAAACGGTTTCGAAGTAGGCCTTTTGATACTCCCCAAAATCTACCGCAGACAGATGTTCCATTTTGATTTCACGAAGAGCACACAAAATAAAATATGATCTTCAGGTGTCGGACAAACAACTGTACTAATAATTTAGGACTGCTATTAATTAAGTACCCACAACAAAGCTAACAAAACTCAGAACAAAGCTTCAAAGCCAATGTGTTGTATAATGGAGGAAATTAAAAGAGTGCCAGTTGACGGACTTTTTGTGTGACATTTGGTCGGTATATGTCAATTCCATGTAAGCCGTGATCTGACGGCTGAGTTTGAAATAACCGGACCAAATTACTTAGATCTCGAATCTGTATCTCTTTCAACTTCTCTGATTGTACATTTTTTTATGATATTATATAAGAATATAATCGATATTTTCTATGAGAAATCCCCTATCTGATTGTCTGTCTCCAAACAGTATCTGAACAACGGTAATAGCTAGGAAGTTAAAATTAAAAGTTAAAATTTTTCAAAAATTTATGTTGTCACTTGCGGCTATAAGAACAAATACTAAAAGAAAAGAAATTAAATATATATTAATTATAATTGAAGACATAAGTGAAAGAAGTGGGAAACTAACATTTTAAAATATGCCGGATTTTTAAAACCAGAAAATGGTTTGAAATTAAAATAATGATGAAATCGCAAAATTACAAGATTTATCAAAATTTGATGGGAAAAATGAGCATTTACCGGAATATTGTAAAATGTTAGTTATCCGCTTCATCCACTTACGACTTCAATTATATCCATGCTGTTTGTTGTATGATACTGCTCATACAACAAACGTAGTTTTTTAATATTTTTTGTTAGTTGTTGCTCCTGGTCATCTTTATCACGATATTTCTTACAAAAAATAGCGCGATTAAGACGGCCAGATTATAAATAATAAGTATTTATAAACAAAAAGTATATAAAAATTTAATATGTATAAATTATTAATCATTATTTATTTAATGGTTTTATCTATTTTATGTAAGTATATTATTATCCATGACCGAAAAACTGTTAAAGTCACAGCTTTTTGGTTTATTGGGTAGACACTCGCTAAGAAAGGAATTTTAAAAATTCTACCCCTAAGAGGGTGAAATAGGGGTTGCAAGTTTGTATGAAAGTTCGTCATTTGTTCAGTTAAGGATTTCATGTCCTTTTGTATCCCATGTTTGTATAAAAAATACTTCTCAATGCGAGCGAACTCGCGGGAAAAAGCCAGTTATAATATAGTTGTTTAAATTTATCTGCCATAAACACGTACACACTAATTTTTGCACTTTATAGTCATATAATCCTACATCGTACAGGTCTTCTGGAAGATATTCTATGTTGGAATAAAATGTACCTTTGTACACATTTTTTTAGTTTTAAGGTGTTTTTTTTTCTCTGTTTCGTGTGGATAATGGGAGAAATATTTTCATTTGGACGAAATATGACAATTTCATGTAAGTCGTGACCTGTCGGCTGGGTTTAACATAACCCGACCAAATTATTAGATCCCTAATCTGTGTCTGTTTCAGTTTCTCTAATTGTACATAAATTATAAAATAAAATAAGAAAAGGTTTGTCACTACTTACTTAGAGGTCTCAAGTGGTAGAGAATCCGTCGTTCGCAATACGAACTTGAGTTTTAGGGTGTTATAACCAAAGAGTACGACACCCTGTTACTAAGGCTTCGATGTCTGTCTGTCTGTCCATCTGTTCATCTATCTGTCTCCAAGCTATATCTCAAAAATAGTAAAAGCTAGAAAGTTAAAATTATACTTGAACATGTATTTCTGTTGCCGCTATAACAACAAATACTAAAAACGAAATAAATTAACTTTTTAAGAGGGGCTCATACAGCAAACGTGTTTTTGGCAGTTTCTTCCTTTTTGATACTCGATGGCGCTGCAGTGCATCGCGTTGTTTGCATCACGCTTACATCATTTTTATCGCGTTTGAATCGCGAGGATCACGTTTGTATTACCGTGGGTGCTAAAATGGCACACATCTATATCTACACTAGCGACCCGTCCCGGCTTCGCGCGGGTGGACATTTATTTTTTAAGGTCTCTGGAAAAAAAATTGTGGCGACCATATTAGTATTTTGTAAACATTTTAAGTGCATATATAGATATCGAGCAAAAAATGACAAAAAAACACGTTTATTGTATGAGGGCCCCACTTATTTATTAACTTAATTTTTGTTAGTATTTGTTGCTGTAGCGGCAACAGAAATATATTATCTCTGAAAATTTTAAGTTTTTAGCTATTACCATTCTTGAGAACAGCCTGGAGAGTGGAGACAGACAGACGGATAGACATCGAAGTCGTAGTAATACGGTGCCCTTTGGGTACGGGGAACCTAATAAAAAAATAAATTTGTCTTGTCTGTAAATTCACTATTTTTATAAAATAATGAACTAAGGATGGACTAAGTGATGAATAGAACACAAATCGACAAAAAATAGTTGTCTGTTTGTACGCGAATATTAGATGAATTTGATTTTTAATAGCTATTAAGTCTAAAAATGCTTTTTATCCCGAGAAAATGTACGGTTCCCGCGTGATTGCAAATTTTCACACAAAGAAGTTGTGGGCCCTATCTAGTTTTTTAATAAACATTTATTTATTTAGATTGTAAAGTAACCAACAATGCTATTAAAACTCTGCCAAACGTCCAAGTCGAACTCGCCCATGCAGGGTTCCGCAGCAGCAGGTAGTTAAGATGATTATGAAATTAAAAATGTAATTTTTTTATTTCCTAATTATTTGTGTTAGTTAAACGAACGGCTAATTGCGGTTTACCAAAATTTTCGTTAGTACTTTACATGGTAAAATATGACTACTTATTACATTTTATTTGTTTTTATTTTACCACTCCTTCATTTTAGATATTACAGAGGAAACAAATATTTTCCATTTTTTAAGACTTAGGTATCAATACATTTAATTTTTATTTATTAGTCACAAAATATATTTCTCGCAGTATAATTCTTGTAATCTTTTGAGAAATAAGGAATCTTGAAACCTAAACGTGAGTAATAAGTATCTATAAAAACTTCACCGTCCACATGTTGTGGTTTGATAAAAAAACCGGTACGTTCGAGTAGACTTACGCAATCATGGTTCCGTAGAGGGAAAAAAATCGGAAAAACGCTTTTCTGGAAATTGAAAAGCTATAACAGACCGTGTCGTGTAAGCAAAAGCACGATATAGACGACAAGTGATATCCTTTAGAAGAGACGAAATGGCAAACAAACGTCTCTTGTATGATAGCGCCCTAATACGATACTGTTCATGAAATTCAACTTGTAGCTCTACCACGAGTTTGAAGCAATAGTTTTTGTTAATACTCGATAGCGACTACGTAAATTTTTAGTATGGCAATTTTAGTTCCGCAAGTGACTCCTCTCCTCCCCCCATCGGTACGGCTAACATCGTCTGACGTACGCTCCGGGAATCAAATTTGTTTTCGGTGGTTAAAGTATTTTAATACATGCTGAGTGTGTGCTAAAAGCTAGGTAACGGTGTAATGTACGTTTACTGTAAGTTTTTAAACATATTTGTGTGTATTTTGCTGGATTTAACTCGGTAAGTAATTTTATTTGCTCACATTTTTTTTAGAGTGAAGGTAGTTCAAATATTATTCTGCTGGTACCGCGCGTGCGGTACCGGCCGTCATTCGAACAGCTGATCGGCCAATAATAGTGTTTCTTGTTGCTTAGATCTTTTAAAGTTACGCCACAATGTCGAGCCATAATGTTCCTCCGGATAAAAATGCAAACCCCTTTGCAAAAAGGGTCGTTATATCTCGCTCTCCGCCAACTTCGTCCGGCAAACGTTTATTGTCCGAATTGTCGCCTTCCTCCATATCACCACTTGAAAAACGTCACCAACCCATCAGGGACGAGCCACTATCGCCAGTCATCTCTCTTTTAGACACAACCCGTGCGGCTGAAAGTTCATTCAACTATTTCGAATTAGTCCGTGAAGCGTCCTCGTACTTGGAAAAAATTAATGAGTTCGCAAATGACACAGTCTCGCGCCGCAACAACTTTGCCAATAAATCCGAAATGATGAACATGACTCAAAAATTGACAACCATTGTCTCCCTTCTTGCCATAAAAAACTCGACACTTGAAACTCAAGTTGCGAAGTTGGAGCGTGATTTACTGTCCGCTAAATCCAACCAAACCGCGATCCCGGTTCCCGCGGCGCCTGCTATTTCTTACTCAGAGGCGCTCAAATTAAAACTCGCCAAATCGGTGCCCCCCGTCGAAACCCGTAAACCACTCCCGTGCGTTATAGCCTATCCCACGCAAGAAAAGTCCGCGGAATTAAAATCGGCATCGGAAACAAAACAGGCACTTATGAAAGCCATCAATCCGTCTGACGGATTTCAATTTCACGGCGTTAAAAAAACCGCGAATTCGGGCGTAATCCTGCGTCTCACTAGCGAGTCTCAAATAAATAA
>JAOTAV010000012.1:430471-445477 GCA_026546445.1 Cyclargus thomasi
AACCACTTTTACAGTTTTATATGGTTGGAGATTCCATTCTAAATGTTATAATGAATTTATTGACATCACTTGTATTAATTATTTTAAATCATATTATTATCATAGCTAATTCATTTCAATTAATGCACGATATTACCCGTATGACATTACATTTATTATGTATATAATTAATATGACTACTGAATTATTGAAATCTTATAATTTGTGTAGAAGCTAAACAATGTATATTAAATAAATTAAAAACTATATGAGATATGAGGTTTCTGGCCTCTGGGTGCTGTAAAATCATATAGAAATGTTACACATCAATATCATAGCAATATATAAAAATATCTTAAGCTTTTTCTAAAGCTTAAGATATTTGAGGTCACAGGTCAGATTCTAGAATGTTAAAGAAACATACCAAGAGACTTTTCAAGCTTGTTTACTAAATTATACCGTTTTGATTAAATTCTAAAGGAACTTGGGTGGTGCTATTGTTGCTAACTTGGCACTATCGAAAATAATATTTCCTTAATACCTAAACGCAATTTCAAATTATTCTCATTTCACAATTTTAATTGTGTTTCGAGAAAATATGAATGACAATCTGTATCCGATCGTGATAAGCTCAAGTAATCTGGCATACGGAACGGTCGAGGCTTGCTGGGTGGGCATGACGTCACAGCCGGAATGTTCCCCCTCTCCCCCACTGCGCCCCGCACCGCAGCCCACGTGGTGAATACGCAATACTATAGCTACCTCCATGGAGACTCGCCATTCATGCAACATAACTAATATGGCAGGTGCGTATACTGTGGGTGTGCAATGCATCTGCAATTATCTCGATAACCTGTTCTGGTGTGCACGAAATACGCAGAAGCAATTCAGAATTTTAAAACTCCCTATTCATAAGCAAACATTTATTTCATCTAAAGCTGCTGAATTTGCTATCGATTTTATTAACTTTCTACTTTTCTGAACAAAACATGAATAAATTAGCGGCCTAAGAACATCTCCTTGCGGAACTCTCGTTTATATTTTGCATAATGTCTAGATTTATCGAAATAAATGATAAGTGTTATTTATTTTCATCTGTCTCCGAATAGAGATGATGATAAATTTGTATTATTTGAAGGAAAAACATATATTATGGTTGACTTATTAATACAGCAAATATTTTATGTAAAAAAATCACGGTATTATTTAATTTGCAGTTATTGAGCAATATGTAACAAGCTTAAAGATTATTTGAAATTTACACAATTTAAGCAAAAACTGCTATAGCTACAATATCATTGAATATCGTAAATGCTGACGCAAGTAGGATTAGTTTAGGATCCTCGCACATAAAGCGTCTAAGAGCGCACTTCCTGCGGATAACGGATCAGGTCACTCCAGGCACGTTTCCACGTGCTACTGAATTTTCACCAGCTATATAAACATTTGCTGACGGGATAATATTGGATAAGTAGATACAGAATTTACAATCTTGCAGGTTGTTATAAGATGCAAGGGTAAGTTTGTATGTATTTTAAATTATTCAATTGTAAGTTGCTTGTTTATCTAATGTTAGTGACCAGATTTTTTTAAAATCGGTTATTCCCTGAAATTTTTTTATGAAGCATCTAAAATCAGTATCAAAGACTTTTTCTTTTGATATCGCTTAAATAACATACTATTTATGAATAACTCATCCGCTATTAATACACGAATTATGTAAACAACTCTTTATCATATGAAAGGAAACGGCGAGATAAATTTAGAATACATGTGGAGTTGTGGACCGAGTCGCCTGTCGGCTTTCTCTTATCACGGGTCGAACTCGTACTTATCTCACTTGATTGCCTCGTCAAAATATACGATACTATTTCCAGATTGAATTGAGAAATTATGCATAGCGAAATTAACTTGTTATCATACGTGTACGTGGACGATGTTATTTTATTATACACCGTAGCTATAAGCTATATTAGTCTTTTACGCCTAAACTACCAAACCGATTATGATGGAAGTTGGTTAGTAAGTAAATTGATATGGAGATACTTTACTACTTACTGATCTAGGACTCGATGTATCAAGTCCTAGGGCTTACCTAGGACTCGATGTATCGAGTCCTAGAGAAGTCAAACAGAGTTCCGGGTGTCAAGTAGATTATACTTTAATCAAAACTATGAACAAAATCAGTATTTTTAAACTACAAATTTACTACTTCTCATTAAATATCTAAAATAAATTGATTTTCATTGTTGTTCCTAAGGACTTCGAGAAAGGAGTGGACCAATAATACCAAACACGAGCAGAGTTCCGGTTATCTGTATATAATGGGCCGTGGGTGTGGGCAGCACCAACATTATCCAGCATGCATGGAATATCGTGCGCTCGCTCCATTCCTCTTAATAACACTATTATACTACCTACACATAGTGTTACTACGACGTATCTTTATTTGTCCCAATAAAAAATTTGAATTTAAATTAAGTAAATATTTTCCAGTAAAACTAAACCAATCAAGAACTATCAATAAATCAAATTTAATAAATAGACCAAAACTTATTTCAGACTTTAGAAACAGTTGTGATCGCATAACCTTAAATATAACGTAATCCATTATTTTATGTGAATTAAACCAAAGTTCACAAATATAGATTACATCACAGATATTGAGCCATTTTATCAAATTAATAAACAACCTTCACCGAACAAAATATAAAATAACAACTATGATAAAGCTTTATATTATTATTTAGTAAATAGTATTTATTAATGATTTTGAGATTTCTTAAAGTGTACCTAATTAAATAGAAATGGTTTATCATGAGGAACATTTTCTGATCCGATCTATACCTTACAAAGTTGTCTTTGAGAGAGTGTGTGGATGTATTGTAACAAACTGGTCGGGACTACCATGTGGTGGACACATGAACTAGGTTACTTAAACATTTTTTATTTTTCCTACCATTATTTAGTAACCGCAATAACATCAATGTTAGTGAGAACATTTTCTTTTTTATTTTGATGTTTTGAAGTCCTTTCCATAATAAAACTTCTAGTTACCAAATTTTTTAGCATCTTTTAATGAATGTTGTTCCTTATATTTTGTTTGTACATAGTATCCTGTTAAGGTCCGCACTCAGAACATCTGGTTCGTGTAAGCCAGAAGGGTTAAGATTGGGAATCAGTGGAATGGAAAATATGCAATATTGTTAAACATGCCACGTGTTGCGTTCACCGAGTTGAAGATTGGAAAGGTAATGGCTCATAGGTAATAGACGATGTTCTGGAAAATGTCGAGGTTAAGTGGAATATTATAGATATGCTTCGAGTGAAGGACAGAAACTTCAAAACTCACTAAGATCTAGATTAAGAGTAAACTAATAATAAAATAGTTGAACAACTTCAAGAGGAAAATAAAATTATACTAATAAATACTTGCTCTATTAGTAAAGTTGTCTAAAAAAGGTGGTTAAACTGAAAATACCCAGAATTCCAATGCAGCTTTGAAAATGATGGGTGTACGTTCATTTATAGGTATCCAATGCAGCTGCCGACGGCTGGTACACGTAATGTTTGGAAGAAGATGAAAAATACGCGTGGGAAACGTGCGGGAGGGAGAAAGTAAATCCGACTTTGGGATAAGGAAAGCAACCATTCTTTAACCATGCTAGAAAGAGATGAAAGATCGGAAACCACAAGATGTCTCAATTCCACGAGGCGAACGCTGTGCGGTCACAACAGATATAAAAACTTTTGGAAGAGCATCTTTATATTTAAAATTTATCTTTCGATTCGATTTATATATTCGATTTATTTATTTTGATAATACCTTTTATGACGATCGTAAATTAGACGTTATTGCCAAGGAAACTTTTAGTATTGCCTATTCGATTATGATTGTAGGAAAGTTATTAAAAGCCAAATAAAAATTGGCATCAAAAAAAATCCTAAGTAACTCTAAAAGAGTTATATTGTTCTTTATTTTAACCTAACTTGTTCGGTAATGAAATAAAATTTATTACCAATGCTTCGCATAAAATAACTTTCAACATAAACACATAAAACAATTCATCGAGGAAATTAATGTCGGAGACATAAAAGTAGTGTTTCCAGCATAATTTGGTGTCGTATTGTAAAACCGCTCGCGTTGATGTCTCTATCGGCGCCGAGCCCTCGCTCATAATTGCTTCATCTCGCATACTACTTACAAAATACCTATATCACACCGCCCATTATCATTAAGCCAGCTGTTATTTTTTGTCGGATAATTTTGAACTTTCACGACGTTTCCCTGTATAGTTTTTTATTGAGATTACTTATATTTTATAATTAAGTTAATGTTGTCGTGACTTTATCTCGAGATATTTTTTTACAAACGGGGTTGATGTACAGCGGGGATGAACAACCTCGCATTGTGTGGCCTTCTCGGAACTATCCTTCCTTTGCCTTCTTTGAATTCGACTCCTAGTTGGGATACAGTTGTTATTTTCAGTATTGTATTTTAGGACCGTTAATACTCTTTTTTCTTTGACATTGTTTGCAACTGACTATCCGTTTTACAATCAATCTTTGTTCGTGAATTCTTGTTTTATTGTTTCTTTTCCTAGTAAGTTTTTATTCGTAACAGGTACTTGAAAATCTTTTGAAGCTTTCATCTTTCAATACAGTACTTATTTATATTGGTTATTTTATAGACTTCCTTATTTGTACTTGTATTGTAATAGATATATTTACTATCGTTAATTTCTTGGCCATGACTAAATTTGGAAGTCATACCAACGAATATTTTTGTATTGTTTTCTTACTATACGATATACACATTTTTAGACAGTTACTCCTATTTAGTTTGCATTTGCTTAATATAATTCGTTCATTTAATAATCAAACTTATTAAAGTTTAACACACGTTACACGATTTAATAAAAGGGAATGTAAAATAATAGTGTAAGGAATATTCAATTGATCAATTCAACAGCTCAAGGACTGCCTAGATTTTGGAGCTTTATAAAACACGTATTCCGCTATGGCAAATATAGTATAAAAGCTTAGATGTCGTAAGCGTAGCGTAAATAAGTTGGTTATCAATGACATTTTACTTGCGTAAAGGCCTTTAAAATACGCGCGGCCTTGATAGTACGCACGGCTCCCACTAGTTGGCGCCACGGTTTCGCGCTACCGCGTTCTTGGCGCAAGTGACATTCGCAGAAAAACAATCACACGTGCAATATGATCAACGAAAATGGACACTATTCATCCAACATCCAAACACTGCACCTTTTCTAGTTCGGAGAGAGCTAAAGCCGCGTCCACCCAACTGGTGCGTATGTACAGGTCGCCGTTGTGGCGAGCCTCAGTGACGGATGGAATTTCGTGACTAGACGTTATCCGAGGATTCGAAGCTGCCTCGGAATCGGGAGCCACCATGATCTCGGGGCCAGACTTGTCACCAGTATCCTCATGAAGACGGCCGGAATCCGTCTGGTGGCGAAAGCTGTCATATCACTCGCCGCCGCATAACCACACACTTATGTATACCGGAATTCGTCACTTCTGTTTATCACTACCCGGTCGAACACGAAACTAAACAATTTCAAACACACAACGCTCGTCCACAGCGACCTCCCACTGGCGCGGCGCGAGTAGCACTGAGTCAAATATTGGCCGAATCCGCTGACGGGACTGGATGTTTGTCGAGCCGCCATTACTATTCGACCGATTATGTTGCCACTCTGCTGCGCGAAGGTTCCCGAAGTCGACCGAGAATAGCCGACGGCGCAGCCTGAGGACCACACACGTGCTATACCTCTCTTCCTCTAACCTTTTAAGAGAAGGGGAAGTGAAATAAAACTTTAAAAGCATTAAATGACACTGAATGCAACGGCAACTGTTGGTTTCATATGGTCAGCACAACGACACGATTGTTCAAAATCAAAATAAACATAAATTACGTCAAGAACTTTGCGTCATAGTCTAGTATAGCTGAGCTTTGAAAGTGGCCCAGTTTTAGGGAATGTGTGACGTTCTTAAATATATTTTAGAGTCGGCACTTCAGTGATGTCGATATTTTTAGTAAATGATACTTAAGGGTGTGTTTGTGCATCTTGTCACTTACAGGACGTCCAATGTTAAGGTAAAAAAATTAAAGGCGCATAGAGCCAAAAAAAATTGTAATTGGTATGGGCAAGAGACATGAATTGTCCCATAAAATTCACTTTTTTTTTCTTTTCTTTTTCATCATCGCTTCTTTCACATTAAATCTTCTATAAATATCTAAAGTATGATTACTGACTCATTGTTACTCCCTGTATTTTATGTAACTGCAATAGTTGACTACATCCACGATCTACACTTTGTATATTTTTCGTGACACGTTAGAGTTTAAAAAAACTTTTTTGAAAGTAAGAAGGTGTTTGGCTGATATTTTTTTACCTTGAGTTCTCAGCTCTTTCTTTTTTGCAATAACAAACTGATAAAAAATGATAAAAATTGAATTTAATTTAAGAAAATATACACCCAACATTTAAAATCGAAATGATTCGTGATATTTTTCGTTTGCTCCTCATTATTAACACAAAGAGAGGGCTTTCGCTAAACATGGACTCATACAAAGCAAATTAAACATTGAACCAAATCATTATTTGTTTATTGAATTTAAAAAAAGGAGGTTTAGCAGTGGATATTATTTTGTTTACCGAGTTTTGTGGGTAAAGCGCCCCTGTCGCGGGGTGTGCGAGGTGCGGGGCGGCGGGCGCGGGCGATCCTTTGAAGTCGCCGACATAAACGCCGCCGGCGGTGATTTAACTAATGAATTTATTTAGCGGCATGCCCGCGATTGCCGCCGTGTCCGCGATCCGCTCGCCTCCCTAGATAACTAATCTATGTTCTGATTTAATCCATACCAATTCGAAGTACTGCCTCGCTAGCAACGCCTCCGTGATCTAGTGGTACAGAGCTCGGCTCTTCACCGGGTGGTCGTGGGTTCGATTCCCGCGTTGGAAACAAGTTATTTCGTGCTTTGTTTAGGATAATGCAGGCTGATCACCTAATTGTCTGACAAGTAAGATGATCCATGCGTCGGATGGGTGTGTAAAAAGTTGGTCCTGCGCCTGATCTCTGCGCCAGTCGTGTCGGTCATCCGTCCGAGTTATGAGAGTAAAGGAAGTGAGAGTGCTCTTGAGTACTGGGCACACACTTGGAATACTATAAAATTACTCCTGAGTAACAGGCCTAGTTTCTATGAAACCGGCCACCGTCACCGAAACCGGCGTGGGGGTTATTATAAAGAGAAACCTATTTTGATCAAAATGTTAAATGTCCTAGTATGATAGGAAGTGATAACAATTTGTATCCGAATCTCAAAAACGGTATTGGTTCGCATTTTGTCAGACACGAAACGTAAAGTGGCCACTTTGTCACTGGAATGGGAGGAAAAATGATCAAACAACAAATATTTAAACACAATGGCCATCATTACCGTGTTGATTGTTTTATTTTTTATTTGGCAAATAGCGTATTGTGGGCTGAACGATTTGTAGCTACAGTTTTGAGGTCACCTTAAAATGTTTTAAAAATATCATATTATTATGTTTTAAAATAATAGTCCAATACGCTAATACGCTATCGATGATCTTATGTAATAAATAATTCGAAAAGAATATTATGAGTTTAAAATTTTAAGAAGAAAGAAACCTTTAACTATAGCATACGTATTACGTTTAGTATCAAAGTACTCGTCAAGATGGATCAAATGAGCCCAAACTCAAAGGGGGTGTAATGTTTAATTACGGAGTTCCTATGGTACCTTCTAGGTCCATCATTAGATCAGCTCAATGTTGCACTGTCGTCCGCTTAATACATATATGCAAACGTCCAGCTCGCTCGGAAGAAAGACGATCAAATTTTACTTGCAAGCTTTCAGGAGGAAAGATGAAAGTTAATAAAAGCTTGTAAAAACAAATGATTTCTTTTTATTAATGAAAGTAAAGATATTGATGATGAAAATAATTTTATTAAGTAAACAAAACTCATAACATTACCACTATAATATTATGTGCAAATACGCAATACTGAATTCGAGAAAGTGAAATTATGAATGCAAATTCTCCGAAACTCGACATCGTTAGCAATCAACAAAACTGCATACAGTTTTTGCTTGATTTTTGTACCATTATTTGGTTTTTTTATGGCAATTCAAAATTAATCATGATATTTCAAGTGAGTTTGATATATTGCGACCGAATCGTAATCGATTGTAAACTCTTATTTAAATAACAACACACAGAACTACGGCTCTGCCTATGATTACGTATATAAGTGATTATCGTAAAATAAATAAAGTTATGGACACTCTTTACTTATTCATGAACTTAGTAAAAAATTAAGGAACACAGGAGGAATGTACTTTGTAAATGAAAATAATGAAAAATTCTTACATGAGATTAATATGAAAGCAGTCTTTCAGGCAATGCCTTTGAGTAATTTAATTTTCATTCAATTTTTAAATCTTCTTACAACTAAAATACTTTTATTACAAGTACGAGTTATTCTCTGGTAATCACACTGTATTAAATGTAAAAATTTGTTTGGATGTTTGTCTTTCAATCCCGCCGAACAGATTTTGATGAAGTTTGGTGAATGAGATTATTTAAATTACAATGCATTACTTTTTGTACGGACAAAATGTTCCTGTGGGATAAAATTGGAATCTTAAAATCTGAATCTCCTTATTCGCGGGCAAAGTGGCGGTTATTTTGGTCCTGCACTGTTAAAAATTACCTTAGTAAATTTACTAAATTTGTGTTGGAAGTTTTTAACGCACCACATTTTTAGAAATGTGAAACTCAGTCATGCAATTTTACTACACTATTTGTTACAGAATATTTGTAAAAATGCTACCTACTTCGAATTTGAGCTATTACAAATCTAATATTACAACAAATGCGTGTTTAAATTCCAATACAATACAAGATTTTGTAATTTTAGGATGCATTTGCGTAGTAAAATTGTAGTAAATTTACAAAAATTTTTAACAGTGTGATCAGGTAAATGGATAGAGAAGACACCGCGTGGCAACGGTGTTCCCCTCCACTGCGGCTTAAACGCCGCAGTGCTCCCAGTCGCGCTGCACCTCTTCTGCACACTACACACTCCATACTAAATCAAAATCGAATAATATCACAACAAAAGCCCAGTTGTGTGTTATGAATTGTGATACTGCATAAAATATAATTTGAGTAACACGGTAAACTGCAACGCGCTAGCTTTTCAGGTCTAAGTATTTATTTGTTTACAAATACGTTTTTAAATTCGAACGTTGAATTACAAAGCAAAGACACGCACCATTTTGCACATCATAGAGTTAGTAAATTCAGTGTGAAAAGACGGTACAAAAATGAATGATACCTACTCGTTTGCATTTTTGTCATAACTATCTTACATCTTTATGTATTACCATAGACCAATTACTTTATGGTACAATTCCTCTATGATATAATTATACTACTTAATTTTTATAAGCCTAACTTAACCACTAAATGATATTATCATTGAAAAGTTTAATTACCTATAATAAACATGAAATTGTTGGATTACTTATTTTATGTATTTTTTCCTTAATAAATATATAATATCTACTTATTAAAAATATTTGTTTTATTTTATGCAATTCAAAATGGATTCATATTAATTCGAGAGTAGGCATAAAACTATGTCACTTCTGTGGTGTTAATCTAATAGCAATCACCGCCAATTTAAAAAATGGAAATTCAGCGAGTGTGATAAGTTTTTAAATAGCCTCTCTATCGATAAACCTCAATGTCACGATGTAGAATGTTTTATTTTTAAATTGTTATTACCACCGTCTTAAAATGTCCGACTTTTCAGTGGATGCGCGTTGGTAGCTTAAACCGGGGGCGCGGATTCGAATCCCGCCGACGGAGCAAGTTTTTCAAAAAATCTTAAATATGGGTAAAGTATAAAAGTATTAAATATATTTCCGTTGTCTGGTACCTGTAAAACAAGTCCCTCGGGTACTTAGCACAGGGCCAGACTGACGTGGTGTGAAGCGTCCATAGATATTATTATGTTATTATTATTATTATTACATCCAACATCCAGGAACATTGAAACATTTGCTGCGTCGAACCTGCGACCAAGTGTCAAAAAAATTTCATCCAGGCTTAAGCTACCAACGCGCTTAACAACTAAGCTACAGAGGTCGTCATTATTATGTATACGGTATTTATTCAGAATTCTATACTAATAATGTAACTGCGAAAGTGTGTTTGTCTGATACCACTTCGCGGCCAAACCACTAAATCAATTTTGCGGAAATTTGCGTGGAAATACTTTGATTCCCGGAAAAGGACTAACGATACTTTTCATCCCGGAAAAATGTACGGTTCCTGGAGTAGATAACGTCCATACTAATATAATAAATGGAAAAGTGTGTTTGCTTCTCTGTTCTTACTTCACACCTCAACATAAAATCCAATCGACTTTACTCATGAAGCAGTTACAATGGATACTAACAAACATTACTGTTGGGCCTTATTTATGTTCCTAAAAACCTTCACAAGAATATTCGCATTCTTACGCGACTTCGACTTTTGCAAATTCCGCGCCAGCGAAGTTACAGGCGAAAGCTAGTTTCGTATAATACTAATTAGTTGTATGACTGCGGTCACATCTTTGACACTAGTTCTTTTATGATATTTAGGGGGCAAGCGAGCAGACGGGTTACCTGATGAAAAGCAGCTACCGTCGCTCATGGACATGGAATATATAGGGAATGGGAATAGGGTTAGGGAATTACGAAAGTGGGGCCACCGGTAAACTCACTCACTGAACGAAACACAGCACAACGCCGTTTTGCGCCTGTTTTCTGTGAGCCCGTAGTATCACTCCGGTCAAGCCGGCCCATTCGTGCCGAAGCATGGCTCTCCCACGGCAATGAGCATCCGTATTATGTACTTTAGATCGGAAAATATCTTATTGGAATTGGGTTTGAACCTGCACCCTCACGAGTGCAAACCAAAGTGTCCATGGACAACGGCATTCCATCAGGTGGCCCGTCTGCTTGTTTGCAGGCCAAAAAAAAATACCTGTCAATCGTCTCGCAAAGAATTACACGACCAATTTCGGGGGTATGTCAAACATTTCAATTTCGTACTCTGAACGCGACTAGTTAGCATACGAAAACAGCCGAGCGGAGACCTACGTTTGGTATGAAAATAAAAAGTGTATGTCTTATTCCCGTGTGATAGGGTTCAAAATGGCCGAAAGCAATTGGGGGGTACCCAGCGTTAAATTAACCCTTTATCGCCGGCTGCAATTAACCCGTCGGCAGTCCAGTCTAATAAACGCGAGTTTTGGGGTATTTTTGTTACATTTTCATACCAAGATGGCCGCTTCGAAAACTGTCTGAATTACTTGTTTAAGGAAAGGAATCTATAGTGCTTTCGGTTTTACTAGGTGGTTGCGGTCATTAGCCCTCGGTCAAAAAAATTTTCATTTCTATACAAGACAAAGTACTGTGTTGTCACTTTGGTGTCAATCTCTCGGTTTGTATAGAAAATGTCATTTTTTGTAGCCATGCGAGAGCCATGCTTCGGCACAAATGGGTCAGCTCGACACCACAGGAACGCCACGGCCTCACAGGAAGCTAATGTGAATCGGCGTTGTGCTGTGTTTCGATCAGTAATTTCACTAATTATCGGTGGTCCAACTTCCCTTATCCCCCTATCTCTATTCCCATTCCCTCATAAAGGCTGGCAACGCACTTGCGACTCTTCGAATGTCACGAGTGTCCATGGGCGACGGCAGTTTCTTTCCATCATGTAACCCGCCTGCTCGCTTGCCCACTAAGTATCATTAAAAAAAAATTACGTGTCTATCACGCCGAAGCTACTGAACGGATTTCGGTGAAATTTACCAAACAGCTAACTTATATAATAGTATATACTGTATATTCCGATAAATTTTCTTAAATAGCTTTATCTTAATTGACTGACAACCAAACAAACAAACCTTCTCATTTAATAGCATTCGAAATCTTTTGAACTTGACTATGATGTATGAAAACTTGGCTTGCCCTTAAAAACTATCACCCTTGATAAATCCACAAAATTTAAGGGTCCGAACCTGGAAAAACGTTGTAACAAGGGTCCGCTAATGGCAACTTCGCTGAAGATTTATTCGCCCCCGGAAATCATTTCGACCGCATCGCATTTGTCATGCGACATCTGGCTGAAACTGGTTTGAACTGGCTGAGAACAGGTTCGAACTGGTTTGGAGCGGTGAAAATATAGTTCGGGCGCTGCGTGGAGACCTGTAATAGCAGGAAGGGTTTTCTCATAGTTTGATCGACAATGTGCCAACGACACTTAATTTGTCCAAATAGGATAATTAGATTGAAAGTTACGAAGGAAAAGTTGAACAAATATACCCACACACTTTAATACAGGTCAAATTCATAACCCTCTATTTTACTTCACCGTAGTCGGGTAAAAAACAAGCTGAAAAGCATGTAGGTAGATGCTATGACCTAGCCATACATTTACATAAAAAGTTTGATGAACAATACTGTTTAACGCAAGCGCAGTCGCGGGCGATAGCTAGTGAATATAAAGTAGTCAACTAACATTTACAAACGTAGCGGCAGTCGTTTTACCTCTAATACTTTAAAAATAACTTCATAACTTGCCTACTTCATTGTCATTATAACCGACTTCCGAAAACGAGGAGGTTATATATGTTCGGCTGTGTTTTTTTTTAGAATTGTTACGTCTTAACCAAAAATCCCAAACCATAGTATTTCTAACGGTAGACAACGATTGCCCCACCACCAGACACCAGTCAGTTGAATAGGAGAAATAAATTATGATTTTAACATATTTATTAGCAGAATATAAATGAGCTTCGTACGAAATAGGTTAAGGATCATTATTAATAACTATGTATCTATCATCATTACCCTACTTACCGATTAAGTGCTTCACGTCAATATATGAAAAAAAAAACCGGAAAATCATTGAATTTTCCATGAAAAGCGATGTCACGACATTGTGTTTTTATGTTGGTTAATGAACTCATTACAATATATGATTAATTGTATTCATAACCTTAAATTAAGACATGACTATGAGGTTGAAAAATTACCTTTGGCCCCCTTGCAAAACCACAATAAAACGGTGACTTAAGGTTTTCGATTCTAGGAATATTACAAGTAAAAAATCTGACGGCACGGCAGTGGCATCGCCAAGTCGAGCCCGAAGCAAACGCTGCCGTACCATCTTTACAGGAAACATTTCGCCGGATTTTAAGTCCCTTATTTGAGTACTTCCGCATTATACCAGAAAAATGAAATTTTCACAGTCCAGTAAGCCCACAACACATACTTGATCCGAACTTTAAGCCAATAGTATACTATTTAGTTGTAAAGTTAAATGATAGCAAAGTTTGGCATTTTCTCACTCATTATCATCAAAATAGAAATACTACTTTCCATAAACTCAGAGAGCTGATATTTGGTACAGAGCTAAGGTTTAATGCCTAATTATTTTTTAATATCTCAATAGAGACTTGGCCCGTTTTTTTACATAATGTTTTTGGTGGGATATAAGTACACATGATATGTTCAATAAAATCACGTGAACCTCCGAGACTATTTGTTTCCGGAAAGTTCTGTAAACGTATAATAACAGAAGTGGATGAGGAATCATTTGTTTTTATCGTCGCCAGACCCCTGTGTACCGCCATAAAAATATTTGTGAAACTAAAATCGTTACATACTTTCAAACGTTTTTTATCGTATGGACTGCTTACTAGGTTTTTTTTCTGCGGCTTTAACGTTTAAAAATACGAACGTTTTGGGAACGTCATGCTTTTTACGAGACAAAAAGTGCCTATGTTACTGTCCTTTCTCCATCCTTTCATCGAGAACAAAAGTCAAGTCGGTTGGTTGCTTCGTTAGGACGCAAAGGAAGGAAAAAGATACAAACACACTTCAGCACTATTGATCTTTGTCTCGCCTCGTCATCACATCACCATCACCGTCACCGTCACCGTCACCGTCACCGTCACGATCACCATCATCATCATCAACATTATTATTATCATCATCATCATCATTACCGCCACCATCACCATCAACACTAAAACTGCCATGGTCATCATCTTTATCTTAGGATATCGGAAATATCAATAAAACATCTTATACAGCATAAACGTAATTTCATGCAAATTACAAATGCCTTGTTAAGATAACACCAAATCTTCCAAATTTCTATATTACTCGATCAGCTGACGATTACCAATTCACCAAATTCAACCTTAACCAACCAACATAGAGTCCAAATTGGATTGTGGAGTCGAATCTTAGAATTTATATTCCCTGATCAGCTGACGACGGAAGTCTTCGCGTTTCGTTCTTCCGGCGTTAATAATAGGGTTGCTTTTGCCTTGGGCTTTCAGAAATCATCGCTAGCGATTGGGCAATTTCGCTAAGAGGTAATTTAAATTTCAAATACGCTGTTACCCTACAGGGATGAATAGAGCATTAAGTCAGTCGCTTAATTCAATATCTAGGTGGTTTTCAAGTGCGTTAGTTTTCTTACGGATATGGAAAAAGCTTTGAAATATCTTGACGATGAGTAGAAGGTTCAAGAAAAGTTTTCAGATAAGCTTATGGCGAATTGCCTCATATGTGGCTCTACTATGCGTTCGAAGCAATAGTTTTTGTCGATACTCGATAGTTTTACTTGCAGATTTTTAGTATGACGATTTTAGTTCCGCAAGTGACCGCTAGAGGCGCTGTGACTTTTCGCCATATTAAAAATTAACGTAGTCGCTATCGTATCGCCAAATACTATTGATTCAAACTCATTTGTAAGCTACAGGGGGCTTATTATGACCATTACAAACCTGCATGGTTCCAGGCAATTCAACATACGGTCAACAATAGGGAATATGCATGGTTTTTTATTATTTAATTAAATAAATCTTACGTTATTGAAAAACGATGTAGTCCAA
>JAOTAV010000012.1:445577-465986 GCA_026546445.1 Cyclargus thomasi
TTCAGCCAAATCTGTTCTGCCGTTCTTGAGTTATAAGTGGTGTAACTAACACGACTTTCTTTTATATATATAAGATTGTTGTGCAGCCAAAATCTATCCTTTTTTCAATAGTGTTTATGAGACGTATTTAAGGCTTAAACTAAAATTGATATTATTAAGAGGAAAAATATAGCAACGCTTTGGCAACTCTTTGTTTCACGAGCAAGCGAGTTATAACTACTAAGACAAGAACAGAGTTCAAATAAATGGTATTCACTTGTTTGTTCTGCGTGCGGCCTCCAATAGAATTTAATTTTCTTGAGGTATGCACAACGTCCATCTCTCATATACCCATAAGGGCCTGTTTCACCAAGTGGTGACACAGGCCTGTAAGCTACAGATACCTAGTCTATTTATTTGACAGATACAACTTTATTTGACAGATTTTGTAGTAGTAAAAAGTTGTGGATAACCTAACAGAAACTTTAACAGTAAGCGGTGAAACAGGTCCTTAATAAAGTTACTCAAAAAAGACCACGACAAAAGACCACATAAATGATAACATATACTACTTGATACACTCTGTAATATAATATTGAACTAGATAACGCCCGTAACCTCGACTCCGTTGTGCCAAAAGCTATTATTTCGCAGAAACAAAGCAAACATTTTTTCGCAATAAAATTAACCATAAAAATTCCCTTTTTTTTAGGATTTAAAGTAATTGCATTTCAAATTGATTTCTGCGGAATTTTGGCGGTATACCGGTATACACATTAAGCGCAATAATCCTGCATCGCGTTAATTTTTAAGTCATTATTACGATCTATACATATTATGTATAGATAGATACAGCTGGAATAGTAAATTGGCGTGTCTGTCCAATTAATATTTTGATAAACTAACTAATGTTGGGCTTAGGAACACAAGTCGAGAAAAAAAACTTTATTATAATACTAGTTGACCCCGCAGACGTTGTCCTGCCGAGCTATTTTGTGATCTATCATTCTCAGATCCCCTTGAACACGCACAAAAAAGTTCATCAACATCGGTACGACAGCTCAAATCAATTAAGTCTGTCTGACTGGGCATTATACCTCGCTTAGTCGATAGAAGACAGGAAAATACAGGCAGACAGACTAACACTAGACATTTTCGTATTAACTACTGCAGAGTGCAGATAGAAAATCATCAGACGCCGCTCGGCTTCCAGCTATTAATTATAATACTTACGTATTGTACCTAATTCTAGATTATTTTGTGCGAATTGGTAGACTTGCAATCTATGCCATGATGTCGTCTAATCAAATAGTTTGACCTGCATTCAATGATTCCTGAAAAACACTTTGTTCATGAGTAGTGATTGCTTATCTGATGGTAAGTTATTTTATCAAATACCTATCGTCTACAAAAATGTGTGACTTACAAGCTACAAATGAGCAAGCAAAGCAAAAGAATTCTCAAGCCTTATTAAATTGCTAATTAGAATGTAGGCCTTTAGCGTCAGTTCATACTAGATACGAATCTGTGCTGCTCTAGAATGTTCGTTCAGAAAGAAACTACTGGTTGCGCTAAAATTCAAAATACACATGAAGTATGAAATAGCATCACGATGGAGTGCACCGCAGTGTTGCGCTGCCCTTATCAAAGAAAATTAAACTATTGTCTTGTTTAGTATAAAGTTAAATTTTGATTCTCTATATCTTAAACGCGTATACGTTGTGATTATATTAGAACTGAGCCTTAGTTTCGTTTTCGCCAGGGTTTTTTAAAAGTTCGTAGATAAATATAATGATTTACGTACTGGGATTTTACTTTTACTGGAAGTTAACGAATAGGTTTCACCAAACATTCTCCGGACAAATATTTTGGCAACTTTTATGCCCCCGCTCCCCTATGACCCGAAACTACGATAAAAATCGCAACCTCCTTAATATAAGTGGACAATGACTGGAGTTGTATCTTATCAGTGATAGCGTTATCAGTGCGCCGTGGGCTAGTCGAGCACGGAGACTTCAACGATGTACACTACGAATTTGAGATGTGGAAGATAGTTTTTATTGTGTTTGTGTCGATCGGTGTATCGTGCACTACGTATTGCCCGAAGCAATGTGACTGTGATATTGACAATGGACTCAACAGGGCTCTCTGCGACGATCAAAACATCGTCAGTATCGACATAGGGGTGTCAAAAGCCGTTCAAATATACAGCTTGAGGCGAAATGTGATCAGTGAGTTGCAGAACTTTTGTTTTAAGGTAAGCACCAAGGTTTGTTTGTTGTGACGTAGAACCTAATAAACATTTCTTTTTTAAGAAAGGCAAAATTGTATATTGTGGATTAAATAGATATGTAGAAAACCTTAGATAAAATTTAAAGAAAAGTAAGTCTATCTCTTATCCTTTACTCCGACATTTTTTTTAACGAAAATAGTAGACCTTCATGTCGGGAGATGGTAGGCCGGCGTATTGCTCCGAAAAATATAGATACCTACGGCCTATCTATACGATTCTCCAGTAGGGTACCTTTAAACAAATTTCGCAAAAAGTTTCGTACGACTTTAAGTATTTATAGAGAAATACAATAATATTTACCTACAGAAAAAGTAGGTAACACGTTGGCTTGACTGCATCTTTTATTTTCATTTCTGTTGCAATTATTACAGTGAAAAAATAATTTAACCCATTACTCACGATAAAATACATTTGCGGTTCAGTATCACTTTATCTGTTCCAGGAAATCGGTTACCAATCTCTACGGATATTGGATCTGTCGCACAATGTGATATTCTGGATCGGAATGCACGCTTTTTCGGGCCTGGATCAGCTTTACCACCTGGATTTGAGTGGGAACCGGCTGAGGGACATTCCGTCCGAGGTGTTCTGGGACACACCTGCCCTTGATATACTAGACTTGTCGGGGAATATATTCGAGTCGCTCAAAAATGAACCCTTTATCACGCACAATAGATTGCAGGTTAGCACAGCTTTAAGTATAAAAGTTAAAGAGAGATGTGATTGTGTCTTACACTTTTAAAAAAATATGCCTTATAATTTTTCGGCATTTATAATGGCTAAAATTCATAAGCGGTTTAGAGGCATGCCTATAAGCAACTGCTTAAAAGTTAGCTAAATTGATAAAATGATTTTAGCAAATAAAACTACAAATAATACTTTTTTCCATTTTAAGGTGCTCAATCTCAACAGCTGTCGCATAAAATTTCTACCGCCACGGCTTTTTACCAGAGTGCCGAATTTGAAGAAACTAGATTTAAGCGAGAACTACTTCGTTACGTTTAACACAGAAATTCTTAGGCCCTTGAAAAAGTTGGACAGGATAGAACTAAAGAACGATTACCTCTACTGTTCTCCAGACATAGTAGCTGCCGAAAAGTACATAGCATCCCAGAGAATAGCCTACAATAAGCTGTGTACGAAAAAACTACCGAAGATTTCCGAGAAAATGATATCGATGGTGACCGACAGACAGCCGGTAGACATCGATAAAATCTGGAATATCACCAGCGAGAACAACCGGACGGAACCGGTTCTGCAGCAGAACAAAACGTTGACACCATTCGAAAAGTTCGATAAGGATTTCTCGGCGTTTCAAGCGTTCATAATCGGCTTGGAGGTGGGGCTTGCGGTGGGCGTAGTCGGTACGTACGTGTGGCTGCGGCGCTTCTGTACGTGCGGGCAACTCAACTGTATCGCCCCGCGCCGGAGACGGCCTCGAAATAGAAACGACGAGGTGAGAACTAACCTGCTAAGGAATAACTTCGTTAATGTAGACTTGGAGACTCCGCCCATATTCCGCCGGGAGGTACCTGATAGGAGGGCCCCGCCCACCGCCCCTGTGTATGAGACTATAAGCCCGAGACCGCCAAGAGAGCCTCCCTCGATGGCTGACGTGATCCGAAGACCGGAGACGCCGCCGCCACCCTATCACGAGTGTAGAGTTGACATTTAAACGTAATATAAGAATCACATGTGACAATGGCTTGTCATGTACCGTAAATCGATGCAACGATGAAGCGAAAACCGAATTCTAAAAAAAAGCGGTCTTCAATTCTAATGTATTAGTCTAAACAGTAGAAACTAGAGAATATTGTACTTAGAATGAATTTCTGGTTTGTATGAGTCATTGATCAACGAATGAGCAAATGAAGTGCATTCTTCTTGTTGATCTCTCTGTAGACGCGTGGATGATTGTAGTCTGTATTTCTCAATGGTGCAATCACTTTTCACTATAAATATAAGGTAGAGATATGAAGCTGAGTCACAGTGCATTATCGAGATAATATTATTACTCAATATTGGAGTATCAAAGGATAGCTGTGTTGCAATATAGGTTTATAAGTCCGAGTCGATTGTTATTTGTTATTTAAAATGGGTTTTATATTATGACGTATGGTATGACTAATGTAAATGTTTGAAGAATAATTTTGCTGATAAGATCGTTTAGGATAGTTATTTTGCATACTGTTAATGAGAGGTAAACATATTAAAATAAATCATATAATAAGACTTCTAGATATTTATTTTACATCATAAATACCAGTATCACAATACAATTATAAAATTATAAACTCTGTCAATTCTAATAAAACTATATCCATAATCAGACTCATCATAGAATTTAATATAAATTCCTTAACAAAATACATAGTTTAGGTAACTTTATAACTTTTGTACATTTGCCCTCTTACTACAAAAATTCACGCCACGAACAACTCGAGTTCCGCTGTCTCTGCCTGTCACGCAATGTGCCATTACGCCAGGCAAAGACAGGCAGACCTTGTAAGGTTATTTATCGCTTGACCACAACCGCTGTACCGTGCCCTAGGAACGTGGGACGGGGCGGAGGACGGGTAAGAATACTGCCGCCGTCGGCGTTGACGGTCAACTGACAGAGTAGCACGGCCGGTAACCATGGTAACCCTGCCCGCCGTGCCGCGCTCATACCCAAGGCGCGGTATAGCTCTTGTGATCAAGCTATTCACTGTAAAAAAATAATTAGTAAGGGGTATAGTCAACAACACTAATGGCAAAAATTGATCACATGTCATATGGCATAAAATGGCTAATTAAAAGTATTATCGTTGTATCTTTTAGTTTTGTTTTTGCCTCGATTGTTTACTTTCTCCTAAAATAAATAATACCGTATTTACAGAGTTACTATAAGTATCTTAAAAAGTGTAGAGGAATGTATATTTCACTTATTATTATTGAGATTGTCATAAAAATAAATTAAAGTGATTATTTTGTAATGTACACTGTTTTACAGTAACACAGAAACATCATGTTACCAAACTACAATAGCCCAAGTAAAGCATGACAATAATATAATAGCTCAAGTAATACATGTTTTAAATACATTATAATAAAATGCCTGTAAATACAAAAATCATGAAAAAATAATTTTATTAAAAATTTGAACTATCATTTACATATCATAAATCGATAAAAATGCAAGGCATTGTTTGATTTATAAAAAATATTTTGTAAAATTTCTAGTTGTCATAAAACTTGTACTATGCTAGGCACAATACGGCATATCAGATCCATGCATACCAAAGCTGTACGTAAAATGAATGTGGGATGGTAGGGTAACTAACGTTCCGAGTTCATTTACTACCGGTATAGCCAACGAGACCTATTATAATTATCATAGTTTCAGATATTTTTCAATAAAGAATAGTCAATAATATTGATACAAACGCGCGGTTGGGTTTTAGGCCGTTGCGTTAGTAATAATAATATTTATTTGCAAAAATACGGTTCATAAGTTGGTAAAAGTTCACAGTTTCTCACATATGTTTTTTTGTGAATAATATTTGATGTACAAATCTTAATAGAACCTTATTCTAATTTATAGTTAAGCGTATGCCCGCGACGGGTGGCCGCGATGTGTGCTTTTTTCATGTTTTATTAGACCAACGCTACAGTAGGCGAGTCGCACAGGTGAACGTCAACATACACAAAAACAAATACGCCACGTGACGACCACGTGGCTACCCGTCGCGGGCAGCCGCTTAACGCAGCGGGCCAATATATGCGTGCGCGTGCTGTATGCCGTATATGTACACGGCATACAGTACATTAAAACCAATCACGCATTTCTATGAATGTTAAACTGTTATTACCTTGTGTAATTATGAAACTTACGTACGCCATTTCGTTCCACCACCCCTTTGAAACAATTAACCTTATAAATATTGCACACATACACACACAATTAATTGTTCATTCATCATCGTTATCGACAGCTATCTGGCTGATGTTGACGTAGTCGGGGTGTTGTGAGAACACGTCGACTAGTTTGGCGAAGGTCGGCCTGAGGTCCGCACTGTAGGTCCAACAGTCGAGCATCACCTGGTATATTTCGTCAGGACAATTCTCGGGACGCTTTAGTCTTTCGCCGTTTTCGATTAGCTGTATTGCCTATAATGTAAATGAAAATTTTGGTCACTCCTTAATTATACACTAAAACATCCAATGACAATATTTGTTTTTTTTTAGCACGAACAGCTAAATAATATGCAACAATAATAAAGAACCGATACATACAGCGCGTTTCGTTACGTTATCGCAACAGAAATTATTTTGCCGTATTGCCGGCTACACAGATGCTGCGTAATAGCAGCGTTTCGACTATGCTGCTGTAGAAAGTGCAGTTTCTGAGTAGTCATAAACATGTCTACTTATTTTAAAATTAATTAAAGCGTGAGTAGAAAAACCGTATCGCTAACATTTTTAAATCCCCCAAGTATTACTCATTTTCATTCTTATGATTGAATATTCTTGTAGCATGCCAACTTCATTATCTAGCTAGCGAATCTAATTTCAAACCATATTTCGGGTGCCTAAAGAGTCTATCTATGCAAACAAAAGGCAAATTTGAATGGGGCTTTTTCCACTGTATCTTAAGATGACACAAAATCTTACCTCAATGCCCCTCATATCGCCGTACGGTTGCTGCCCGTACGAGAACATCTCCCACAACGTGACGCCGTAGCTCCACACGTCACTCGCGTGGCTGAACGTGCCGTAGTTGTACGCCTCGGGCGCGTACCACTTAATCGGCCACTTGCCGCCTCGAGACGCGCGGTAGTACGAACTGTCCGCTGACAGAGCACGAGATAAGCCGAAATCGCTGATCTTGGCTTGGTGTCTGAAATTCAAATAGTATTGAATAAGTGTTCTATCTGAAGTCGTTAGATTCGACTTACTTTCTTTTATTGAAAATTTTAGCAATGAAAGAATTGCGAAAATTGAGACAATTTTGTGTTATATCTGTAAAATTGTAAACAATTTATACCTGGCAGATGTTATAGTTGCTAAAGTTTTTTTTTATTCGATTTTTCTGACGTCCACTCACGAACGACGACCAACGAAGTTGTTGAACGTGAAGTTGACCAAAAAGTTTTAGATTTCAATAAATAATTTAATATCCCTTACCTGCTAGCTAGCAATATATTTCTAGCAGCCAAATCTCTATGCACGAAGCGGCGTCGCTCGAGGTAGCGCATGCCGGCCGCCACCTGCCACGCCCACAGCCGCAGTTCGTGCGCGCCGACCTCCGCACGGTGACGCGTCACGTACGCCAGCAGCGAACCGAGAGGAACTAGTTCTTGGACCATGGCAAGTGGAGGACCCTGGAAGATGAGTTAAGATTTATAAATAATTGTGAGGAAGGAAACAAATAACTTGAAGTGACAAACAGCCCCACAAGTCAATATAGCCTATAGTCTAATAAGAATTAACAGTATTGCTTCGGTGGCCACGAAGGACAATCGGTAGCACTTGCGTGTAGGCGTGTAACACCGACACGCACACTTACCAGGCACACGCCAATGAGTCGCACGATGCATTTGTGTCGCAGCGCCATCATGAGTTTGGCCTCAGCTAGGAACTCATGGCGGTTGGCGTCGTGTTGTGCGTGCAGTGTTTTGACCGCTACGGACGCGCCGGCGTACAGCGCGCGGACTACCGATCCGAACTCGCCTTCCCCGATAACCGCGCCCAGCGTTAACTCGTGGAGGGAAATGAACTCTGGAATTGAAAAGAGGTATTAAGGTTCGTATCGAAACGATATCAAACTCTATGTAGGTAAGTTGCTCGTAACCCCGTGGCGCCGAAATTTATATACCGTGCAAGTACCATATTGTAGAATTAAATTTATAATACTATGTAATTTCCTTTTTGATTAAGACTTTAGTCAAAAGAGGTAAGAGTGAGTATTACAGTCCCCTTCAGAAACCTAAGTGCCGGAAAAGTAACATTAATATTTGAAGACATAAGTGGAAGAAGCAGATAAATAACATTAAAAAACGGAGTTTTTTGCATTAATGGTTGCTTTAGGACCGGAAAAATGATTTGTAATTAAAATAATGTGCAGTTGACGTGTAGCTAGATAGACTAGCTAGATAATAAAATAAGAAAGTTACAAGATTTGTAAAAATTTTCAAGAGTTGTAAAAATGTTAGTTATCCGCTTCTTCCCCTTATGACTTGATTTGTTAAAAAACACAAGTTACCTTGAAGAGTAGATAGCTGGCCATCGGAGTTAATAGATATTTCGTTGTAGTTCTCTGCCAGGGTCGCCACAGTATTGCAGTTGACTGGCACTTTGTATGTGTCGTTGTCTGTTTCGTCATTGTTATTCATACTGTCGTTATTGAAATCCGATGAGAAGGACAGATTACGTGCGAGCAGTTCAAAAGAGTTGTTGTTTGAACTTTGGTTGTCGTTGAGTATGTCATGTTTTACTAGCGATAGTGACTGATTCAGCGGTACTTTGCTCGGTGACTTCTTTGTTCGAGGCATTGTTGAGAACTAAAACAATAAATTACGGAACGAATTAAACACTTCATATTTTTCGTACTGTGGACGTGGTGCGGTTCTAGATAATATTAAAAGTACTTTTATTGTATCAAGAAAGCTTCAATATAATATAGAAACTGTACTAATCGAACTGCAGTGTTCTGCAGTTTGATAAAAACAGTTTCTACATTCATATTCCTACTGCAGTACACAATAATAACTCTGAAAATATTCTTTTAGAATAAATACCTCTGGCAATGGCGGCTTTGGTTTAGGTGGCACTGGTGCGGTCAGTTTTTTAGGTAATCCGTCCGGCACAGTACTGTAATGCTCTATTAGCCTCTCCAGCGATTCCAGATACGGACCATCGTCGATAAACAACCATTCGCCCTGAAAAATTAAAGATTATAATATTTCTTTGAAATTTTAATATTCATCCCACTTTAAGTTTCAACTAAAAGATTGGTCCTTCGAGCCGGATTTGAACCAGCGTCCTACGGATCCAACCAAGATCAAACATTACCACCTAAATACGAGTATTTGAGTTGAAGAAATTTAGAAAAGTGTGCCAACGCTTGATATAATAAAAATATTTTGAGGCACAGGTTTCTTTGCGTTAGTGTATGTTTATTCGTGTGAAACTCATGAACAGCGAGGCGAAGTCTAAATCAATTTTTAATGCATCAAACTGTCCTATCCTATCTAAGTGTGAAGCAAAAAATTGGTGACGAATTACCTCTTTCCTAATAATAAAATTATACGGCGTGTTCTCACTGCGCATAGTCAATACATAGGCACCAGTGTTCCTCTCGCTGTACCGCACTAGGTACACCCCGTCTGACGCCTTGTCCTGTATATTGTTCTGTTTACAATATTCCTCCAAAGTTTTGACTGCCTCCTCTCGGTTCAATGTGCCGTGGTACCATAGACTCTTTGATGTGTTTGGTGGCCCGGGTTTGTGGTTTTCTGTGAAAACAGTTTTCTTAATATAATAATATTTAGTCTGGCCATACCCTATCCAAATTTTTGGCGCTTTTCGTCCGATACATACAAAAACACATTAAAAATTTGCTAATTAACATACTTAATATATGATAGCAGTCCGTATGTCCGTTGTGTTTGGCAAGTTGAGCGGGCGTGTCTTGTGATAGCGTTCTCGGATGGGCCGGGGCTTTCAGTTTCAGTAGAACCTGCAATCAAAATAAATAATAGTTTGTACCTGTGTTGCCTTTTATGTTAAAGTTAAAAAGGAATGTGGATATCCTCGAACTTCTACTTGTTTTGAACCAACTTCAAAAAGGTACCCTACCAATTCGACTTATATGTACCAAACATACAAATTTCAGAAGTACATATGCATGAAACTTATGTTTATGTTTGCTTATCCCTAAAGCTACAATAAACTTAGAGAATAAGTTAAGTTTCATCGAGATTGGTTATGTATTGTGTGAGATAGGAAATTATACCTTAATCAATTACAGTAGTAGAGTATAGTTTCTTTTTTTAACTATATATTAATACGCAAACGGAAAACTTTGTATCTCTTTTTACATTGAAATGAAAAGTTGAAATTTCTTCCAGTTATAATTGATATGAAGGAGAAGCGTGGAATACCAATATTATTTTAAAATAAGGTTCCATTTTGGATATTTTTATAAGGTTCCATTTTGGATATTTTTATATGATTATAAATAACACTACACTTTTTTTCATAAAATTAATAAAAAATAATGGCACTGATAACGAGACCTTTATTCAAAGTTGAAGAATGTAATTTTTTTTGAGAATAGATTATACTTTTTTTATAGTTCCTGTACACGATAGATTTAAATATTTATGGTCGAATTTTGTCCACAGGGCGACCTCTAGTTATCATTATTACTCATGATCAATAAATATAAACTGAGTTGTGCGCGCGACTCTGAGTGCAGGTAAACTTTTTTTTACTCTAAAGACGCCTACAGCGTTACTGTCACATAAATGAAAGTTGTGTATTCACAAGCGCAGTCACACACAGTACCGTGCGCACAACTGAGTTGAACTTCTGTATTACCTTTATACACTCGATATGTCCCCTCTGTGCGGCGTCGTGTAGAGGCACTTTGCCTGTAGGCGCATGCCTCATCTGATAGTTAGCGTTCCCTTTCGTTATCAGCAGCTCTGTTGTTTTCGGTAAGTTGTTCTGGCATGTATACTGAAAGCAAGTTCAGATTAAGAGTCAGTTAAATAAATATATTGTCAGCTTTTTCGGATGCTCCATATAAAGATGTTTATATCTTTATATGCCATCAATTAAATTTTTAAATTTAATTGATGGCCCAAATTTAAAGCACAGAATGACTAACGGAAGAGGAAGCAGATTAGGAATTGTCACTAAAATGTATAATTCTATGATTGAGACGATATGGCGATTTTTAATGTAAATAAACATGTTTAAGAAACAAGGACGCATGCTAACATTCCGTTTCTTTCCCTCCCTCACCCCTAAAACTTTCAAACGGCTTAAGAATTTCTTCAAACAAAATATGTGGGAATACGCGTATTTAGTTCACAAATTTCATTTGTGAACTTTATAAAAATGTTGTAACTGCTTTGTGCCCGCGGCTTCGCTCGCGTGGAATGCGAAAATTGGTAAAAATTCGACTTTTTCAAAAAACAGGACGTCTTTTCAACTAAGTCTATGTCAAAAATCAAGTGAATTGGTTGCCTCGTTAGGACGTGAAGGAAGGATGAAGAAAAAACAAAGAAACAAACACACTTTCCCATTTGTAATATTAGTAAGGATACTCACATGCAACGGCGTGTACCCGAAAGAGTCCCGTACATTGACCGGAGCTCCGCTCTCGATGAGTTTTAACAGTATATCGTTCTCCCCTTTCCTGGCGGCGATGTGAACTGCAGTCTGGCCGTCTTGGTTCTTAGCGTCGCGACTCTTGTAGCCGCTCGCCAGGATCTGGGACACGATACTGCAGTTACCTGCCTCTGTTGCCCTGTGAGATAAACTTTGGTTATTACCTATTGTAAAATATAAGAGAGTAAGGTCTGTTTTTTTTTTGGGTGGGTCACCTGATGAAAAACAACTACCGTGTCCATGGGTAACATGGACACCCACAATATCAGAAGGATGCGCCCTATTCTTCATGAAGGTTTGCAAGTCATAGATCCGGAAATATTGCTGGCGATAGTTGATTTCAGAGTTTTACAGTGCGTGGCAGAAAGTTAGGCGAAAAGCATTACACTTAGACTGCCACTTGTCGAGGTGAGGTGGTTAAATTTTCGCGTAGGACGATGGTGAAAAGTTGCAGGTGGAATGATTCCGAACAATTCCTCTGAGAAAACAATTCCCCGTGCTAAAGCCCATGAAGGATTCAGAACGAAGCTACATCTCTGCACAACTGTTTGCTTGGCTAGAAAACTGATTTTAAGGAAATTATCTAAAGTGTTAATACACAAATTGTCTCATACCAATAAAACGACCATAATGGTAGGACTTGTGTCGGGTCTACTAGTAACTCTATATTTTTTGAAACTCCTTGTAATGCAAAGCGATATAAAAATCTATCGTCCACTATGTTAAGAGGAAAATTTCTTAAGCGATACGATTCCGCATCTGGTTTTGAAGGCCGCCATTAATATTCACGTAATAAAATATGAATTTGGGTTATTTTATTTTCTCAAGAGATTATTTTCAAACAATGTGCTACATGCTATTCTGTGTGCATTAGTCATATCAAATATTTTGAATATTTTCATACATCTGTTAGTTTGGTGAATCATAGTAGTGAATCATGTAATTACAATACAGCCTCCTTACGAGTTACGACCTACTGTTTGCTCGTTAAATTAGATTGTGAAGATCGTTCAAGGTTGTTTTTTTGTTTCCATGCTAATTTTATGACAAATAAAAACATTCGGAGACAGGATTACGTAATGTTTTCTCAGTCTAATTGAAGACATTAGCGGAAGAAGCGGGTAACTAACATTTTGAAAACTAACATATTTTTGCGTAAATGTAGTCTGTAGGACCCCGGAAAAATGATATAAAATAAAATAATTTACGTTTGATGTTTAGCTAGATAGACAAACTAGATAATACAATAGCTAAATTACAAGATAAAGCAAAATCTTATGGCAAAAGATGTGTATTTACATGAAGTTTGTAAAATGTTAGTTGTTCGCTTCTTCCACTTGTCTTCAATTATGTACATATAAACCTGCGATAAGAACCACACATTCATCAGTCTTCATTCTTCAACGAACAAATATCCTTAAAATATCTCCGAATCCGGGCATACTACTGTATAAGTTATAGAAACCGTGAAATAGTCGTAAAAACTACGTATCATGGTCAGCGTGCACATTATTGATATTGGTCGCGTACACAGCGGAGCAGGAAGTCACAAATAAACCTGTCACCGCATAAGCATCACTTATGTGCAATAAGCACAATATTTAAGGCCAGTCACCCCTCTTGTCCTTTATCTCAGCCATCCATTATCGTGCTCGTATTTCAAATATTATGTAAATTTTTTACTTTAATCCAGAGTCCTTAATGAAATGCAAACAGCATACTAATATTATTATTGCAAAAATTTGTGAGTGTGTGTGTTTGTTACTTCTTCACGTAAAAAAGGCTTTTGGCATAGAGCTAGCTTACATCTTGGATTAACACTTAGGCTATCATTATTAATTTTCACCTATAACCGCGTGTAACACCGCGGGGCGCAGCTAGTACTTTCATAAATGATGCCCACAACTCCGTGGCATGGCCTTTTAAAGTATCTATCATCAAAACAAACTTGAGCAAAATCAGTTCAGAGGTTTTGGCGTAGTTCACAGAGGCATTTAATTTGATAATCTCGTGTATAATAGGCCTATTATAACTAGGAATCGACACAAAAAATTAAAAAATGAGTTATGACCATGTTTAGAACTTACACCTCGAAATTTCTGTCTCTGATGAATGAGATTCTTGCCCCGTCCTAGTAATCCCTCTCTTATGTCTTGTTTACACGTATTAAGTAGATAAGCCGGTAACAACATTTTAACTAAATTTTAAGTTTATAATTGCATGTAAACACAAGATTTAGTAGCATGTTGCAAGTGAAATGACTTAAAATTTAGTTAAAATTTAGTTAACTACTTATCTACTTAATACGTGTAAACCAGACATAATAGACAACTTTATCAAAACATATCAATTAAGACAATTTATTCCGTTGTATGACTAGTAAAAATACGACGCAACTCTAATCACTTGAGCTCGAGTAAGAAAAATTAAGGGCAATTTGCGTCTCCCACCATAATAGAACTTCCTCCTTCAACAGCTATTAGCTTCGTGACGATCTCCATCACCACATTCCTCATGTTGCGAACACACACGCCGCAACGCCGGCCAAAGACATACGGAATCAGGCTTCGAAATTTTCGATATTACGAAAAAGTTTAAGCGCAGTAAATCTAATTGTACATAAAAACAGTAGTTTAATTCGTAAGTACGAAATTTTCATAGATTGAAAAATTGAACGAAATTAAAATCTGTATGGATTGGCCTTAAGCTTTACTTGCTTATCAAGATTTCTGTTTTCTCTTGGGAGAAAACATCTATTTGAAATAAATAAAATCCTATTATTACCTATTACCCTATCTGTATATAAAATTTCCACATGATCGGACAAACATCCAAATAAACATGCCTATATGCCAAAAACGATCAATTGTTTTTAAGCCAAATGTATTTTTTCTATACTGTGAAATCACCTTAAGGTCAAGATGCAACTAAATTTTATAGTTTTACCCCAGCATAATATGTATAAAAAAAATCCAATACTACAATTCACAAAAACTTTGTTTTTGCCAAATGGATATTTGTCCAGTTTGGGGTTTATGCCAAATGGATATTTGTCCAGTTTGTGGTTTATGCCAAATGGATATTTGTCCAGTTTGTTGTATATGCCAAATGGATATTTGTCCAGTTTGTGGTTTACGCCAAATGGATATTTGTCCAGTTTGTGGTATATGCCAAATGGATATTTGTCCGGTTTGTGTTTTTTTTCTAAATGGACATTTGTTGATCAAGAGATATATTACTTTTTCATTATAATTTAAATAAGGTTTTACATATTATAACTAATATAACTTACTGTAATATGCAAGTTTTTACTAGTATAATAAATATTATACTATAATATTTATAATATTAATAACATAATACTTCATACTAATACTATTGATTCAATTTTGAATTTGATAAACCTCAAAATAGGCTGAACTGCAATGAACACAGTTTTTATATAACATCGCAAAATGAATAACAAATCAATTGCACATTGGTTTGGTCAAGTTTACGTAAAGAAAAAACAAAAAATTAGAGAAACTAGTTTTTGACTGTGACTTTGCTTGCATGGAATTCTAAATTTGGTAAAATATAAATACTCGTATTCTTATAAATTTCTTTGAGAACATTATTTTATTCCGAGATCAAACATAGTCTATGTACTCTCCATTATTTCAACCAAGAGTATGCCAAAAATCAAATCAGTTGGTTGCTTTTTTTTGGGCGTAAAGAAAGGACAAATAAGCAAACTTTCATATTTATAATAATAGTAAGGATAAGGATAATGAATCTATGGAGACTCATATGTATGACCATTATTTACTCACCTATGCAGCAAGTTTGTAGTGCCTTGTGTTCGCGATTCATGCGGAGGTGGGTTTCCCTTACACACCACAGACAGTCTTGTTGCCAAGCCATTTGAGTCACCACGATAATGTTGAATTAATGTATCCAAGCCGTGGACCGTAGTATGTTCCTCAATAGAGAAGAATGCATCTTCTCCGTGTCTTCTTATTTGATAATGAACTACTTCACCCTACAAAAATTAAAAGAATGAGTCTAAAGCAATTACATTTATCATTAATTATTATTACATGCAAAGTAAAACGTCATTATAAAACTAGGCTAGTTTTATTATTTGCTATGTTGCAAAATGTTTGCATTCATTTGAAAATACTTATTTGCTTATATAAGATAAATGAAATAATTGTTTTTTTTATATTTACATTAACCGCATATCATTTAATAACCTTATTATAAAGCATATCATGACAAAATTACATACATTGTGGAATAATAGATGAGCAACAATAGAAACATAAATTACTAAGGCCGGTATTAATAGTCAGCGCTTGATACTGGGAGTATGATCAAGAAATTTTGGTCATGCTCTTAAGTGCTAAGCACTAACTGTTAATACTGGCCTAAGATAGTAATTCGAGTTGATGTACTGAGGTTAGTATTGTTGGATTAGGTTTTACCTGGTGGAGAACTGATAGTACAAAGTCTCCCGGCGACGTATTACTTTCCCGTACCAGGAAAACACCATCTTCGCCTTCTGCAATACAATTTTATTACAATTATTGTCTACCTTATAACATTCTTATTAGAATCAGTGATTTGTAATGTTAAGTTATATACCTTCTTTGAGAAGCCTTTCTGCAGTTTCTCTAGATATTTTTCCATGAAACCAGTTTACGTTGTCTTCTCTATTCATTCTCAACAAAAAAGAGTTTGTCTGAAAAGTTAAACCTGTTCAACAAGTGTCACATTCACAGATGATTTAACTTTTTATTAACATCCTTTCAGTAGATAATTTTGTACAACCAGTATATTTCACCAAAGAAAATCCATTTGAATATAAATCTGGTTAAGATTTAAGAAATACTTTGAAAGTTAAACAAACTTTGAAAGAAAACAAAAGAACTTTGTTTGTACTTTGTCGAAAACTGAGTAGATAAATGTCAAAACGCAAACTTCAAACTTGTCGAAGTTTCTAATATAAGAGCGGGACAGTTGCTTCTTTTGCTGCTTTAGTTATTTTCTGTTTCTTTCTATAACTCAAAGGAGTAAAAGCATATCAATTTAAGGAGGTTATTTGATAGATCTTCTATCGCATCTTAACTATTCGTTACAGTGTGTAATAAAGAGAGATAGAAATAGTAGAGCATACATTTTACGCTTGTTGCGTATTACGTAGAGACTCGAACGTCAAACGTTTTATTTCGTGGCCGATAAAAATAACTTCCATGCAAAAATTAATAATAACAATATTATCGCTTACATCAAAATCTTGTAAATGTTGAGTACAAACATAATTTCTTACCTTCAATAATATGAATGACGTCATGGTTGTTATCATTCCAACTTCCCAATTTTTTTATAAAATTTATTTGGGTGCAAAGAACTGCTTATTTAAATTTTATACGCTTCTTATTACTACACATTTTATCATTTTCAAGCAATATTCTAAAGATATACAATAATTTCGCAAATATTTAGTTGTGAGCGGTGTGCGCGAAGCGAGCAACCGGCAGACAGGCGCGGTATCCCCAACTCTGCCTTCCAACGAATGACTCATAGCAAGGTCAATTCCGAGAAATGAATCACCAGCGCACTCAGTTCAGCAATGCCATATAATGTAGTACGCATTCCCTCACAACATATTACATTTTGTAAATAAAACACCGTTGATATACCTAATGATCAGATAGCTAGCTATGTATTTAGTTGAGAACTCTACACTTTAGTCTCTGATGATTAGGTTTTGTAAATATCTACCTATAACCACAGATTTAACTAATTATATCATAATAATTTGATATTTCTTATTAGATCTATATTAAATTTATATTAAATCAAAATGTATTTAAATCTTAATACTACCTTAATAGTTATTAAAGGATTTATATAAAAAATAAGTAGGTCTTAACCCTTGGTTGGTCGCGCTTTTAAAATAACGCTGTCGGTCACTTGGGGTCTTTCGAAGCCCGAAATGTAAATTACATAAAAACGCCATAAATGGATAAAAACGTCTTAGCTTTTCGATAACTATTATTATTATTTAATTCAATATCAATTAAATTCAATCAATAAATTAATAGTATTTAGAAAATTTATGCTTTAAATTTACAATTCAAAAACAGAACTATTTTTTTTTCTTTCAGACCATGAGATAGTAACATTTTTAAAAAATCAATTGAACTTAAAAATTGAGGTAAAAGTTGAATATTACCGGGATGTCTATCAAATTTCCTATATTTGAACCTCAAAATAAATAAGCTTAGTCCAAAAAACATACTAACTATTGCATATCAAATATTTACATATATACTTTTAGTACTAAAACTTTATAAGTTGTAACACTTCATAAGTGTAACAAATATAGCGTAAATTTCTTTCTTATTATGACTTAAGTAATAATCATCATTATTTTCGTCTAGAGAACAAAATATGTTTTTTTGGAAAAGTGCGATAAAGCTCTTAAAAATGATGTACGGCAATAAGAACGAACACATGAACATTTTTTATCGATTTATTATTAAAATTCAGTACAAATCACATATTAAATTCTTTTTGGTCTGAAAGCTGTATAATAGATATTAAATAAAATTTAGTAACGCGATCACTCACCTGGGGTAACTAGAGACCACATCGGGAATAAACACATCTATAACAAAATATAATTCCTTTTAGGAGGATACCGAAAGGACAGAGCCGCTTCGATTAATTAAAATATCAATTTTTCTCGTTTTCGCAGACTCCGGGCTTTAAAAGACCCCACGCGACCTACCGGGGTTAATAAATATTATGTGCCTACGTCTTTATCATAGAGGCAATCTTACAAATAAGGTATAGGCTGCATAAAATTATGTCTCTTGTAAATATATTAATTTAATTGCACAAGTTTAAGGTTTTTTGCTATGAGGTGTTCGCAACATATAGTAGTTCAGTAAAGCCTCGGCTTGTTTAGAAAGTAACATAAATGCATGGTGTCTAACGAGCATAAAACCTGTTCCCAGGTTTGTTTACCCTCGAGTGTTTATTTACTTTCATTCGTCTGCTATAACCTGTCCGCAAGGCCCTTCTGTACCTACACTTAGACACTAGACAGCACGGCTTAAATTTTTATTAGCTTCGTTATAGCCCCGCTGCATCAAGTAATTTCTATCGAGTAGAAAATAGAAATATACTAGTTTGAACCAAATCCATATGACTTAAACTTTTATAACCTTTAGAGGTACAGTAAATCATAATGACAATGTTTGATAAAGCTGCACTTATCGGTTTTGTATCAGCCCTAATAGTGTAACAATAATGTTCGTTTAACCAGTTCCATTTCTATTAGCCTAAGACGATCATGGGGTGATGATGATGAAGCATGTCGTCAAGGCAGCCAGGGTCGTGGGGATTGCGTACAACTCTGACTCACTGCTTTCTACCGATCGCTGCCAGCGGTCATTGACTTTTGCGATTTTATTTAGAGTTTTTCCGAACCTAAGCTACTATTATGACGCATAGACTAAAAACATTCTATTAATCATAGTATATATTGATAAAGTACAGTACAATGTTTGATACATGGTGTATTAAAACAAGATTATACATATTATAGTTCTTATTATTTTTTTATTATTTTATGTTATTATTCGTTGCTAACTTACCATTACTAATTAGTAATAATCATGAGGCCAAAGAAAAAATAGAACGAACGCATTTGATAAGAAATAAGACAATCTTAAAAATTATGTATTGAATTCTTTCAATAATAATCTAAACAATGCATTTAGTCAATGGGAGTGTTTGTTTTTTTTTTATTTGTATGTTTGTCCTTCTTTCACGCCCCAATGAAGCAAGCAATGAATCTAATTTTTGGCATAGACTTGGTTGAAAGAATGAAGAGTAATATAGGTTACATTTAGTTTAGGAAAACATCAGTTTCCTGGAGTAGCTCACAAGAATATTCGTATTTAAAGTAATTTTTCAAATTCTACGTACTTAAGTGAAACCGTGGGCAAAAACTAGTTAAAAATACTTCTTCTACCATCTTTAGATAGCTTTATTATTAAAACAGAATTAGGGATTGCAATTCCGCAATCCCGCGGTATCCGGCGCTATTTTCCAGCCTGCTGGATTCCGCACCTACAAAACGCGGATCCGAGTTTTGCCAAAAGAAGCCGAAAGAGCGTTTTCGGCTTCAAGACAATAAATCAATATATTTTTTTAAATAATTTAATTATAGAAAAAGGACTTCAAATTTCATTTATAAAGTTCTTCTGTTACTTAATTGTAAAAAATCCGTACTAATTGTTAGCGACTGACAGGATAGGATAAGTGCACAGACTAGTAAGGGATAGATGATGAGTGTGAGAGAGAGATGATAAGTGTTTATATTTTTTTATTATTTTCAAATCTCTACGTGTTCTATGTCAAATTTCTTCTTACTGACAATCTAGTTTCTGATATAGAATTTATTAGAATTTCCAGGCAGGTGGAACAGTCGTACAAAAAAAGCATTCGAAATTTAAACATGTCCAAAAACAGTTGATACTGTAATCGACTGTGATTGACTGTTATTGGCTGATCACAGTCAATCACAGTGGACACTTTATTTATGATTGGTTGGCGGAAAAAAGACGAAGAAGGAGTTTTGGGATTTCAGAGAGTGACGTTGTGAGTTTTGTATTTTTTGTAAAATTTGTGTTATTTCGGTTTTTAATGTGTGATAATGGTAGAATATCGAATATTAAACATTCGTTGTTATGCACAAG
>JAOTAV010000012.1:466086-501763 GCA_026546445.1 Cyclargus thomasi
CGAGTGTCCATGGGCGACGCCAGTTGCTTTCCATCAGGTAACTCGTCTGCTCGCTTGCCCCCTAAATATCATTAAAAAAAAAGGACGCACATCAAGGGCGAGCTCGATATTATGTATTTTTACTGTAAGCACATTATAAGCTCGTGTGCTGGTGATAATTTGAATATCTTGAGGTTGATCCTAATATTATCTCAAGTAAAATTCCGCCGTTGATAAAACTCGTTTAGTATTTTGAAAAGTTATGCAAAAAAGTTGAAATAGCAGTTGTTAAGTCTTTTATTGGCGTAAAGTTGTAATTATCTCAAAATAAATAATCTAATGCAGCATTGTGTCTGCAGGCCCTTAAAATATAAATCAAGGTTATTTTCTAGCCGGACATAAATTATTTTTATTATGAGCAATATACGACATTTTTACGAGTCAGTTATTTATTTAATTTGTCTGGGTAATTACAATAATACGGCTGTCTAAATCGAGTTAAAGGTCGTTTAAGAGGATTTACTGTTTAAAATTTGAACATTTATGTTGCATTGTGGGAACTTTATGTGACTCAAATTAAACGTTTTCTTCGAACTGTGTTCTTTTACTGCAAGTTCTATTTTTCTGTGTGATGTGAATACAGAATGATGTTTTTACTAAAAACAAGTTTATAAAAATTTATTGCGTTTATTTCGGGCAGATGATTTTTGCACTTAGATATTGATTAATGAGCAGAAGTGGAATCCTCTTGCACGGTGGATGAGTAAAGGCCACTTTATTGCCACCCCATGTACCTACGAAATACAATGCCTTCCTAGGAGGTTTAAGGACACTGCTACCCCTATAGACCGCTGCCACCTTTAGTCCATGGGCTACAAGGGCCTATTTATTATTTACTAGAGGTCCCCCTGTAGTCAAAATTCGACGATAAATAATTCTCAATTTAATCACAGACTTTAATTTGGAATAAAGGTCTCGTTACCGGGCCATTAAATTTAACCATAAATTAAAAAACCATAATAGAATATTATGCCATAACATATATATCGTGTCATGTCAATTATTGTACTGTGCGTGGTGTAGAGTGCGTAGTGCGTGTTCGTTTTATTTATTAAAAATATGTGAGATTTAAGCATATTTTAAAATAATATTGTTATTTTAAGCTCCTTCTTTATATTAACAATAACTGGGAGTCTTATGCTTTTTCATCTACGCGTCTTTCGTTAAAAGGGGTACAAAGTTTTCCACGTGCGTATAAAGATAAATCCAGGCTTGTCGCAAAGCAACTAATCTGCCTTGACATCCATTCTGTAGTGGTGGTATAGCTATGTTTTTGTATTATTTTTATTAATTTTGATTTTCTGCGCAGGCAACACGATGGCAGTCCTCGAATCAGCGCTGGGAGAGATCAGAGAGATAGACGGCAGCCTCAAGGTGATCCGGTCTTATCCACTAGTGTCGCTGATGTTCCTCCGAAGTCTGCGAACCATCCGCGGCATCAGGGACACCAACGAGTCTACTAAGGACAAGTGAGTCTGTAATGTCGTAATTTCATTAAACATCTGTATCCATCGCTTAGTTGTTAAACGTATAATAACTTTGACATTACTAAACCATGCACGCCAACAGCTTCTAAGCCTGCTACAGGATAATTTGCAGATTGAACTCTTATCTACGCAATACTTAGTAAATATTCATTACGGATCACTTCTGTAACGTTTATAAATATTAACCCCCCTTATTCATAAAAATATTTTAAAACAATGGCCGTCTTCGCTAGCGTTTTTGCATGGGTGCATGCGCGCGCAAAATCGCTTATACGCATGCGTTGTCATGACATTACGTGAGTTTGACATGCGCATAAGAGACTGCGTGAGCCAAAAAAATACTTGCGGACATGGTCACTGTTTAACTTATCAAGGTTCGCTGTCCCTTTCGTCGTGTGACGTTTTCAATATTCCAGAAAGGGACAGCAAACCTTGATTAGTTAAACACTGCTTAAATATATTTATGAATAAGGGGGTAACTTATTAACTTATTAAAATAACTTATTAAAATAGTTTCTTTTGGCGCCCCACAATTGGCATTTAGGGTTGCTTCTAGCTAGCAAGACGGTTAATCATAATTTATCGTTGCCATAAGCAGACGACATACCTTTTAATATTATAATAACCTAAATAAAACATTACATTCGTAAACGATTCTTCCAGGGGTCAGAGCCTGTACATCTTCAGCAATCCCAACTTGGAGATGTTATGGAACTGGTCGGCCCACGGGCCCATAGAGATCCTGAAGGGCAGGGTCTTCATACATTTCAATCCGAAGCTCTGCTACAACCAATACATCCTTCCGCTCAAGAACATGACGAGAGACCCAGCTTCCACCTTCAGCGAGACCGAAGTATCCAAGGAAAACAACGGAGACCAGGCATCTTGTAAGTAGAATACGTGTAAGTAAGTCCGGTGGGTAAATAGCTACGAATAATACTATGGAAGAGAAAATGACTAAAAAAAATAGTTCCGTGTCAGTCTTTTCAGAGATATTATCGTGTTTTCAGTTTTTTTGAGTCACTGATATAACTTTCGTTGCTTTTGCTACGTAAAAAAAAATTCTTACACGCAACCAAATACGTATCATAGTTTGTTTCTTTCGCTTTACTTTAAATTTTAAATTTTCAGTAGAAAATCATCTATAGAAAAAATAAATTTCTTATCTCCAATTCGTATAAATAAATACGAGATACTTAAATTTAGTTACAATAATAATTATGAGGTGTTAACATTGTGTACATCTGTTTCATTAAAGAAACAAAACGAAGAATGTTAATTTAATTTTTGAATAAATTTTAAATAATTAAATTGTAATCTGTGTGCAAAAAAAATACAGATATAAATTTTAAAATACAATTTACGTCACTGGAGCCATATTCATTCAAAGTAACGGTTTTACGCTGCATCGTATTTCTATCGTAAATAGATTAGTTAAATTACGACAATCTTATCGACTAGGACACTCCGCTTATCTGGCGTCTAAAGATAAAATTTGTTTTGTATTTGTGAAATTCATAAAGTCATACCGTGCACGCATATCTCGGTTGTTAATCTGCGCTAATCTTTTAAAGATCTAAGTCGAGTAAAAACTAGTCGTTTAGCTCAAGTAGCGCCAATAAATGTAATTAATTCTATTTATTAACACTGTTAAAATGGTTAATGAATATTGGTTAAGTCAAAAAGCGGCTGAAATCGTTTAACATTTCACGCATCATCTGGGGAGTGCGCGTGCAGACGTGTACGTTCCCGGAAATCGATTGTACGCCTCTTTTTATAACCCTAACCTATAAAGTAAGCGCTTATGTTTTTACATTTGCTGCTTTAGATAACTTCAAGTTAAAAAATAAAAATTTAACCGTTATTGAATATTACACAATATTAATTCATCCATTTTAATTTAATTGGAATAAAACCACTGATAAAATGGGAATATGCGACGTTATTTAATTTTAAACATGTAAAACAATTATAAAACTGTTCCAGTTCTATAATTATTATTGATCGTTTAATTTAATTATTCTTGATTTATGTTTCCTTTTCTTTTATTGAAACACTACAAACAAGTTATTTAAATTACCTTTAGAAATTCGTTCAACATTTAAAAACTGTATAATTTTATTGTGCAAAAATGTTGATATATTAAGCTTTTGATGATAAGATGCCTACATAATTCAAGTATAATAATTAAATAGATGTTAATAATTAAAATTCTTATTACTGCCAAATTTTGAATTTTATTACCGTTTAGCTCTGAATTTTGAAAACATTTTATGTAGCATTTTGCTTAATTATAGCCATAATAGTTGCTAATTTTAAATGTATGAATGTGTTAACTTTTGTTACAATATTTATGACAGAATAAAATAACCATTTTAAACAAAACAAGATAAATGATTCATGCTTCGGCACGATTGTGCCCAGGCAGGGCGCTCCTACAGCAAACATTTTCAGAAAAGGAACTGCACACTTATCTGATAGTATGCCGCATGCGGGGGTTCCGGCGCCCGTTAGATTTTTTTTTGATCAGAAATTCTTATACTGTGCGCCCGGCCGGTAGCTGATAAACAAACTAGTTAATAGATAAACATTAAGACAAACTTTCACATATAACATTCACATATAAAGGGTTAGCAGCTAAACATAGTTTTGTTTTTCCACTAGGCTACAAGGACACCTTACATCTCAAGGTGTCGCGGCTGACGCGTTCGGCGGTGGTGCTGACATGGAACATGTACTGTCTGGAGGACCAGCGGAAACTGCTCGGCTATTCCATATACTACATCGTCGCAGAGCACAACGTCACGCTGTACGGGCAGAGAGACGCTTGTTCTGACACGTGAGTAATTTTTCTATAATGTAATTATCTAAAACAGTTAATACCCTGTTTGTATACCGAATTTCATCAAAATCAATTCAATAGGGAATACGCGTGTGAAACAAAATTGATTGAATGCAAATTATTATGATGAAAATTGTTTTGAAATTGAAAATTGTTTATTATTCGGTACAAACTTACAGGTAACTTACAAGTGGCTTGGATCCCCTTTTAGATCGATCGATTGATCGATAGATTTACTTAAAGAAAGAATTAAAAACCATGCATGTTCCCTATTGTTTTAGCGTTTTTGACGGACAAAACAATCCAAAAGTTTTTTACGTTTATTAATGGTCTGTTTCTCCACTTTCTGGTCAGTGCCGTATAAGATATCCACAACTTATCTGATAGATCAAGTATGGAGAATCTGACAAATAGGTTATTGATTGCTTTTCCGACTCTTATTGATTAACCACCATTACGTTTCATTACGGGCCATAACCTCTTTTTATGTAAAGTAGGAAAGGTTTTGCTTTTAGAGTATATATGAAGCAGAAGTTATCAAAAACGAATGAATGGAATCGCTACACATTTCTTATACCTGTAACCCACGCAGATGGAACGTGATTGACATAACATCAGTGGAAGCTCGCAACACCTCAGAGTCCCGCAACAGCACGCGCGGGCTGCTCAACCCCTGCGACGTCCAGCCGCTCTTCAAACTGATCTCGCCGCTCACACCCTACACACGATATGCTGCTTACATCAAGACGTATACCACCACAGACAAGAAGGGCGCTCAGAGCCCTATAATATACTTCAAGACGCTGCCTGGAGGTAAGTCTAAGTCAAATTGTGTAAGCGTCGAATTGGAAATCTAATATAAATACTAAGAAATAAATACTAAGATCCAGAAAGAACTTCCGATGATCAGCTGGACTGGTTTAAAAATTCGACAATTTAAGGCGTCGAGGTTATCTCCAAATTCTTGTTAGATTAATCTTTTTAAGGTGGGTGACACACATGTGAACTTTAAGCAGACGGGCTTAAAATCGCAAGCGTACTCGACGTCGATAACACTTGAGAGAAACTGGCCGACAGTTAATTGCTATGTTGTCGATGACGCTCTGGATAATTTAAATATTACATGATATTACGTTTTAGAAATCTAATAAAAAGACGAAAGGTTAGACGGAAATTTGGCTTACAAAAGAGAGCATGCGAATTCAGTAAGAGAGTTACGTGATGAGAATAAAATTTCAAACTAATCTTATATGTTTACTGTAAATATGATTTTATAGCATATACTCTTGACTAGGCTTAAGCTTTTTTATTAAAAAATACTAATATTTTTGCAGCCCCCAGCCCGCCCTTGGGTCTATCAGTGGAATCGCTAAAGGAACACTCGGTGACAATACGGTGGCAGCCGCCGTCGATGCCCAACGGTACCATCTCGTTCTACCACGTGGAGATACAGGAGAACAGCTACAATCGACGCAAGATACTCGCCGGCAACGTCAACTACTGCGCTAATCGTGAGTAATTTTATTGTAAGAAGTAAAAGTTTTGATCAAAACCGTGATGTACTATTATTTCGAGCCTTTTTTTCATGCAGTTACGTAAAAAAACTTTTATACTTGATTTTTGTCTCGACCAATAAATGCTATATTATGTTACAGCTAGTATAGTGAGTAACATGATCGCAATGAGGTGGGAGGAGGCTACGGAGCGGGCTGAGGAGCGAGCGAGTGCGGGCTCGGCGGGTGCAACGGGCATCGCGGGTGCAACGGGCAGCATTGCGGGCACGAGTGCGGGCGCGGCGGGCGCGTACGGGCCCAATGCGGGTGCGGACTGCGTGTGCGCCGCGGAAGCGCGAAAGCCCACCCGATTCGACTCCATTGCCGAGGAGGAGCGAATTGATAGCATAACATTTGAAAACGACGTTCAGAACCATGTATGTTTAATTTCAAAGTATAGTGTGATGTACTGTTTATGGATTTACGGAACCCGTACACTTTTGATGTCTTAATGTCTTTTCTACAAGACACAAAGTATGTTTATACCAAATTTTAGCAAAATTAGTAAAGTAGTTAAAGTACAAGACTGACAAGACAATACATTTTGTAAAGTTTGTTAGCTTTTATTCTGCACTTAAATAATAATTGTGGGGGGAGATTTTTTTTACTTTTCTCGTTATCATATTATTCGGGCATAGAGCCCGTTGTACCACTTTCTGATAACGTTTCTGCGAGTGCCAAATTCAATGTGGTTTTTTTGATTTTTCTTTTTTTCGCTAAAAATAATCTCAGTTTCGTTCTGCACATTCGAGATAAAACCATTTTTGTAATATATCATGTTGTGGTATCAATAACTTTGTTTTTTTTTTTAATTTTTAATCCAATAACATGGTTTTTGTTGTTTCCCACAACCTTACCAAAATCGCATATGGAACTTGGCACTCGCAGCGACGATAAGTGTCGGATAGTCTATCCGCAATGTATTTAATAGATTCTCCATACTTCATTTATTTATTTTGCGTACTTTATCTGTCAGACAAGCTGGATAGCCTATACGGTGCTTATCAGGAAGTAGTGAAATAGACCCTTGATGTAAACTTCCACCAGGTATACATCAGGCAGTCAAACCCTCGTACCACCCCGTCGTCGAGCCGCGTTCGTCGCTCCATAGACAGCAGTGTCAAGAGCATGCTCGTCTTTATCAGCGAGTACCACAGCCCTAACATGAGTCGGAAATATACCAACGCTACGGAAGGCAGTAAGTTCGATTTCTTCGCACGTTTTCTCGACCGTATCAGTAGTTGTTTCCTCGAAATTTTCCTCTATTCCACTTAATCTTAATTGTTATGATAGGTCGTATAAATGACGACATTTTTAATATTTTTTTTATATTAATTAGGATTGAGGAAGTCTCGAGGAAACCATTTATGTGTATAACCTATCCCTACACGAGACATACTCACGGATCTCTTGTGTGATTTATCAAAACGCAGTGTTTCGTCGACAACTGTTGTAAAGATATAATATAATATTTATCACAGAAAACGCATGTTAACTAACTGCCGTATTCAGAGACTTCCATTGAAGACTGAACTTTAGTTTAACGATGAATTTAACAGATAATGTTTGGGGATTATGACAAAACCTTCATTTAACTACAGACCTTCGTTTAGTTATTAATATTCGTCTCTGAGTGCGCCAGTTACATCTTCGCAAGTAAAAAACTCATTATTTCACTTTCTACTCATACGCTTTTTTTCTTTTTTCTACTAGACAATTTATTGAATTTTTATTTGTTATGTTTATTGTATCCTCACTGCTTTGGCTTTGGCTGTACCCACTACCCCATTCTAATTTCAGCTAATTGCAGTCGGCACCAGTTAAACGCTTGCATCATAAAGGACCATTTCACAGGTTTCATCGCATGTACACTTTAGATATGCATGCTGTATCTATTTTTTTTTTATAAACTAATCAATTTCTTCAAATATATTCTACCTAGTGGAAGTCTGACATTCGAAGACACCTGTAAAAAATAATTTCTAAACTAAGATGTAAAATAAAAAATGTATACATTTTTTTAATTTCCAGTCGGTTAATTGCCAATTTTATATAATGTTTCTATTTAAATGTAAACAATTGATCATGAAAACGAGTCGCGTGTATCGTTATCACCCCATTACAACATGTTATTGTGAAACATGTTATTACACCATTTAAATATGATGTCGTGTGTAGTATATATGTATTTATTTAGTGCATGTTAGTTACAGTTAACTATAATTTTGTAGTTAGTTACACGTGTGTTACCAATGTCAAGTTCGTTGTAAATATTAATGGCCTCGTCGTAGTTATGATGTTTTTAACGGGAGGACGGCAACAAGTGTAGTACTCCGGACATGACGATGCGAGGTGTATCTCTTCTGGTCTTCTATATAGTGTAGTAGCTTTTGCCCGCGGCTTCGCTAGTGTTTCCTTTGCTTTTATCCTTTGCTGATATTTTTTATAAAAATCCATTCTTAGCCTATGTCATAAAATCTACTTATACAACTTAAAACGCAACAGTATATATGGAAATAAATAAATATTTTCTGCAATTATGTTGCGTAGATGCGTTTATTGACCGGGAGCTGCACATTTATCCGCAATAAAAACTCTATTTTACACTTACCCGTCTCTCAAATTATTTGTTTGCCCTATTTATCAAAATCATTTCAGTTGGTTAAGCACGTAAAGCTATCAGACAGACGGACGTAAAAATGTTGCATTTGCTATATTTATGGAACTATAGATGCTATCATGTATTCCTTTTCACAGAATACGTGCGCTCTCTATACTACGATCTGCCTGGCAGCAGTCGGTCTCTACGCGCCGATCACCTGCGACACTTCACATGGTACAGCGTTTACGTGTGGGCGTGTCGTGAGCAGCACGCCAACGAGACGGACGAGGACTACAACAAGAATTGGTGCTCCGAGCGCGCGCAGTACACCTTCCGTACGCTCGAGCGACGTAAGTATTGCTGTCCTTGTCCCGCTTTACTGACAATGTGTGATGGAGAGAGATAGAGATATTTTTTCTCACTTTTTGTTGTATGCTCAAGCGACGTCAGTAATGGTTTCCTTACCATATAGGCCCATCCATACCATATAGTGTCTGATAGATTCATAAAACGCTTACGATAATTGACTGTTTTAAATTAAAAACGATATTGAGTGCACACACGCGCACGCGTGTTCCCTCACATACAACACACATTTACAGACAGAACGGTAGTAAGGTGAAAGTTCACTAATGCGACACTTTACTGACATTGACTTAAATAACTTCAGTAGAGCTCAGACCTGACTATGAATAGTTAACAACTCGCTCGGTCGGTAGATCTTCCCCTGGGTCTCTAATCTACATCCCGTTACAGAGGACGCGGACGTGGTACGCAATTTACGCGCGGAGGTCGTGCCGTCCAACAAGACGTCGCCGGAAGTGAACGTCACGTGGCAACCGCCGGACGACCCCAACGGCTTCATAGTGGCATACAACGTTCATCACTCGCGCGTTGAGGATAGCACGGAGCAGGTAATGTGTTTAGATATACTATGTGGTCATTTTGCCAGTTATGGTGTAGAACTAAATGACGCCCGCAAGCCCGTTGCGTCAAAATTCGTTAATCGCGCTGGAATCTTTCATTTTTCCGGTTTATAAAAAGTATCTTATGTCCTCTCTTGGAACTCTCTACACCAAGTTGTTTGGAAATCGGTTTAGCGGATTTAGCGTGAAGAGGTATGAGACAGATATGCAGACACAATTTCGTACTTAGAATATTAGAACGGATATTTTAGGTGTACCGCCAAACTTTGTTTTGGCTTTTTCGGTGATGGAATATCAAGCATGTTTCCACACCATCATTTAGTGGAATTCCACCTTCAAATGTAGACAGACATCTTCATCAATTTTTGATTTTATGACATCATCAAATCGACACTGTTATGTACGAAGCATATAATATTAAATTCGTGGTTATATCCCCAGGAGGTTGGACTAGCCAGCTGTATACCGGCGGAGGACTACGAGGCGCAGGGCCGGGCGATGTTGGTCCGTAATCTCGCGCCCGGTAACTACTCGCTGCGCGTCACGCCGCTCTCCGCGCGCGGGCTCGGCAACGTCTCCGCTGATATATACGTCTTCATACCGGTGAGTGAGGTTATATTATATCATCAAGGAAATTGAAACAGAGATAGTTAACGGACCTGGTAATTTGGTTTGAATTTGTCAATTCCATGTAAATCGCGATTTGTCGGCTTGGTTTGTTATTACGCGATCAACTTACTTAGATCCGTACTTTGATACTACCTTACTAGATAGTTCTTTACTAGCGAAGACCAGACAGCTGTTTATTTAAACAACCAACCTTACCAATAATAAAGTAGCTATTGTGTGTATCCGTACCGAAGCAGACAATGTAATTGGATGCGGTCTTCGAGAATATATATTTTTACGCATGCGTTCTAAGTTCTTGCGTCAAAAATAACCAAAAACATCTGAGGAAAAGATAATTATTCAATATATTAGTTTCTACATTATATATGATACAATACTGTATGTACACTACTATTACATTGCTCAATTTTTTCACGTTATTTAATATATTTTAGTTGTGGTTGGATGGAAGAGGTCTCTCAAATAGATAAGCCCGCAATGTTACGCTATATTATTGCATACATGAAGTGAGTAAATAAATATAATGATTAATTTGTCTTTCTTTCTCGTCAGGAGCGTGAAGCCTCTACCAATTATCTGGTGGTATGGGGCGCGGCGGGTGCGTTGGGCGCGTTGGCGGCGCTGGCGGCGGCGGGCGCGTGCTACTGCCGGCGCGTGTCGCCCGCGGACGGCAACAAGCTGTTCGCGCGCGTTAACCCGGAGTACGTGTCGACAGTGTACGTGCCCGACGAGTGGGAGGTGTCGCGCGCTAACATACAGTTCGTGCGCGAGCTGGGACAGGGCTCGTTCGGGATGGTGAGTGCTGTTTTACTCTCTCATATATTATACTGCCGCGTGGAGCCCGCTGGATACAGCGAGCTCGTCAGACGAGCGATTTTACAACATTTTTGAGTGTGAAGCAAATTAAGTTTACGACTGTGTGATGTTGTCGTGTCGAATATTATTGTCAGTGATATCTTAATCTCTTATGTTTTTCTTCAATAATAAATTAATGAATGTCTTCCAGGTATACGAGGGTGTGGCTACCCTCGAGAAAGGCAAGCCGGGTATACCGTGTGCTGTCAAGACTGTCAACGAGCACGCCACTGACAGGTGAGAATATCGCTTTTTGCTCACAACTCTAATATATTTTCTGAGTTACCATTTAATCACAAAGCTAGTTTTTAGTTTATTTTGTTTTGTCTTGGACAGCTGACACAGAACTAGTTATTCGGGACATGAAATAGGAACCGTCGGAATATGCTTAATTTTAATTTAGAAATGAAGCTAGTCTTATAATGACTTTCTTGTTTTAGCTTACTTCCCTAGTTTGAACAACCTATATATCCTCGTGCATATCGCATAAATCGCTAGTCATCAATTAATCAATAATTCTCAAAAATCGTCCTTCTTTACACCTTAAACATTTTTGCAGGGAGCGCATAGAATTCCTCAACGAGGCGTCAGTGATGAAGTCGTTCGACACCTTCCACGTGGTTAAGCTCCTAGGCGTGGTGTCACGCGGCCAGCCCACGCTGGTGGTGATGGAACTGATGGAGCTGGGTGACCTAAAGAGCTACCTGCGCTCACACCGCCCCGACGCCGACTCCTCGCTGCCGAGGAAGGGGCCCTCCACGCCGCCCACGCTGCAGAATATACTGCAGGTAACAAAACATAAGCGTATTTGTCCATAAACGTCTAAGTCCAGCTGTACATTACCCGAATTTCTGATCAGAAAAAAATCAGGCGCCCCGTTGGCACGCACTGTGTCCATATGTTTTGTTGTGGACCCCGTATACTATTCGAAATTTCTGATAGTTTTTTGTATGGTTTCTAACAGGCGCCCGAATTTTTCTGATCAGAAATTCGGTTAACGTGCAGCCGGGCTAACTGGGCAACTCTAAAACAAATTGTATGAAAATTGTCTCCAATTTTTTTTTCTTAGTGTTATATCAAAATAATCTCCATTTAATCCAGATGGCGATAGAAATAGCCGATGGTATGGCGTACCTGTCGGCTAAGAAGTACGTGCACCGCGATCTGGCGGCGCGCAACTGTATGGTCGCCGGAGACCTCACCGTCAAAGTGGGGGACTTCGGCATGACCAGAGATATCTATGAGACTGATTATTATAGGAAGGGTACGAAGGGCCTCCTACCCGTAAGATGGATGAGCCCCGAGAGCCTTAAAGATGGGGTAAGTGCATTTTATATTTAGTTTCGTAAGTAAAGCGTGCCACACAAAGTAAAGGTTTACCAACTAGGCCATCCTAGTGGGTAAACCTTTGGTTCGCACTTGAGAGGGTGCTATAAATTCGTACATGGTGGAGGCGTGTATGAAAAAGGATCTGTTTTAGGGTTTTGTAGCCAAATGGTAAAAAACGAAACCCTTATAGATTCGTTGTCTATCTGCCCGTCCGTATATCACAGGCATTTTTAAGTGTCCCTTTAATTCAGGTATTCTCGAGTAACAGCGACGTGTGGAGTTACGGCGTGGTGCTGTGGGAGATGGCTACGCTCGCCATGCAACCGTACCAGGGCCTGTCCAATGAGCAGGTAACTTGAATCAAAGTGGCTAAAATGCCCTACAGTTTTTAGAAGTTTAAATAATATTTAAACTTCTAAAAACTGTACAAGGTAAACCGGTAAACCGTTTGTTTATTATAATTCGTACTTTACGCGATTTTCAAATTCCACACGAACAAATTCGCGATCAAAACTAGTGTAGAAACAGTAGTGTAAAGTTGGTTTAACTCGTGTGGGTCAACTTTGTTTACTTGGACGACGCCAGCCGCGTCACGGCCTCATAAATTAAAGTTGTGTGGTGGGCCAAAGCCCGTAATAAAAAAAAAACACATCGGTCCGCGCGCCTCAGTTGAACTGTACTAACAGTATATTATTCCAGGTTGTACGGTACGTGGTGGAGGGTGGTGTAATGGAGCGTCCCGAGCACTGCCCGGACCGCCTGTACGAGCTGATGCGGGCGTGTTGGGCGCACCGCGCGCCCGCTCGGCCCAGCTTCCTGCAGCTAGTAGCCGACCTCGCGCCGGCAGCTATGCCCTATTTCCGACACAGATCCTTCTTCCACTCGCCCCAGGGGCAGGAGATGTACGCGCTGCAGCGGACTGCCCAAGGTATGTCGTATAGGCGAAGCTATAACTACAGGGTGTAACAAAACTGAGTGATAATACTTTAAGTCCCGTATTAATAAGCGCTTAATACTCGCCAACAAACTGTTGTGCAGTTTGGCAAAATTTTTGTATATTACAAAATTGTATTTCTGAGAATAAATAAAAAAAATAATAAAAAAAAAGCATGCTTAAAATTTTTTGAGATGCTGTTTTCATTCATAAGTCTCTTTATTAATGTAAACAGCATCTCAGAAATTTTCGATCATGCTCTTAGTATTAAGGGCTTACTATTAATACGGGTCTAAGTGTAAGTGTCCCTTAAATAGAGATGTGAAAGTATCAGCGCTGAATGACAGGTGATAGGCGTTGGTATGACCTCACTCATGAGGGGGCCTCGCATGGTCTGGCAACATCCAAAATTGTGTGACAGCACTGAATGTTATAAAACGTTTACTTGACTGGGAGAAGGGGAGTCACGCAAACATAATATCGCCAACGTCCAAACGTGGTCTAGCTCCCCCACTGTCTTTCAGCGCTGCTACTCTCATAGTAAACTTTATATAAGAGACATATACACAATCTAGCGATTTGTAACTTTCTTTCTCGTTTCTACAGGAAGTCATGTGTGATGTGACACTTCGAGTTATTTTTGTATTTTTATTATCCTTTTCAAATTTGGTCCATAACCTATATGATTTTAATGAAAAAAACTTTTTGAAAAGAGAATAAAGTTATGATTTACTTTGTTTTTGGTACGCGCAAATGATAACAGTATTAGCTGAACCTGTGTATTAACATATAATTTTGTTCCTTTACGCCCCCAGAAGTATGTGCCGGCCAGACGGCAGAATTTTAACAGTAAGTAGCGGACCTGCATGCTACTACTCGCACCCTTTATTATTTGTTATCATTTCTCGAACCAAAAACAACGTAGTATAAAGGCACTTTCTATCTTTTGCATACTGGTACGTTTAGACTGCGACATCACACACTACGCTCAGTATAGAAATCGAATGTCACTGAACACGAGTAAGCCTAACTGGACTTATGACACGATTAGTGTCGCATCAGATGCTTTGACCAACGACTCATGTTTTTGACAGAGTTTCTGTCGTGGTCTAAACGCAGTTTTAGTACAGCTTCTTCGGTAGATGCTAGCTAGTGGGTGCGTTGTCCCTTGCTGTCACTGACGGGCAGTGCACTTCTATTCTATCCATATATGTATTTTATATAATCAAGTAACGTTAGAAGATGACACACTTTATAGTAATATTCTGTCACCTGGTGAGTGGGGCTGTTGCAATTGCGTTGCAAAAACTGGATTCGAAAACCTATCACACGCTTATGGGCAAATAAAGCAGTGGTTTTATTCACATATTAAGCAAATTAATTTATTATTTAATTTAAACTAGAAGTATGCATGTAACTTATATGTAGCGTTTATAAATTGTAACCTCTTCATTACAGAGGAGGAGGCGGAGTCAGCGGAGGAGGTGAACGTGGGCGCGGTGGGCAGCGGGTCGGGCTCCAACCTCTTCGGCGTGTCAGGTCGGCTCGCGTCATGGGTCCGAGAATTATCCTCGCTGCGGGCGCGAGACCCCGCCGCCGCGGAGCCGCTGCAGCCGCTGCGGCCGAAACGCACGCCGCCCAACGGTCTGCTCCCACCCTGCTAGCCCCCGCCCCCCGCGCGCGTCCGCAGCGGGCAAACGAACGTGTGAGCGGGGGTGAGAGATATTGGACCCCCGTGTGACTGGCTATACGGTGAAGGCGAGTAGAAGGCATGATCCGAATTCGCGATGTCGCCTCGGGCCAACACTGCTAGCGGGGGTTAAGCCGACCGAGCCGAAGCCCCGCGCCATCTACCTCAGGCCGAGCGCACCCGCGCCCGGCTCTTCGAATCCTAGTTGTAAGCCTAGATAGTTAATTATTCGACGTGTTACTTTATTTATTTTTATATTTGCGTCCCCGCCGTCGACCGCAGACGACTTTACGAATCTGACGATAGCTGAACGAAAGTGAATCGAAAATTGATAATTTATAAACAAATTATGGTTTATCATATTTTTTGCTACATTAGTAGGTTTGCTACATTAGTACGAATTGTCATCGCAATTTCGAGAGATGAAACACTTTTAAGTCATAAAACACATTTGCGAGAAACGTGAGCCGCCTGCAGTCGTCGGTGGCGAGACGGGAGCCGAAACGAATGTATAAGCAGAGGGTATAGAACTGAGTAGGTCATCTTTATAAAAACGTACCGTGCCTGTGTGCGGCCTACTATCTATACGCCGATGCAATCAGACATAAACAATCAAAGCGATTTGTTATCAATCGAGGCTTCCGCCCACGCACGCGGTCCGTTTCTATGAAGATGACCTACTTTGTTTTACATACCCTTTTATAAGTACCGACGTACGTAGTGCGAGCTGTCAGTAGGCGCCGCACTCCGCCGCCCGCCTCATATCAGGGCGCGACGTTCGCTGAGCCCCGGGTCATCGACCCGATCCTATATAGTTTACCTCAGTAGCATAGTCGTATCGATGTCATTTATGACGCAGCCTACTACCGTTAAGTTACGTGTAAGATGTAAATGTGTATAGTTAGTGACGTAAGTATCGTGTACAAAGTATGTTAATCGTTGCCGTTAGTCGGTTGGACCGCCGGCCGGCTGCCGCCATTGTTGTTGTTGCGCGCGCGGCCGGCCGATTATAATACTCATCGTTCGAGAACCGTGTCATTCGATTTTAAATAGAGAGGAAGTAATTTCATCGGTCGGATTTAACCACCAAAGACTTAAAAGTTATCGATCGATTCGGTCGCTTCCACGCCTGGGTACGCGTCACGTCCGTACCGAGTGTATTCCTTTATGTTGTAACGAAATCGATGTGTTCCGTATCAATTATACAATAGATAATCTGCCATTGTTACATAGTTGTATCGTATGTATAGTGTATATCGAGTGCGAAGGATGCGATTAGTTTTCGGGCCCCGGTGTAGGTGGTCGCACTGCGCGCGTGCAGCTAATTTATGTGTAACTTTTTTATATTGTATACATAATATAATATAAAATTTCATTTACCTAATAATTTTCACGTCGTGAGTCTAATATATCTAGGTGTTCCATCTATCGTACGCATACAAAGTATCAGATTTACATAGCTTAAGTATGACTTTTAAAATATGCCTATTAATACGACGTTGAATAATCATTTTGGGACACCTTGTTCTTCATTTGAAGATGTTTAGTGTCAATTTATAGAATTTTTTTAAAAAGTTTTCGATATTAACAGATGCGCCAATACAAATGGGTTCACGCACAAAATTCCGTTAACACTTGCATTGAATCGACACAAAATAGTGAGTACATTACAAAACGAGCCAGTCAACTCCGATACGCAACAATCTCGTGCGTCGCGTTAAAGAATATTTTGGTTTTAAGGGTATTAACGAGTGCCTTCAGAAATCCCGCCTTCAAGAATGTCGGTCGAGTGAGGGACATGACACGAGTGCACAAATTCGCGACAAACCCGTTTAGTGAAGGTTCCGAGTTAGTTTATTACGGAGACGATGCAGCTTAGGTCCGACAGGGAGTGGCGAGCCGAGTTCCAAATGTTATTGCACCGACACCGCGCCCCGATCCCGCGCTTGCGGTCCCATCCGTACGCTAGCAGCTCCGCCACCGCGCTAGCGGCTCCGCCCCCTCGCCAGCGGCCCCGCCTTCCCGCGCGAAGCGAGCTATTCTCTAGCCAGTTCTGTCGAGATCGTCAGATGGTTAGTTAGTTATTATATTTATACCTGGCAGTCTTGATTGTTTTTGGAAATGTTAGTTCCTATATTTTTTATTCATTGTTAAGTGAATTGTATATTTAAACTATACTAGTTATGATTTAATTTTGTAATGCTAGAACTGAAGCCATTTATGCTCATGAAGGGAGCGCGCTGGGAAAACGCTATTTAAGGAATTAAATTATGTAAAATATAATACCGTACTTGTACTAACGAATGCCTTAGGTAGTTGAAATGTAATTATATCGCGTATTTGGTACTCGACTTGAAGAAAATACTTAGAACACAAAAAAAAAAATGTTTTTACACACTTAGCAGTAGCTAAAATAGGGTCTCGAGAATTGGAAATGCAATGTAAGGAAATGTTTGTAATTGTTAAATTCTTTATCAACTCAGTGCTCTTATTGGAAAACCAGTTATTAAAGATTTGTAATACAGTATATTGTACCTAATTAATGTAAGTTCATCTAAATATTTTTCATGTAAATCATTAATTAAGCGTAGCGTTTTATATAAACGCACGTACATTCCAGTGCGAAATCACAACACTTTATATTAGTTCAATGCCTACTGGAATGTCCGACGTAAGGATCTGCTGAATTTTGTACCACCTGTGAGAATCAAGAAAAGATGAGCAAATGTTAGAGCGATAGAATTGTAAGAAGATTTTATTGTAACTTAAACTTAACCTAAACTTAGGTAACTTAAAAACAACTTCATATCTAGTTTGGTCTCACGGTGAAACAAAAATTCAGTACGTCGAAGGTATCTCTACATTTTAAACATTCTGCTGTAAAGTTGTTTTTTTAGTGCGACGAAGATGTTCTTAAATATCGCCCTAAAATTAAATTTTCTAGAGGTTTTTTTAAAACATAGAGGTGCGAAGTTACTGTATGCGTTCACGAGTTTACTGCGGCCTTGTAGTTGCCAACTGAGTGATTGTTTTTCCTTGCTACTTTATACTTAAATTTTCGAATCATAGAGATCTTCGAAAATTTGTATTGTTAAAAAGTACCAGATGTTAATATGTTGTAATATTTCGATAGTAACGATGACTTTCTAATTTTTATTGACATGTATAATAATTGACTAAATTGATTGTATAGTTGGCTAATATCGGATTGCTATGGTTCTCTCGGGCCCATGACGCGCGTGCGCAGTAGGCGGCGCCGGGGCCGCACGCCGCAGCGTCCGTGCCCGCGCCGCTCGCCGCTCGCACAACGTTGCCTCACACGGCGTTTCCTGCGGGCTTCATTCATTATTGCCCAGTTTCTCAATTTCTTTGTCAGGAGTTTATCTATTCATTGACCAATAACAGTGTGGAATAAACTCCTGTTGAAGATTTCAGAGACAGGGCATATATTGTTTATGTTCTATTTTGTCAGTATTTATATAAATTGTGATTTCCACTTAGTGAAGCGGTTATACCTCATTTAGTGATTATGTTTGTAAATGATTGACTGATGAGATAATAATTTCCAAGTGATGTGTTCCTTGTGTGTGTATGTGTGTGTTGGGGTAGCGTTGTGCTCTATGCTCAATTTAGATACAAATTCACCAAACGATTGAGATAGTGTATAATTTTTATATTTAATTTAATGAGAACCGAGTACCTATTAATGATAATTTTAATATATAAAAGGTTACAAAAGTTAGTAAAGTATAGTTTTGAATATCATTGTATCCTAAAATTGCCCTTGTTTATGGTATATTTTATACGAGTTAATAAAACAAGGCCTATAAAGTTCTCAAAAATAAATTGATTTTTTGAATCCTGATGCTTTTTATTTCAACAATTATTGTCATTAATTATATGTACCATTCAGGAAATCGATTCCTATCCAGTTGTATGAGCTACATAATTTATTCAGAATAATATGTTAATTTTACGTTACCTGCAAACTATCGGGAGTGTTTATAACGCGGCCAAAATACTTAGACCCGTAAAGTGGCTACGAATCAACTTACCGATAGGACATACACTGTTAGATTTAAAGAAACCTGATAAATTTAAAATAAATCTACCAGCAATTAGTATCTGCCTCCTACTTTTCATTAATATAAACCAATATATTTTAACATTTTGCACAAGATGTTTTTATTAAATTAGGGGACAAACAAGGCGACATGGAGACTTGGTCATATGCTGCATCTTAAGAGCTGCAAGTTGCCAAAGGAAATTGGGATGCCAGCCTACAACTTGCTTAATGAAAGACAGTGTAAATGTTGTTTCACATCATTTTTTGGTTGAGACTGGTCCATTCTTGCAAAGCTTGCTTTTATGGCTGGAGTTCACTTAAAAAATTGTTAATTCAAAAATATTTAATAATATCAACTAGTATAAATATATCACAATATATGTTTAAAATTATATAACAACTTAGATTAAATTTATTTCCAGTGCTTTATACTTGCATTTTTAATTTTTCAATCATTTTGGGAGATGCCTCTTGTCCATTGTGAGGTATTTTTTTCAGTTCTGCAATATAATCTTCAGGTAAATTACATTCCTTTGCACCACTGAGGATGCAGTCTAAATATGTAATGGAAGGTCTTCTCTCCGGTGGAATGTCCTCATCAGGTTTTCGGAGTGGTGGATTGACAGTCTGCTGATATGTACGGCAAGGAACCCTACTACCTTCAGATGTGATCACATCGACTGTTTTTGGGAAATACCAATTGTCCTTGACTCCTTCTTGCCTAAAACATTTATAAGTAAGTGATGAGTGTAAAGTGGGACAGAAGGCTGTATGTGCTGCAGTAAAAATTAATAGTTTAAAAACACACTTTAATAAGGTTATGTAAAACTCAAAAATAAATTAGAGATAGTTAAAGTTGTCTCTATTTTTGGGCGGTAGTAAACTATGTGCTTGTAACTATAATATTTGATTGTAAAAGTGTGGGAACAAACAGGAACTCTACATTTTGTCACGTTTGACTATTACTTTGAACAGACTGTTTAATATATAGCCTCCTACTAGCCATGCTGCAACTCTAGTTAGAACCGATGTCTGTAACCTGCTTCCCGAAACATCGCTTAACTTGATTTCTCAGCAAGGTGTACAAAAATTTTTTCCTATTCCAGCACCCCATGCTTTTACAGTTTATATTATAATTAAAATAGACTTTTACAATAAAAACGCCCCACGCTTTTACAATATAGAAAGAGTAACAACAACAAAAAAAAGAAAAAACGTAAAAGTAATAGCCATGCAACTTTTAAAACCAGCTCTATGCTAAACCAGGTCCTGAAGAAAAATATATTACGAATTTCAGAAATATTTGACTGCGAAGTTGCAAAGGCAAAGAAAGTCAAAAGCAGAGAAATCACCCAGACCCGATAAAATAGTAAACTTACTGTTTAAAGGTACAATTGAAGAAGTGACAGAGTGGTACCCTAGAGACAGTAAAAGGAATCGAGGCAGAGAATATCAAAAATGGGAGGACGAGTTAAAACTTACAACTGGACCAAATTGGAGACTGGTCCCAAAAGATAGAAAACAGTGGAAGTCATTGGAGGAGGCCTATGCCGATAGGCACACTGTGTGAAGAAATATTTGTTAATGTTAAAGTTTAAATTCAGATTTTTTGTAAAAACACAAAACAAAGGACTATTTAATTTTATTTAACATCTCAGCCTAGAAATAGAGACAACTTTATAGATCCGTAACCAACTTTTATAAAAGAATGTTTTTACACTATTAGCCAATCAACGCATCTGTAGGTGCCTATGCTTATGTAATTATAGCTTCGCATTGTGTTTATAGATCGTAGGTGTAGTTAAACAAATTGTGTTATTACGAAGTGATGGCGGCTTGTGGTACACAGTAAAGTTTGTACAAGCTTATGTTGTACCATTGCCCGTTGTTTTTGTATATATTCTTTGTCTTCTAATAAATAAATAAATAAATAAAAAAAATAAAATATGATCATCCATAACAAAGTTCCAGTTCAAATATTCCAGCTCCGTCATCAGATCAACTCGAAAGTATGATATTATTGTACAGTCATCAAAATCATACACAACTGCCAATTTTCATACGGCTAGGACTTTAGATGGTTAAATTGCAGACTCAGGTTACATACATACATACAGGTCGGCCTAATAGAAGAGTGTTAAAAATATCTGAAATTTTGCAATCAAGAGCCCACACTTTTGCAAGAATTTCTAATTTAAACAAGTAAAAATTAATCACCAATCTAAAGATGTCATATCTTTGTCATGCAACCTCCAAATAGCTCCCCAAACGTAAGACGACTCCGTCGGAATTATAGTGGCAGAGGATCCTCTCCAGTGATCAGAATATTTGATAAAATTCAATTGGTGACCCTACAAAAACGAAAAACAAGTATTCAAAATAAGATGAACATTGTACACTTATTGAGGTTTTAAAGTGTAGTTTACATCTGGTAACAATAATAATTATTATTTGCACAAAATTGTAACGTTGACGTTAAAATAAATTAAAAAATGAAATAATCAAAATGACTCACATTTAATTTACCTATTCCTATAAATTCTGCTGTGGGATTATTAATTCGTATCCGCTTCTTTAACAAATTACTTCCGTAAGCAAAATAATAAAAGTGATCTTTCACCGGTGACCACATTTTGTATGTAAACACACAAGTATTGGGGTTTTAATAAAGTTAATAAACTGATGCTGTTGGAAATTTCGTAAGCCACGCAAGTTTTACAAATATTTGTAAATTAATTGTGAATCAGCATAAATTATTAAACAACTTATGGTGACTAATTGCTGTTCAAAAATAAGTAGTACATATTTTGCTGTTTTTGGTGTTTTAATGGTTTTGACCATAAATAAGGGGTATATATACTAAGATAGATAGGCCACTTAAAACATTTTGACGGTTCCCAACATGAAGTTTTGACGTAGAAGCTAGCGCCATCTTTAGTTGACGCACGTCAGCTCTGGAACTATATTATTATTATTATAGGTTAGTATTTTAGGATGGGATAAAAATGACAGATTTTTGTTTCAAAGACTTTATTTTTGTCAAAACTATGTTTATTAAGTTTAGTTTCCTAATAAACGTCTTAGGAAACTTAACGTAACGAATACAGATTTCACAAAAACAGAGTTTTGAAACATAAAAATCCAACACTATAAAACAATATTTTAAAACCCCATGATATTTTATATTATGCTACTTTTTAGCAAACGATATACAAAAATATCTAATTGGTCTTATTTTAATTATACATACTGCATTAAAATATGATGTACAATATAAAATATGATAAATATACACTTTTTGTGCTTTTATTCCAGTTAAAAATCATCATCAAGTGTCATTTAATCGAAACCGACATGTGAAACATTAAGATTGCAATGAATATATAAAAAAAGTTGATAAAGTGCAAGAAAAATGGACATTTATTATTGCGAAACATTATTATTTACCGAAAGTTACAGTACGAGCAATATCACAATATTTATATAAATATGATTTAAACATTAACAGGGAGTCAAGCCAATGATACACGTACATAAAACCAAGTTTACGAACGAAACAAATTATCGGACGTGGCTTAAAGTCCTGAGTTATAGGCATCTAGATAGTAATTGTTTATGGATGTGCAAACTAAAAGTACAGTAAATAAAACTAATTCAGTAGACCATCTCAGAAGAGATGTTCAAATATTATTTTTAAGCAGGTGACAATCCTGACACCGTCAGAGAAGGAACGACTTATGCGTAAGAAAGAGAACTCGCTCGAACGCAATGTCAACGTCATAATTGTAGGCATTCAGCGTGGTGCGGAATTGGAACTTAATATAACGTAGCATGATTGATATTAACTTTAGCAGATTTTCAGTTAGTCTTCTGTACTAGAACTATTATTTATTCTGTGCTATAACTCGGGCGACTTAACTAGACATCTGGCTCAAACGTCAATGTCATCCTGCATCCCCGCGCAGCACCCTGTAGGTCTACCATGACTCATGAGTTTGAAATATAAGTATTTGTCGATATTCGGTAATGACTAAGCTCCGGTTTACATTTAATTAAGTACAGTAGCAAGTTAACAAAACGGTCAGCTGAAAATTAAGTAGTAAGTATTAAGTGACGTTCAAACGTTGGCGAGTTAAGTAATCAAAAGTTGCTGGTTCGATAACAAGATAAGTCTCCATAAATTGCTCAATTACTGCCGACAAACTAATTAAATTTAATATTTAATAAACTTAATACCTATTGCATTAAAATTTTTGATAAATTAAATATTATAATATGAACTACACTAAACTCAGACGTCTACACGCTGGTGAGTTAAGTTGGCAGGGTGCGGGAGACGCGAGAGGGGTAGCACTTCACACTTAGCTCGCCAAAAAATAAGATCGCGTTCTATTCAAGCCAACTTAATTAACAACTTACAACTTAACTGGATTTTAGGGTCGATTTACACTTAATTTAGTTAAGTTGCGAGTTAACTTGCGCGATCGGCGCATTTAGTTATTTTTGACGTTTGAACGGTAAAATCCAGTTAAGTTGTAAGTGAGTTAACTGACCAGCGTGTAGACGTTTGAGTTTAGTACAGTTCATATTATAATATTTAATTTATAAAAAATTTTAATACAATAGGTATTTACTTGAGTAAAATATTAAATGAAATTAGTTTGTAGTCAGTAATTGAGCAATTTATGGAGACTTATCTCGTTATCGGACCATCAACTTATGATTACTGAACTCGCCTACGTTTGAACGTCACTTAATACTTACTACTTAATTTTTTGCTGACCGTTTTATTAACTCGCTACTATACTTAATTAAATGTAAACCGGGCCTTAGTTGGAGTTCTAAACAGAGCTAGATAGTATTTCAGTCCTAACCAATGCCTACAACTCTACAAGGCACAGGTTCGGCACCATATGGAATACTATTCTCATCTCTGGTTAGGGGCACCTAAATACCAATTGCTTCCTCTTGATCGAATCCAACGAAGGGCTGATTGTTGATTGCCACAATGTTTCAAAGAAGCTGGACCCCTTGGAGTTACGCCGAGATGTAGCTTCGCTCTCTATCCTTTATAGACTATATCATATAAGGGGAGTGCTCAGGGGAATTGTTCGGAATCATTCCACCTGCAATCTTCTACTGTGCGCTTTCAAACTACCGGACGCGGTTGCCGTGACTCATAGGCATGCATGGTATATTTGGACGTTATTCAAATATACTGTGTATACCAATGAGTCCGATAATTTGTTTTTTTTTTACTTTACTCTTATGCACAAAACATTCGATTGCTGTTTTATATCTGTCTTCTTACTACAATAATTTAACAATCCCTCCTTAATAATGTTTAACTTAAGAAACTATACCAAACCAGGTCATATTGCATACAACTTTCTGAACCATAGTTGGTAGTGGTTTTTCACTATCATACTTCCCTACTGATATTATAAATTGAAAGTGTGTATATCTGTCTGTTAATTTCTGACTTTTGGCTCAATTGAATTGCGGGCAGCATTTACATGATAGTAACATTTGATACGACTTTAAGGTACTTAGTGAAAACTAAAAGACAATGAATATTAATACTATTTATATTTCATAATACAACAATATTAATATGAAATCACAGACTATTCGAGGGTAACAAAAATAATTATTAGAATTAATGCTTTTGTTACAATAATCTCCTAACACTTTAAAGACACAGCACAGTTTAGACAAGTCTTAAAAATGTTAAACATTTACTAGGCCTTTGGCTGTAGCACTATATAAAAATTTCAGTAAAGCTAAACAAATATTATTTTAATTATTACAATGAAATTTGAAGATACTCAATAAGCTAGAATATTTAAAGAGCTTACATCTCAAGTAAGGTTATGTCAATGAAATAGAAAACTTTATAAATAAAATCAGACTAACTTTCTAAAAATGAATAACACAATATAATTTCTAGCTATTATGTATTTTAAGCAACCCATAGGTTAAGAATCAAAAGGCGAAATTACTTAAAAGTTCACAATTATTTATTATTCTATGGGCGACGGCAGTCACTTTCCATCAGGTGACCCGTCTGCTCGCTTGCCCTCTAATTATTATATATAAAAATATTACGAACGGATTAAGGCTATTTTGAGAGAGGTGACTTGGAATAGTACCAACAATTTGATACTCTTGTTTCTTAAAGCACATTTACATTCAACTATTCTTCTGCCGTCCTCAAGCTAAAATGGCGCTATGTACAAAAAGTATTTTTTGAGTTATGAGCAAAAAACGCCGCAGTTTTTCTATGGGCTTAGTGCTTCGTAACGGCAATATTAATTTTAATAACTCGATGACTATAAAAGCTACAAAAAATTTGCTAATACACGTCGATAGAGCTTTTTCTTCTGATGGCATCAAAATGTCAAAAACGGCTAGATGTTGCTTAACGACATTTAAGCTTAAAAGGCAGTCTTGTCGCACTTGCGCTGTCGCGAATTTTGACCGAAATATGGTCTAAGATTCCGTTATAGCACGCGTGACATTTTAACTCCTTTTTAAAATTATTTATAAATAATTATTTACTAAATATCCTGGACTAAATTTTTAAAATCTTGGCGGCAATATGTTGACATATTTATTGTTAACTAGTATTTGCACGGGAGCGTGAAATCGGATTACCCTACCTGCATACGGAACCCTTCGTATGTGTGTTAAACATTATTATAGCTTATGCCACTCTGTGGTAAATTTAATTATAAGAAAAAATAAGCTTTTAGAAAAAAGCTAACTATATAACAGAATATCGTAAAAGAAACAACCCGAAAAGCTCGAAAAACCAGTGTTTTCATTTTTCAAACTCGGGTTTTTTGAGATCCCCAAAAACCGTTTTCCCGGATTTTTGAGTCTCGATGCCCTACACAAAAGTAATGCTAAATAACTCTAGCAGTTAGCGAATGTCCTGTACCCGCCCCTTCATTGCAACATGAAATTGCACTTTTCAAGCAAAGAGATACAATACATAATCACTAGTACATACGTATTATGAAAACATACAATACAATAATTGTTTTAAAATTTTGTCAGTAACATTCCTGTACAAATAAATATTAATAATAAAGAGATTCATTATAAAACTACATTTTGTATTACTTTGGCCCTGCCATGTTTGCCGATACAATACTGTATAGTGGCATAAACTTTCATCAACCTCCTTTCCACAGCTTTGAAATGTTCCTCCCGAGCTAGCTGGTGGCCGTGTAATGCTGCCAGCAGCTTTATTGTTTCAGTTAAACTGCCTCCAGACACCATCTCCAAACTTTGCCATGTTGATAATGCCAACCTACAAAAAATGAAATACCTATAGGTCATTCACCATCACCTGGCACAAAATTCGTATGAATTTCCATGCCAAGTATTTAGAAGCTAACCATAGTTTCCGATAGTTAACTATATTTTGTGAAAACCCTGTTTGGATTATCACAGTAGGTAAAGGTTGGCTTCTTCAATTTACAAAGAAAAGGCAACTTTTGTAGAATTTACCTACATACAAATTGTTTTATTTGGCTGATTTTTTATATTTTTTCTTACATTGTTTCACACTGCAATAATTTATAAGGCTGTAAAATAAATACTTACATGCAGCACTGATACAATGGTGCCAGGATGTCTAATTCATCCACTGTGGGGTTACCCAGGCCTTTCCCATTGTCCAATAACACAATTTGGTCTTTGTAAACCTCGTAGTGGTGACGGTCGCCATTTTGTATGAGAAAATCAAATATAGCGACATCAACAAGGTTCATTATTCGCTTTGCACTCAAAAGCCCTTTCACTTTCCTTGAAAGAAACAGATGGCACCATAAATTAAAGCAGTGATTTTTAAGTAGTATTAGTAAACTTTTTTTATTTACGAAATTAGGGAGCAGGCAAGCAGACAGTTCACGAGATGGATAGCAACAGAGTGCTTTGATTTTGTAGATGTGGCTGAGAGCATCACTAGGAGTTGCTGTACAAATTTCATATAAAATCCTAGTAAAAGCGAAATGTTGTTGCCCATAGACATTTGTAACAAAAGAAGTATTGCAAGTTCGTGGCCCGCCTATTATTGAAGGAATGGGCTACGGGAATAAGGTGTAGGGAGGTAGGCCTCTAATGTATTATTATTCTGAATCTACTTTAAGGTATGTGGATTACTTACTTACAAAAATCTTTATCATTTTGCCATTCCATACTTCTTGTTGTGTAAGACCTTCTCCAGGGAGACTTGTGGACTTTAAACTGTTTGTCCAAATACAATATGGCCGCACCCTCAATGTGACCATTTTGGTCCGGGCAGACAGTTTCATTCCTCTTACAGTAGAAGCATTTACCATAAATACACAGCAATCCACTATCTGAAAGATATAAGATTCTACAACCAGAATGCATATTTTTGAATGTTTTTTTCCTGTGTTTTGGTATAAGCCATATTATAAACAGGTAACAAATGATTTGATCATGCCAAAATCTGACTTTCCTAATATAATATACATTTAGGTTGTAAAAAAGTTATATAATTTAAAAAATATATATATTTTCACCTCAGTAATTATGAAAAAACTAAATTTAAAAAATTAAAGAACGGAAATCAATTTTTGTAATCCTATTATATCTATAGACCTTATAGTAATTTTGAATAGTAATTATAAAACATTAACCTACTATTTTTAACCATAGCCCTCTTGAGACCCACTGTGGCAACAGGTAATATGTCCTTATTGAGATGAATCCTTCTTATAGCAGAGGGTGCAATCCACTTCATGTTGAGAACCATGGCCAGATAATATGCAAACACCTCTGAATTGTGTCGGTCAAAACCTCCATAAATATTACCATTTATGACATAGTCCAAATTGTACCTTTTGGGCTTGAAAAATAGTTTCTGTTTACCCTGTAAGCCAATAAGTTATTATTATCATTTGGATGAGTAACAGAAGTATAATTTATGGTCATTTGATTAAAACAGGTAAAATAACAGCAATCATTACTACTAAACTATAAAATATGCAACTTTTTCTCAAGTGCTTATACCAGACATACATATGTAAGCACGCAATTTGACAGATATTTGACAACTTCAGGAGCCCAAACTAAATAGTATTGTTAAGCATACATATGTTTACATATGTACTATTATATTTACATAGTTTTTCCTGTAGCACAGTACAAACTTAAAAGAATGAAGAAAGAACATAGTGAGATTCTTATAAAATAAAAAGGAATCTATTTAAAATAATGTTTTGTGTTATTTACCTCTAACAAAAGAAACAGTTTAAGTTGTGTTCCTTTTGGGGCATTGTCTACCAATGCTATGGGGGTAGTCTGTATCGCATGGAGGATTTTACCCGGTGTTGTGTTTTCATGAGGAAAAAGAGACACTTCACTATTCCACTAGAAGAAAACATAAAAAGAAAGGTAAGAATTATTAATAAAAAATTTATGTATATACATATAACAGGTCAGACTGGTCTATGGTTTCGCTGAATTGAGAAGACTGGAAGACTTTGAGGAAGGCCTTCTAAAGGCCTTAAGCATAGGCTCTGAAAAAAAATATATTAATAAGCTTTTCAGTTACATAGCACAATTTTGAAACTTACCTTTTCTGTTTCTTTCCATACTGAAGTTGTGTTAACGTTTTTTGTTGAATTGAATAAATGTAAAAGGTTTCTTTGATAAGGAATAAATTTCGAGTTTTTAACCTTGTATTGACTAGGTAAATAGTTAAGATACTCATATATATCTTCGAAAACATTTGGCGTTAGATCTAATTTAATTCGAGGCACGTGAAAATTAGAGTTATTTTTACCTACGCCGTTTAATGTGTAGAAGAAATAAATGTTGAGTCCCACAAGGACAAGAAGAAACAATGAGAATCCAAAGGCGTAATTTAAAGACATGTTAACTTCTCCCGTTATGAGAATTGGCAAAATATGTTCTAAGGTATATTTAATTCATAATTACACTGTTTTTGATAAGTCCTTGTTACATTTTTCATTCATTTCATTGAAGTAGTAGTTTTTTAATTAAATGTTAAGATTTTACACTCCGATTTGATTTTGAAAACACCTTTTTCGATCAATGTCAAAAACATCTCTCTTAGTTATAATTTGTTTATTTTTGCATAATTTACGGACACACGGTCACACGAAAACCAACTTTGTATTTGTTTTGACAACTGTAAACTGACCACAAGTAAAGGGAAATGACACTTGAAAATATTATGACAGTAGTTTTTGACACTGACTTGTTTTTTTTATACCATGAAAGCTAGGATTTTAACTTCATAGTCGATAGTCTGGCTTACATTTAAGCTTGCATTCCCCCCGGGACCTCATGAACACTGACAGATACGGGAGTGTAGAGGCCATGTCCGTCAATATCCGTGTTGTCCTATGTTTGCCTTGGCCCCCAAATGGCCCCGTTCAATGTCGGGAGTGGAGATATATGTCCTTTTCTTTTAAGTACGTCATACGAAAAGGTGGGAGGGGAAGGGTTATCGAAGTGTGACATGTGAGGAGGGAGGGGGGTCCTAAGTTTTATGACGTCACTACAGCGAGGAGAAATTTGCCGAAATCAAATTTTATTAAAAGGTTCGCTTATTTCAACCCCCACCATAAAACTGGACAATATTAACCTTCAACGTAAGCAGTGATAGTTAAATGTGGGCTCCCGTATAAGCTCCCGTGTTGCAGAGCAACCATAGGTGCAGCTCGTCGTAAATTGTTACAAAGCCAGCGACTTGCGCTTATATTCTTGTGTAAAGTCTATAGGACTAGTAGCATCCCACTACTAGACCTTGAAATTCAACGAATTGTTACAATGTATTATCATAAAAAATCCATTATTAATCCCTACTTTTTAAGCGATCGTAAAAAAATAAAAATCGATAGATTGTTTAAACCTCTTGAAGATTCTGTTCATAATCTCCGAATGGCAGACCCGATGGGATACATCTTTATAAATTTTTCCCTGGTATTCGTAAACGGCTATTCAAATGGTCATGCGAATTTTAAAGGCAAACTTTATAGATTTAAATTACTCCTTTTTGTGAGTGCTTGACTCAGGGCAACATGTATGAACAAACCGCTCACCATATTCTTTGGGAGTGTAATCTCTGGCATAACGAAAGGACTACGGTGCTTAACAACTTATTTTGTAAATCTGGCGTCGTATACTACGGTGACCTCGTTGATAGCCCTAGGGATTTCCGTGTCTTTAAGTTTTTTTGTCATAATTATTACTGGAAACAATCTAACACAATAAATTCTAACGTAATTTCAAACCTAGCTTAGTAGTCGCAATTATTATTACTATTTGTTCCCGTGGTGCTTTCCTAGGTAAGTTATAGGTAAATTCAACATCGTAAAATTGGACTATCCATTAATATCTGAAAAGTTTCGCTCTCTTTATAATAAAAAATGGCGTTCCGCCTTGACAATAAGTTTTAGGTAAATTTCATTTTCCTGCGAGCTTTGTACAATGTAGCAAGAATTAGATATGGCCTGTTTTTGCCCATTATACGCCATCATTAAAGTATCTAAGGACGATTTTTACATTATTCATAAATGCGGTACCCACATTAAGCGTAATAACCCTGCATCACGAAGTTTTCGATGCACGGCGGTATATATACGACAGCTGAAATGTATCACGTGGGCTTCGGTCTGACCGAGTATAGCACCTCTCTCGGTCGGAAAATCTTCCTTTGGGGTCTCCACGCTTTCCATCCAAGTGAATGCCTCATCTTCAATGCACATGATTTTATTTTTGTTTACTTAACACGTTCGCTACAGCACAGCCTAGACGGGCGTGTTTGCCGAGACGGGGCGCTGTTTGTCTCCGCTAACAGGATTACGTCCAATCAGCAGCGGGGACCTAATTGGACGTAGGCGGGGGGCGGGGGACGGGGCGGGGGCGGGCTTTATAACATCTTGTGCAAACACCGACCCCCGCGTGCGTGCGGTAATTTAAATGTTTGTTGCTGTAGGATGCAATGTTATGCGTTCTCTATGTTAAAAAATGGGCCGAGTTGGACTTTTGCACGAATGGTTCCCGTAAATAAAGCAAAACTTTTTTTGGGACGACCAATTGAAAGATGTTGGTGGACAATTTATGGGGTACTTTACCAGCTGCTTTGCCCACGAGAAATTAAAGTATTTACAAACGATTTACACCACTAAAGTTGAAACAAAGAAAAAAATGAAGAATATTCTTTAAGTGATGATGATGACAAATGAGTTGTTTTAAATGGTCCTTCGACTTGACGTAGCTCCACCTTACTAGTCACTACTAGATAAATTAAAGTCCTTCTTTTTTCTTCATAGCTTTTGTAAGCTGTACAGTGAGTCAAAGGTGTAAACAGATTTTGTGTCTGCTTAAAATGTTGAAAGGACGATTTTCTTGATGGCTCTAAATTTTCCCCTGCCGTCTTTTGGTGCATATTTCTCTTCTTTTTTTGGTTCATTTTTCTCTATTGCCCTATGCCTATTGCCTATGCCTATTTCTGATTAGCACAGCGAGCAGAACTAGTGAAATGTTTAAAACGCTTTAAGATAATAATATATTGTGATAATTAATTAAAATAAAATTATGATTATTAAAATTATTAAAGTTGCCGTTAAATAATATATTATTTTTGTGCTTCGTTAACAATGCCAGCGCATTGTATATACACCTACGACGTAGACCGTAGAAGCTACGTAGTGCTACGTAACACACGTTGCTACGTTACTCGTAGCACGTGGCGTGCAAGGGCTATGGGCAGAGTAGTAACAAGATTTGTTACAATTTAATACAGAAAACAAAAGCTGGGTCATAGTTTTCGTTTTCTGTATTAAACAGAGGATACACGAAGATTAAATAACAACCAAGCTATTGAATATGTCAAGAAATATACGTATTTGGCCTAATCATCTGTCCAACTAACACGACTGAAAATGAAATAAAAACACGAATATGAAAAGCTTGGAAGCAATATTTTTTGGAAAAAATAAGGCACAGTAAAATAAGGAAGGAGACTTGAGCGAAAAATGTTTCAGTTAAGGTGAAAATGCTGAAGTGGAGATGGACGGGTCACATAGCAAGAAGAGAAGAGAAGGGGAGTAAGAGAGTCTCTTAGGAACCTATCTCTGGTTTCTTAGGAAGCCAATATAGGAAAAAAGACACAGAGGAAAACAAAAAAGAGATGGGAAGACGAAAAAACCGAAGACGATAAAAAGAAGCCAAGAGGCAGACAGATGAGGAAGATAAATGGAAAAAAAGTGATTAAAAAAATGTATTTAACTTATCCGAATAAATGTCCGAATAGAAAACGCAAACCACGAATTTATATTTTTGTGAGTGAATATGTACTTGAGGCCTTTAAATTTTAGATGAAGTCAAGATGTCTAACGTAGACATCTTGACAAGGTATTTAAAATGAAACATGCACGTATAGTTTTTTTACCATCCGAAAAGAGAATAAAATTTTGCAGAGGCCATAAATACTATAGATGAAATCGAAAAAAAACAACAATTTTTTTTATTATATATTAGGACACAGCTATAGAAGTTCTAGGGAATAGTTTTTTAATAATTTTTAGTATTTACAAAAGTCCTCGTTAATATTTTACTTACATCTACGACATAGCAACTTTAGTAACTTAATCAATACTTATATTACGTCACATGAATAGGTACAGTGTTACTCGATGAGATCGTTTCAAGCTTGTCCACAAACACTTATCACAGTTAATTTTTTTTGTTATTGGTCCGATCATAACTTTGAATTTCGTTAACCAAAATGTTATCATCCAAAAAGCCACCAGATATAAAAAGACGGAGGGCCTTTGCATTACTCGTCATGTGGCTATGTGTCAGCAGGCGCGGTAGCGGAGGCGGGAGCGGGCGCGGGGGGGTCACGCGCGGCGGCGAGAGCGGCGGCGTGACGTCGCGCCTTCAGCCGCAAATCAGCGATGGAAGAGGAGCGGCAGCGCGCCGCCAGTGCCGCCAGACCCGCGTACGGCGGACACAACGCGGCCGCTGCGGCGGCAGCGGCGCTTGCGTACTGCAAATTATTAGCGGTAAAGGTCCCAGAAAATTACCAGCGATTCTTTAAAGGGTACTTCTGCATTAGATCTGTAGATGATATTATTGTTATATAGCAGTGGTTTTTACCTTTTAGTCCTGAGGGACCGTATGTCGAAATTTTAGTTGAGCCACGAACCACCCAGTTTATTGGTCTGGAGGTAATGTTTATTAAAAATATATTGTTTCACTTACTTATTTATTGGCATGACCCAAACCATGACCAAATTTATTCTTCGTGCTTAAAAGACTAAATCCCTAAAAGGGTTTTGATGCGGAAAAATATACAACGGTTTTCACGAAACAAAAAACAAACAAAATGCAAGGTACGTAAAAAAGAAGTGAACCTGATGAGCGGCAGCGGATAGCAGAGCGGAGTCGAAAGGCGCGAAGGCGGTGGGCTGAGGTGGTAGCGGGAGCGGGGGCGGGCGCGGTGGCGCTGCGAGACGCGGCACCGACACGTACGGCGCCACGCGACACGGCTCCAGCGGGGTGCCGCCTCCGCCAACCAGCAGACCTGGACCATTACACATGCTTATACGCTTACAGTTCACATATCATGGAATCTAGACATATTACAAAAACTATTATGCGTTCGCCCAAAAATTTGACATTCACGTGTCAAAAAGTTGACATTTCTATACAAACAGATTCAACAACACAACACTTCAACACACACATAATCGACAACCGTGTTATGTATACAAATGACATTTTTTTACAGACGGTTAATGACCATTAGCCAAACGTGTAATATACTCTATTCGCCATTAGTTGGCATACGACTTCATATAAGATGTTAAAATTTGCATGAAGTTCCGTGCCGAGTTATTCTGAACGGACTTTAAAAAATCTGTACACATTGAAACGTCTAATATGGTTATTGCTATAGGCACATATGTGATGATTGTGTTCGTGTAGCTTCAAATTGCAAAGCCATAAATAATAAAAACAAACACCAAGATCTATGAAACGTGTGCACTAACTATATCTGTCTAAACAAATAGCTAATAAATTGTACATATCATCTAGTGCGTATTGAGTTGCGAGGGAATCGGGTCATCAAACGGCGTACAGGCGGACTGACAGTTACAAACGACCGGCAAATCTTCACCCGCCGCCCGCCGAACCAAACTCCACTTAATTAAATTGATATTTAATTAAAGCATAATTTGCTCGTAAATTAAGTGAGATTCGTTGTTTACAGCCCGAGGCCGGATCAGCTGTTAATAAATTAACGTTAACTCGCTAACTAAAGACGGCTTATAGAGAAGGGTTTCCTATTTTATCGGAAAGGGTTTTATTGTTGTTTTGTAATAAAAATAATTTTTAGAAACCATATCCCCCACGGCAAAAGAAAAAGTTGAATTTTAAATATAGTTTTTAGAAACAAGTAAATACGCACCTTGAATGTTAGGGATAAAATGTTCAGAACACTACATCCAGTGCTATATGTCGGATATGATATCCCGATCATACAATATTAATTTGTAGCCGGGCGCAGTGGGCGGGCGCAGAGTGAGCGGTAAATCACGGCGCCGGTCGGCCGTCGACATTATCAAAATGGATGCTCCCCGTGTGTATGAGTTATTTCCATATTTGACACCGAATTACTTTCGAGAAGTGCCGACATAAATACGAGCGGGCGCTGGTCCGGCGCGGGATCCCCCGTCTCCGCCCCCGCCGCCCTGCGATCGCCCCCTCGCCCCGCGACCGCCCCCGGCCGCCCCGCGACCGTCGTGCATTTATTTGATTAACTCCGAGTTGTTTAATTTAATCGAATTACAAGGCGAGCGGGGCATCCCCGCTTTAAAGTGTTCGAACATCTTTACAGCGGTTTCTGCGTAATAAAACACGACCACCCTCGCGACTACAACTTTACAATTTCACGAGCAGGGGAACAATTAGGCGAGATTTTCATTTTTTTGCGCATCAAGACGATTGTTATTCCTACGCCGGGGATTCTTTTCTTCATTAAAAATGAATATTTAATTTAATGAAAATTTATTGCGAAAATTATGGCGCTCGAAATCGAGACGATGAATCGGTAAATTCAATTTATGCTATATCGAGGAATTTATGGTCCAAAATGTAAAAGCAATGAAGCTTTATGAATATTTAAGTGTAGCATGTTCGCTATTATATATATCAATGTAATAGACTATAATTTATTTTTTATTCATAAACAAGATTATTATTTTTAACAAAAATTTGAAACCGACATCCAAATGAAAAAACAAAAATCTTCATAATTTTGAAGTCGTCAAACTGCCGTCGCCCATGGACACTCGTAACATCCGAAGAGTAGCATGTGCATTGCCGGCATTTTATGAAAGAATAGGCAATGGGCAGTGGCAGCACAGGATTATTCTAATGAGTGTACAGCGAGGTACTCAGCCAAAGTGTAAAAGACCGGTAGAACAACGTCCGCCGGGTGTGATTGTACTAATAATTTAATTTTTCATTCGTAAAAGGGACTTTTGTACAAACAAGACGTCCAAGTTCAGCCAGTATGGAGCCCATGCGCCTGGGAATGGGAATAGGGACAGGGGGATTAGGGAAGTTGGGCCACGTCCGGTAAACTCACTTACTGGACGAAACACAGCACAACGCCGTTTCACACCAGTTTTCTGTGAGGCCGT
>JAOTAV010000012.1:505623-525944 GCA_026546445.1 Cyclargus thomasi
GTGTTCAAGGGGATCTGAGAATGGTTTAGATTCACAAAATAGCTCGGCAGGACAACGTCTGCGGGGTCAACTAGTATGCTATATTGATTCCCTCATAGGACAGGCTTCGCCTAGTTGGGTCCCGGAACCGTTAAATTGAAAAAAAAAATAATTGTAAAAATGTTTTTGGTAAATAAAATATTTGTATTTATAAGCTTTAGAGCATAATATTGCATCAGTTAAATAATGCTGCTTATACGCATAACATAATCCAACGATCGCTAAAGCTTAATCTGCACACCTAGATCTGTTTCGATCTTTTTTCATCGACATACGTAGAGCGGAGAGCCCTCTCCAACCACGTCAGATTGAGATCGTGATCTCGTTAACTTAAACAATAAAACTAAATCCTCGCATTCTTTACTATAGAATAGATTCGCCATTTTATTTTTGAATTTTAAATAAATATTACTTATTCCGAGAGCTCTACTCCCAGTTTTATAATATTAAAGCTACCTAGACTACCTTTTGAGCTTTTTGGCCTTACGAACTCGTAGTCTGAGTTACAAGGATAAATTTGTTGCTATAATTGCATTCGGCTCGTTCGCGATGCTCAATGGGAGATACGACTGAAAAGGTACCCTTGAGGCGTACCGCGTCGTGGTCTCAGAAAAAACTACGACAACCCTCCGACGAGCCAAGAATTCGCGACCGCAACAAGAACAAATTGAGCGGCGCATAAGCAACTAGCGCGGTACGATTCGGCGAGATAACCCCCGGTCGGGGAGCGGGCGCCGCGCGTCCGTCCGCCGGACGTCCGCGTCGCTCGTCCGGCGCCGCGTCGCCGAAACGCGACTGCGCACCATCGCCGCTCTATATAGAGTCGGAACAACCGCTTCTAGCGCAACAGAGCGATGTACGCCGCGACGCAACGTCGAGCCGCCGAAACATCTTCGTCGACGATTGGGTAGTCGTAAGCGCGGGACGCGGCGCAGTTATAAGGGGGGGTTCGGGAGAGCACGCGCTCAGTGTGCCCGAGTGTCCCGTGTTGCGTGTGCGCACTCCTCAGAGTGAACCCTCCGAAGTAGTTCGCAACCCGCCGCGCCAACATGCTCGTACTCGCAACCTGTTTTTTGTTGGTCGCGACGACCCTCGCGCCCGTCGCAGGTAAGTTTACGTCATAATTAATACTGACATAATTTCATCTATTATGTCATGGCATGAAAAGATTGAAGAAATCGCAACACAGATAAAGCTATTTTTTTTTAGTTTCGTCGGTCAAATACGTTAATATTTAACACAGGCCAATGACAATGACATTATGAATAGGTAGCCTGGTAAGATCGCGGTTCACAAGTCACGCGACAAGAACCAGCGTTACACAATACATGACAATACCGTCTGTACGTTAATGAAATGGGATAGAATTGTTTAGCTTAAGTGGCTTTATTATTGTCATTTCCTTACTATTATACTTTTATATAAGTAAGAAAAATATAACAACTTAGCAAACGATAATATTTTGTAGAGTATTTGATGTAATTAAAATGTATCTCGGAACGTGAGCTACAAAGTAGGAGATGCAAACAATATAATTTTAATTATTTGATAAACTCACCAGTACACAAAATACGCAATACTCAAATGTTTGTATTTAAATTGTTTTAAAGAAGTGATAAAACATTAGCACAAAAAAATACACCAACTGAACTAAAATCAGCTAACCCGTGCTAATCAACACCAGTATTAGACCACCCAAAACTCCAGCCATCTGTCTAAACCTCAAATTTCATACCTGGCTATCAAGTTCCAAAAGCAAAAACCTTAATCAGAAATCACATAGCGCGTTTTGGGTTATCTTCTTAATATAAGGTGGTTACACCCTGTATTTTAGGGGCCGTATGTGTGCCTGATATAGATTTAACTGTAAAAACCATTTTTGCTATTTGTATGGGCAAACTCATGTCGCTGGGGCGCTATGCCATACAAAAAAAAATCGCTTTTAGCGCTGAGCAGAGCACTGTAAATAAAGCACTACATTCACAGTGAGCTCCAAATCAGGCACACATTCAAGTTTTATCACTTACTTTTGTTACATTCTGTACATAATTCGTGTGTGTTAGTCACTGAGCTCCTCTCAAGCATCCATTCTCAAATCTACTTGTATTTAAGTATATTTGAGAATAGTTAGGATTCACAAACCAAGACCGGCAGAACAACATCTGCCGGACTCGCTAGTTTTAATTTAAACCATACATTTTTCGACTTTATCTAACTTAATGAGCGTGACGGAGTTGTAGGTAGATTTTATAGGTATGACATTACATAACCGCTCTTCCTTATGTCTCATAACACTATTATATACTTACCTGATAATATGACATTTGAGTCAAGCAAAAAATCCTAATTAAAAATAATTAAGTAACGATAGTATTAGTTTCTACGAATTTATGCAAAATATTTTCAAGACTCTTATTAACGCAGCAAGTGATTGATTACAATCATAATAATTAAAAAAGAAATCCTCCACAGACATTGCATTTGATCTTCAGATATTTATAATGATACTAACATAGTTTCACTTCAACATTCAGCATAATAATTTAAGGAATCAAATAATTATAAATTAAAAATTTTGCAAAAAACCCGACTACTAAAAATTCGAGTTTTATTTCATTAATATTACAGCTGTTATGAATTATGATATACTATTTAAAAGTATTTGTGCTGAGCCCTTTACCCAAATTAGGTACTTGCGGTATTCCAAAAAAAATTTTTTTACTACGTACGTACGTACTACGGACAATGGCATCGCACAGTTGCCATAGATTTTTGTAACTCTAAATCTAAAACACGTCTTGGGTTAATAAGGAAAATCTGCCGATATCTTACTCATGTAAACCCGTTAAGCAATTCTAGACCTAGAGACAAATAAAATAAAAAATATTACATACATACATAAAAAGTATACCTGGCATGTGTTTTTCCTTGGCAATCGGAAAAACAACAACTAAAGGCAAGGTACGGAAGTGTTCTAAGATTTCTACTACGTCCTACTCCTCCTATCTTCTTTTGATTAATTTCGTTGCGGGTCCCAGCAGCTTGGGCAAGTCCCTCAAACTTTCTGAGGGCATATTAAAAGGTTTTCGCGGTTAGAATAGAATGGCACTGTCGATCCTATGCAACACAGGAGTGTGTGTAGTGGTGGGTCAAAGCCCGATAAAAAAACCCACTGAATTACTACTAATAAAAAAAAAGATCGAAATAAAAGTCATCGCTAAATAACAAGAAATTGGCAAAAACCTTCATTGGAGGCGTCAGTGACCAAAGTGAGTAACTAACAATTAAAAAAAATCGCTTCTTTGAATAAGTTATAGAGACTATAGAAATTCGTGTATAGCCAGAGTCAGCTAGAAAATTAAGCAGATAAGTTACAAATAACAAATTGTTATCGGAGAAAAATGGGTAAGCCTTTGTATTGTAAAGTGTAAGTTATCCACTTCATCCACTCATGGACGAATAGGTGAAACACGTATGACGGAAACGAACTTCACATACCAGTTAGGGCTCGTTAAAATTTTATGTTGAGGTCTGAATAGTTGTTGATTCAAGTGCAGGGCCGGCGCAGGGCATAGGGCGTAGGAATGTGGCAGAACAATGCTCTGCTGCGAGGTGTATAAACATTAAGGGTCATTAATGTATGCATGTCTGTTACACAAGTATGCCTTTCGTTGCTCTTAAAGAAAACATTGAAGTATCGTAATCCGATGGTCAAAATATTAAACCGAGAGCTGGTAGAAAATTTTGAGTGGGTGTTTGAGGCAAACTGAAACCTTGTAATGTGTCTGTCCTGGTGTAATAACACCCTAATACGAAACTGCTGACCTGGCTGATGCTAGCTTTCAGATTATATATTCTATGGAAGTCGATAGTTATAGTCAATAGTTTGAGGCCAATCGTGTTTTTCGGGCAATGCATTTTTGCGAAAGTATAAATTTAGCACTTCAACCATAATAATGACATGATTTGTCCTAAGAAAATTGTGATATCTAAAAATCTTTATAATAGTTAAGGAAAAAAAGCTAAACTCTAATTTAGGATTATGTAGTAAGCGTATCGTATAATGTATACGAAGTATACATTATACGATGCCACAATTCCCCCATTCTGTTGTTGTTGACCAAAACCACTATAAGACTCCCACGATGGTCACTGACTGTACTTCTAATTACACTCAACTAACTAAAACTATGTTTAATTTAAATATTGTAATTAACCAAGACGATAACCTAGAAAATTAATTACAAATGTTAAGTAGCAAAAAGTTGTAGGCACCCTGTATGATAGCGATTGTTTTGTTTTTGCTCTTTCGAAAAAAAGTGTATCTTCAATTTTTCCACACCTCAATTCAATACCGGATAATTGTTTCAGGCGATTACTTTTTGTCGAATCACGGCTTTAAAAAAAGTTAATTCAATTTTTAAAAAACATAGCCGAAGATAGAGTTTTCAAACCGAAACAAAATTGAATGTCAATGACACGAGCCGCGAGTCGGTTCATCTGAATGCAGCGAATTACCTCATCACATAAACAAGCGCGAGATGCGATCGTAAACGAGATTTCCTCAGAACGAGTAAGAGTAGCCTAACAACGAAATGGTCTTGTATTCAGTGATTACAATAGCAAATCGTGTGTGGATTTGCATCGGGCCTCGTAAACATCACCGCGATTAGTTCTGCAATCGAAGCGTATCCGCGGCCGGAGAGGTTATCGACAGCATCGCAAAAAATGTTAACGGAAGTGCCGGGAAAAAATGGCTAGGGTAGGGCAGGTGGTGAGTTCAACGGCCCGCGAAGGGACGAGTCTATGACGTTTCTAAGACATTATTATTTATCTGTGCAGCGCGATTACTCGCATACCGGTATTGTAAATGACGGGGAGTTTTTACCGCGCCCGGCTCCCGACACTCCGGGAGTTCGTTATACCATTCCGCCTCAGATAATTATAGGTTGATATTATGCAAAGATCTCGTCATACAACATGGTATTCAGCATTAGAAATAGCTCGTACGTTATGCAATATATGCATCTCCCGAGTCAATGTCCTGCACTAATGACCGTAAGTAAAAACCGGGTGAATTCTTAGCTTCTGTAGTTTTATAATTAAAACAATTTTCTTAATTACTCGACTACGTAAAAACTTAAAATTGCATTTTATGTATACGTTTATGATTTATTAAAACATTAGGTTTATTCATTTTAATTTAGTCATTCATTATAAGTAAGCTGGAAAATATCTAAATACCATTGTATTTTTGGTTAATTATTAAACTCGTTATATATAATGTTGATATGAGATTTACACTAATATCTAGCAATGCCTTTGTTAAAAAACATATTTCTCTTATATAGTATAAATCTCATATATATTTAAGTCATAACATATAACATTACAATAGTAGATTGTACATACAACCATTGTTGTTACTACAAATGATAATACAAGTATCATTATTCATCATATGTAATAAAACAATATCTATGCAAGCAAAAATAGTGCTGGGTGAACTGATTCATTTGAGCATCGAAAAATGTATCTGTAATGCCAATAAAACCTAAAAAAATATCTAATTCCCTGAATCGCTTTAATTCTGAAAAGCATATGATCGTAGACGCCTTGTATGTCTGATTGCATAACTTAAATCATCGAGAATTTGAAAGGAAGTAATCAGCTTTATGTTCCTTTTCCCCTTAAACGTAGTCGTTTAATTCCCGTTTTCTTGCAAGTAGCTGATTTTCCAAAGACGATGCGATAAGTATAGTCTACGTGGCGGTAATACAGATGTGTCAGTCGGAATGATGATCACGTAGTGCCCGTTATCGACTGGATGTGATGAGGATATCCGTCCATAGGGCGTCAATCCTCTGAATGCTACTTAGTACTTAGCTAGCCTGGGTCAATGTCTAGAAGCTGGAATATACATAATTTATAGTTATAGTCACGGATCCAGACTTCGTAGCAAGACCTAAGGTGAAATTTTGGCAAAATATTTAACTTGATAATTTTGCACAATCAGAATCATAACAAACATATTATTATCATTTTGTACAATGATGAACTTATCTCTTCTTAGAGCTAGGCATATTCTCGAATTCAAATGAGAGTGGCCCATAGTTCAATATTTCTTTTTCGTTACAAAAAAAACATTTTCTATCAACTAAGAATTAAGTTTTGTATGAGACTTTTTGCTGAACAATACATTGAATTCATATGATCTATTAACGTGTTTCACCGTGATATAATTTAAGTTGAAATTACATTTCGAATAGGTTTATCGGAGCCTAAAGGTATTATGTTTTTATTTATTGTGTTCATCCGATTTTAAACTTTTTGTCGCTATAATTCTATCGCCGCCGCGGCTCGCGACAGGTGGTGATTATATCAAATTACTGTGGGATCAGACCGACTAACACTTATTAATTTTTTCTAGCCGTATTGGTTTTGAGAATTAACATCGCCTTGAGATTTTCGATGGAGTTTTTGAGCTTTCTTATCATCATTCAAATATTATGGATATAATCCAGAGATTAATTTTATGTAGAGCTTTCTACCATTTATCAGTTCTTAAGCAACGAGACAGCCTAAAGTGATTATGAGACAAGCTGGTAGGCAATCGACTCTTCGGTGACGAGTTATTTACTAAAGTTATACCTTGAATCAATTTAAAACCCCCATACCGTACGACCTATTTATGATGCCACTTTATTTGTCATATATAACACACACACGTGCATCAAACTACACTACTTTGCATTATCCTTCGTATAATACGTAATATAATTATTGGTCAATGGTATACGTGTGACTGGTGGCGTAGGCGTAGTTTTGGTCACGAAAGAGAAACCGACGTCCGTGCTTCGTAGAATATCTTTACTTTTTATTCGGTCTGAAGCTGTAGATAAGTGCAGTACAAGAATTTAGAGCTGGTTTTTAAATTACACGGAGTTGGGACAAAGCATTAGCCTGGAGGACAATTAACTAAGCGTTCGCGAGGCGAGTCGGCCTCGGGTTTGATCACTAAAAATAGTCTGGAGCATTCCTGCGGGAGCGAGGCGGGAAAGGAGGGGGGGGGGGGGAGGACTCCGTTTGCCATTATCTCGATTCTCGATCCCTTTTTTGCGTTCCGAACTTCGATAGTTATCCGACCGCGAACGATCCAATCGATGTTCCCACGGACACGAGTAATCACTCGATGATGTCCGAATTGCCAATTTTTTACGCTTCACCGCATCAATTTTCCTTAGTTCGTTCAATTATTAAAATCTGAACAAAAACTTCTAAAAATTGCAAAAGAAGAAAATCGATTTTTTTGGAGACAATTCGATTAACTAGCTAAACACGGTTTTAACATTATTTGATTTCGTTCCAAGAAAGAGACACAATGTTATAACTTATCAGATGAGCTTTTATATTTAACATTTAAATTACGACGAAATGTATTTTACACGATAAATCCCCACCAACACAATGTTCAGCCGTGAAATGGCGACTACCTTGCCCTTGCACTTGGCAGCGACATAACTCACGGGTCGCGCGGTCGGGCGACTGGTTTGGTTATGTAAGTTCGAACTTGCTACGAGATGCAAAAGGTTGCGCCATGTTGCGCGGGGAACGTGTAGTCGAGCCTTTATATTCCTGGCGCCATTACCCCGTTATAGAGTTACTGACTACATTCAAAGGTGCATTTATCTGTCATAAGATAAATAATTATGAAGGCTTTTAAGCGGTTCTCTCGTTTGTGCTGTAATTTATGACTATTTATGACTTTCTGTTATATCAAGATTAATTTTGGAATGGGTTCATTGAAATATAATCTGTACGTTATTTCTGCACAAGCGGATTGCATTATACAACTCTGCCCGTTTTTGTTAATCGCATAGCAACAAAAATTAAACGTACCCCATATATTATACCGTTATATCCGTTAAGATGTTGTTGTAATTTTTCTACTTATCCTACCTGAGGATCGATTAATATTATCTTGTCTAGTTGGAGCTGCACTCGCAGAATACCAGACACAGCCAAAAGGAAGAGTCCTGAATTGCGCTATCGAAGTGTCTGAAGGCAGCATGACATAAAAATCCGTTGATACAACACGCTTTCGAAGCTAAGCACTGGAATGCGTTACAAATATATTTCTCAGTGACATTTATGAGGCCCAAGGAAAGGTTTTAGTTATATTTTAGATTTATGATAAGTCTTACTGCGCTATAACAATGTAACTGCGATATAATCTCCTATAAGTTGCGTTATAAAGTTGAATTATTGAAATAAATCATAGAGGTGGAAAGGTTATACTGATTTATGTCTGCCGTAAATATTATATAATTTTATTAGAGGAACAGCCAATTATGGGTTATGATGGTGAAAATAATGATCTATAATCCAAGTTGTTATGTCATTGAAGCTATGAATTGATTAGTTAATTAAAACCTCCCTGTGTGAGATTATGGGCACACCGCACACGTCTTAGATATGGAACGCTACATATAGACGTACAGTCCAGTGCTTACTTATTCTTATAAATTCTTTAATAACTTTCAGATATTAAAACTTTAGTTTACTTTAATGAATCGTCTGGGAAAATTCATAAGCGAAACAGCATTTGGTATGACCGTGTCCAGTCAATGTTTGTTTGTGATAAAACCCGAGAAAATGATTGAGGTTCGCTATCTGCCTATGGATATAGTCTGGCTATACTATAAGTTGCAACCTAGAAAAAACCTTCCAAATTCAAAAATTCTGTAGATGGTATCACACAATTGAAGACATAAGTGGAAGAAGCGTATAGCTACATTTAAAAACTGCCGTTTTTTACGTAAATGAAGTTTTTTGCTCCAGAAAAATTATTTGAAATAAAAAAAATGTTAATTTTATGTATAGCTAAATAAATTAGCTAGATGATGAAGTAGGTAAGTCATAAGATTTGTTAAAAATTTAATAGGTTGTCTGGAAGCAACTAGCTATAAGACTGGCACTTTGTACAGTTCCTTTATTATCTTAAAGTTTAGTTGGAATTTTATCCTTATTATCAGGGACTGATCAATTGTTCTGACTGCCCTAGATTAATCATCAAATTTGTGTTTTTCAATTCACTAAATTAAGGTGCATATAAAGACACGATTGTACTGCACTTCAAGTGCCCAAGGTCTTATGGATTAATAAGGCCCTGCTTATTACATCTTCTTGGATATAATATTCTAGACTCTGATTATATTTAGCTAAATATTTATATTTGAATTTAATTAATCTGTACTTCTATACTAATGATATAAAGCTGAAGAGCTCGTTTGTTTGAACTCGCTAATCTCAGGAACTACGGGCCGAAATTTAAAAAATTATTTATGTGTTGGTTAGTACTTTTATAGAGTTATATAACATCACGCTACGACAAATAGGAGCTGAGTAATAAAAAATGTTAGTAAAAAAAGGCTAAAGCTAGTAATGAAGAATACTTAAGACTAATAATATTTTACACAATTCGTCTACTCTGACATAACTGTGGGGAACAGGCGCACAATATAATTAGTATGGGCTCCATCGGTGGTCCGGATCGGAATCTTAAACACCACGTAATAACTACAACTTCCTCCCATTATTCCTGGGATGTTACATGAATTTTGAGCCGACCGCAACATTCAAATTGTTTAACGGTAGAAACCGCAGACATTAATGTACCCGACGTAACGATTACTGATTTACTAGCACAAAGGAGGTTTTAATGCTTCATGAATGTTAGGAGAGCCATGCTTAGGAACGAATGGGCCGGCTCGATCGGAGTGATACCACGGCCTCGCAGAAAACTGTCGTGAAACGGCATTGTGCTGTGTTTCGTTGAGTGAGTGAGTTTACCGGTGGTCCAACTTTCCTCATAAAGGCCGGTAATGCACTTGCAGGTCTTCGTATATCACGAGTGTCTATGGGCGACGGCAGTTGCTTTCCATCAGGTAACCCGTCTGCTCGCTTGTCCCCTAAATGTAATAATAAAGTAATAAAATCATTAATAAATGTTATGAATGATGAAACATTTTATATAATAAACCACAAAAGTGTGTATTATGAATCGCTGCCATCAGCAAAAATCTCTACATACAAGATAGTAACTTTACATATTGCAATTTATGCATTTTTTGCTCAAGTTCTAAAAGATTTACTTATTTTCTTGAATCGGCAACTTAGTACGGTCTATCAGATTTGTCTAACAGCCAGACTGGTAAGTCTGACCATTGTATGTAGGTCCTTAAGGTCTTTATACTCTGCTATTACTTAAACACTCCCAATATTACACAGCAGCTGGATATTGCTTAAACAACAAGCTAAAAGTCAAAAACAAAATACCTTACTGCAGGAACAATTGCAATTTAAACACCAAGCCATGGATATTCCTAGAATGGCTATTTAAAGCCCTTCATTTTGATACCCTACTCGACCTAAATGTTTATAAAAAAATAAATTTTTGGGCCACACAATTTTGGCGTCAAAATTAGCTTATTTGATTTTTAATTTTTTAATGAACCCAGTATCACTTGCGTTGTCAAGACGCACCTAACGATACCCCGTACTTTGAAATCCATCAAGCCGTTTAGACTGCAAGTCGTGCCAAACAATTATACATGCATACACTCGAAAAACAACCTATATTCTGACGCAGTCGAGTAATAAACAATAAATAGCTGCTCTTTATTGTTTTAAGCAGACCAAAGTATAAATTCGACCTAATGAAGACGTCTACTAGCACGTTAGGATGAGTCATCCGCGAAGTGGATGTGTTTGGGCATCGAGCCGTTACTTCCTGTGGGTGATGGATGAGCGAACGGATATAGATATCATCGGCTACTTAAAACCAACTGAACTAATATTTCTTTAACATTTAAAAGCCTTCAAATATACGTCATAATAGTACATTTTTCTTTTATCTTCTTTATACGGTGCTACGGCTATATAACTATTGCCAGTGTCAGGTAAAGGCGGGAAATCAAATTCCTTGTTTAAATAATATTTTTAGCAACGTTACATAATATCGTCAAGTCTAAAGTCTAGTTAAAGTCAAGGTAAAACGTCGGCCAAGGCGTGAAGTCAGTAAATTTAGTAAAGCGAAGGAGTTTCGGAGGCATACATAAAATAGCACGTTCCTTGAAGTAGTATCACTTCCTCACACTTGTGTATGATATCGAATATATAATCGTTGATATTCTAACACAAATTTAGCGAAACAAAAACATAACATCAATTTTTCGCATCCCGCCAAAACTCCGTCATGAAAGTAAATGATAATAATACTTTAGGGTGTCAAACGCACATATTATTTCCATAGAGTTTACAATGTAAAGGCGGCGCTAAACGCGTACAGTAGCAGTGCTGTTACTTTAAATACTTTTTTAAGTATTATCGCGTACTTTTCGAACACTCTGTATATTATTTGAAAGCTTTTAAAAAGAAGAAAGATAAATTATATCGCTTTTCGTCCCGTAGTATTAATGCGATCTATTTTCTAGAACTCTTGAGATAGATCCAGCGTCCTCTTATCGGTCTTTATGAATATATTCTATCCTTTACCAGTAGCATTGCGTTGAATCAGCATTTTAAAAAGTTAGTATTTTAAAAAGTCGTTCCCGAGTGCAGTCGCGTCTGTCGGTAATCAGTATGCACCTCTCGTGACCCGCCTTCTTTGCATGCGTTTCATTCTTCCCGAACAGAAACCACGACAAAATGACTCTTACTGATACAAAAATGGGCATTGTTTATGATATTTACTTCTTTATTTGCATACGAAAAGTGAATTTTAGAGATGAGACGGGCAATATAAAAAACACAGTTCAGAAAATATTTTATACCTAGTTTGACATGCATTAGTTGGTCCTTTTTTTTATTTTCACAAAAATCCCTAGAAGTAGCTACGTCGTAAAATGCGACTAGCTTTCTATGGAATAGATGGCTTTTTAGTCTCGAACCACTATTGTAATTGTGTTTCTTGTCAACCGCGCAAAACCCATTAAATCCTGCACATTCTTTTTCAAACAGTGTGAGAAACTACAAAGTACACCCAGTCGTTATAGCATTACAAAAACTTAATACTCGAGCTGCGCCTGGTTTATTGCTTATTTATGAGTTAGCAGAATGTATGGGTTGAAAGAAACAGACAGGCAAATAATTTACTTTTGAATAAACGAGCGAAAAAGGCGACAATCCTCAATGTACTATGTATAATGTATATAACAAAAGACGCATAATGCTTATTATTTATTTTATACAACATGTTTTGCACTTTTTACTTAAAAAATAGAAAGAAATACATTCAACTATTTTAAAACTTTCAGATTTTAACTAAGTATCGATTTTCTTACCAAATGGTAGGAAAATCGATACTTAGGATTGAGTTATGAGTAGGTACATGTGTAATTAACTCGAAATATAAGGGCAAAACACAAGCTAAATGTCAAATAAACAGAAAACCCGACTCCAGGAACCATTGGAATTCAAATATCAAGTTATGTATATTTCTAGAATGGCTATTCAAAGTCCTTCATTTTGATACCTTACTCGACCTAAATGGGCGGAAAAAAATGTTGTCATCAAAATACGCCATTTTGAGTTTTTAAATTTTTAATGTACCTCATACGTTAAAATCGATCAAGCCGTTTAGGCTGCACAGCATGCCAAACAATTTTACATACAAAACATATACCTCCTTCTGGCGCAGTCGGGTAAAAAGATTAAAAAAAAAATAGGGCGCAGCAGAATCTAATATCACCGGCATTACTTATTTTATTGGTATATTAGTTCCACAAACTCTAAATAGGCTTCCTCGTAAAAAGCTAGATCTATCCATTTGAGATATGGGAACGATTTACGGGCGCTCTAATGGGATTTATTCAAGCATCAGGATTGACTTCACAATCCGATGGCAAACGAGAAGCCGCCTGTTGCAGGATGCATTTTATAGCCTCCCACTTATCCGACGGGTCATTGAACCGAAATTAATAGTCTCCAACGATTAGTATTAGATAGGCACGAGATGCAAACGATAGGAACTGATTGAAGCGTTTCCTTGTAGGCTTGGACCAGTACGGTCAGGAACTAAATGTGGTAACTAGTAAAATTTTATCCTAGTTGCGTTATCTTCAAAGTGAATTAAGCATTTTGTCATTATTAGGGTATTTATCCTTTTTTCAAAGTCAAGTCTTTGTTCTATTTTTTATGGAAGTTTAAAAATTACATTTTCTTTCATCCATTCATCAGATCCCATCTGTTTGCTTGCCCCCTAAATATCATACAAAAAAAATATAGTTTTAAAATGTCCTAAATCCTAGTGCTAAAATCAGTTTCTTTTGTTGCAGCCCAAAGGATAACAACAATACAGTTAGATGGCGTCCAATACTTCATCTCCCGGATGAACCCCTACAGCCCGGAGCTCAACTATTTCCTAGCCTACCAGTACTGCAGGTAAATATATTTTATCCCTTATCAAAGAAATAAAGAGTTTTTTTCCATAAGAAACTTTAAAGTCTAAAAGTGGAATAAAGTAACAATCACTGCATCTATATGATACTATGGAAACAGTGTTATTGAAACACTCCTCTCTATAATGCAAAACGTGGCGAGCGCAAATTATCACACCACCGGTGTGAATGATCCAGCATCGCTCAATAGAAATAAAAACCTCCGAAGATAGTTTCATATTTCTCACGGCGAGCTCGTGGGTTATAATAGTCACATCGTGACTACAAAAGCTTATCCGCTATCTGGTCCTGCAATAACAATGCTAAACTGGGCGCTAACAACATATCAGGGTAGGCTTCTTGGCCGCGAGTGCAACCAGGAAGTGTCGTTTGCATTACTGTTACCGGTTCTGGGAAAATTCTAGAACAATATCGACATTTGACTGGAACACTTCCGCGAGCCGTTCACTCGGATGATTACGCACAATGGCGCGGTTTTATTGTCACCGGACTCCCACGGTACCTCAGTTGCTAAGTGCCCGCCATGAAAAGACGTCAACGTTAAATGCTTTATTATCGGAAGAGGACTGCATCAATTTAATTTCCCAGAACATATTTAATAGCCACTCTACTAAGCAATTATGTAAAAGGCCAATTTTTTAAGTTCCCTAGATTGGAATTAGACAAATAAGCCAATTTCAAAACTGCATACAATGCACTTACTGGAGACATCTAAGATACTGGCTATTCCCGCAATCATATCTCTCGGAGAAATGCTAGTGTCACGGGCACACCATTAGGAGGATGAATAGATGTCGGTACAGTCGCGCGGGATAGACTTAATCACCTCCCAGGCCGAATGTCACTCACCTCTAGCTCGGTCACGAAGCGGCTACGTCGTGCCGCCGCCCGACCTATATGTTCCCGCCTAGCTTTTAACTTGCAGACCCCTTTATATCAAACTCTAAATGTCTTTCTCATGCTCTAACATTGCAACATGTTAAAGTACCATAGAGTGACTGAACTGTAGAAATATATGCAGGGAACATAACAAGCGACAAAAAAACGTGAACTAAAACCAATATGAATCGAACTAGGATCTCTACAAACTCTCAAGTAACTCAAAGGATCAAAAACTAAAGATAAAAATAAATCCAAGATTAGCGCTTAAAACATATGCCTATGTTTTTTTATTTACCTTGAATTTCAAAGTAGCAAGTACATACTCGTATAACTATCGGTTTTTTAAGTATTCCTGTGTTTACGAAGTAAGTACAAACAACACAATGCTTATCCCTTTGAAACCCATTACCTTAACATCCTCAATTTTGGAGTAACTACAAAAATCGATTAAGGTCACACTCGGTGATGTGACATCGGTAAATTAAAACGTGATAAGCGTTACGAGGAAACAGGTGGTAAGTGTCATGCATCGCGGCTCACACTGCGCCGAACTAATTTGTCACACTTGCCTTCTACCATAAAATTACTCTAACTGTTCCACGGAGATCGTTACCCCCTTTTGAAAATATTATTCTTGCAGAAACATGTTTGAAATTTTATTTTTAACAAAAATGTTGGAAAATCTTAAAATGTGATTTATATATAGCAATACGGTGCTCAGTCTTGGTATTTGTCCTACTCATAGAAGTCCCGGCTCATAGGTGTCAAAAGGATGGATCGCATACGAAACACCACTTTGCGTGGATAAAAAATCAGGCTTATGGATGTCGGTAGGAAGGCGGCTGGCCTAAACAGGGGCAGACCCAAGTAAAGGTGGCGCGACGAACTAGACGCTGGAGACAAAGAGTGGCCAAATACGGCGAAGGATAGAGAAGTCTGGAAGAAAAGAAAGGCCTTTGTCCAGACCAACAGCTGTCATAATAATATAGCATTGCAGAAATGGCTTTGAAAACAGTTTTAAACATCGTTGGTGTTCCTCATAATATAAGTCAATTTTGAGGAAATATAGGCGATGTAATTTATCGCCTTATTATCATTAATGGGAACAGAGTAGACAATTGTAGATACATAGTTGATATGTGACCAGTGCTACTAGCATTGAACTCAATCCAGTAATGGACACAGGATGTCTTTATAGACGAAATTGCATAATGGATTCTTTGAAATGTGTGGAACACAATATATGAAAGGAAATGTCAATGTTCAATGTATAAATGTAGGCGAAATCAATGTATTTTTTTTTGTATACTGATGAGAGGAATTGATTTACAAATATAAATTACAAATACGAATGCTAATAACGAAAAGAAACATGGCGGCATTATTGTTGTGAATGGTGAATTTTGATACGTCTCGAGATACCGTGATGGGAGAATCAATTATTTCGGTAATTAATTCAGGCTGAGTACAATTTACGACTTTTTAATTCGGCACAAGCTTTTTTTACGTGTCTGGAATATAAGGTACATTGAATATCGAATATGACACAATATGTGGACTGAATAATATTGCATCGAACCATAATGTGAAAGAAATGATGATTCACAAATTAAATGGAGCAATTTACGAATAGAGTTGTTTTTATTAAAGTGAATTGCAATTTAGTACAACATGTAAACGCAGTAAGAAGTACTTTGGTAGTTTCTTAAATGTTGTTAACTCTTAGCTTCATGCATTAAAAACATAAAGTAACGATGTGATTACACGATCTGTAATGTAATAAAGACATAAATCGATATTGCGGTTGAGGACAATACTAAAATGTAGGAAGTAGCAATCAGGCTTATAAATCCAGTGACGTGATCGCTACAAGAAACGCTGCAACTAGATATGGCGGTGGATCACTACGGGACTTCTCAGTACGGTCAGAAAAATATCCCGTTTATTACCTTACGTTGAAAACCTCGCAAAAAGGACATACTTCTAGGAAAGCTAATGAATTAAATAGGTGGAAGTGTTTAACTTTTTATTGATGTTAACGTCTTTGTTCGTTAATTTACAAATTCTTCACGATACTGGGAGACATCATCTATTATCTAGAGTTCAAAAAAGGTTGCAGAGTTTTATATTTACGATATTACAGCGCTTTTGCTGACCGTGCCTATAAAATCCATATCCTAGCCTGGAATGTAATCTTGCAAGGCCGTAGCCACTCTTCAGGGTATAAATTGTAGCCCGTTAAACTGGCTCCGGCGGGCAGCGTCTATGCGATCTTATACCTTAATAAGTTACTATTAGCCGGGGTTGTTAGCTAAATCGCCATTGTGGATCCGGCGAAGCGGGTTTGTAAATAGTTGGCAGGGCCGGAGCTTGGACAATTAATGCGAGTGCAGCAGCCTCTACCATACCGTTTCAGTCATTGACACTGGACTTGTGTTTTTAAAATTAGATATAGAGATAGCTTTCAAAATGCTACAGCTATTTGTAGCTTAAATAAAATTACATATGTACCTTTTTTACAGATCTTTAGGTCTACAGCTTGCGTCTTTTGAAACGAAAGAAAAAGCTGATTCCATCACAACATACCTAACGAACGCAGGTAAATACTTTTCCTGAATTGCTTAGAAAGCACGGCGATAAACACATGTTTTGTATGGACATACAGAACATACAGATTTAATAAAAATATTTTTATATAGAAATAATTTAAGTTTTAACTGACTTAGTTTCACTAATATGTTTCTGCATAGGATATGTATACATAGAAAATTCAATTTTTTATATAGCATTTGTAAATTTCAATTCTTTTTCTCAATTTCAGGGTACAACAAGTATGACTTCTGGACGTCCGGTAATAATTTAGGCACAGATATGTATTTGTGGATGAGCACGGGATTGCCTTTCAACGCGACCTTCAACTACATGAGACGGATGACTATGGACCCTCCCAGTCAACACGTGGATGACAGTATGGACCCTCTTGACATGCCGCAAGGTAGCACCGCACCTCAGAGAACCGCCAGACATGGGTATGTAGATATGACAACATTTACCAACTACTTTTAGTAGCTATAGGTAGCGTTATGTGTATCTTGGATTTGTTAGTGAGTGAAAGTTTTACTAAACCAGAATAAATTAAACTACAAGGACAATATACAATTATTGGTGTATGTTTTTTTAAGATATTTAGGGGGCAAGCGAGCCGATGGGTTATCTGATGGAAAGCAACTGCTGGCGCCCATGGACACTCGTAACATCTGAAGAGATGCAAGTGCGTTGCCTGCCTTTTATTAGGGAATAGGGATTGGGGATAGGGATAGGGCCAACAGTAAACCCACTCACTGAACGAAACACAGCTCAATGCCGTTTCACACTAGTTTTCTGTGAGGCCGTGGTATCACTCCGGTCGAGCCGGCCCATTTATGCCGAAGCATCTGAGGCGAAATCTGATTAAAAACTTACGAGAAGATAGAAGGTGTCGGCTAATTGCATAATAAATAGTCTGTTTTCCAGAACCGAGCACGTGATGACCAACGGTTGCGTAACGCTCAAGGCGCCCACATTCCACTGGGAGCCTCAGCACTGCGGGGAAGTTAAGGACTTCATCTGCGAGCAGACCCGCTGCTACTACTACAACTACGGCTCCATCCCCGTCTCATCAGCGCAGGGGTAATGCCAGGTGAGATGCCAGCTGTCTCCGGAGGCCGCCCCCCGACTGGCCGCGCGCTACTTCATGTACTCACATTGCACAGCTTCTTGTTTACATCGCAAAATATCCACGAAACGACATATTAATTTAATTCATGTTGCACTAACAACACTTTGAATAATGAGCGCGTGGGTCTGCGGGATAAGGTCTCTGCGCCTACCCAACCACCAAACAAAAGCCCTACACCCAATAGGATTTGGCTTTCGAATCAATATTTAATTTTTATGGACAGTGACCAAAAATATTTTCTAAATCATGAATTTATTTGGTGGGTGGGTGAAGGGGGCTTTGCTTGGTATCTCTTTTTGTAATATGGGTTCGTCTATGACCGACAAAATCGTTTAATTTGTTGGTCATGAGACTACTGTAGGCGACGGCGTTAATACGAGAGTCGATTTCTGCTTACAGGAGGCCACTTTCTATGACGACAACGACGACGGCGCATCCCCTGACATCGTCGTCTCCACCTCCACCAAGATCCGAGCACCTCCCCACCCACTTTGACCTCATCAGCAAGCTAAGGCCGTCCTCTCTGGAAGGACTGCAGTCTCCTCATTACAAGTCTGATGGTTCACTGAAATCACCACCGCAGATCGACTCCCACTACTCCCGTGCGGCTGACGCCCATGCTAAGGAATCGGATCTTGATCGTAAGGAAGATACCACTCAGGGGCCGTACGATGCCGACGACGGTATGGTGGGAGACGATCCGGCCGCGTACTTGACTCAGGACGCTCACGAGAGCCACGTCGCTGAAGATGCTCCGTCCACGGCCGAGCCGGACGCTACCGAACATTCCGTCCACGCCAGCGGCATGCTGGCTCCGCCTTCTTACTAGCGTCCGTCTCGCTGCTGACATCGGTATACCCAATTACCAAAAGTATTATGCAATATTTCGTGCAACTCGTGTAGAACAGTAAGTCATTAAGTGCTTGCTAAGGAGGTTGTGTATGGCTTTTCTTATTGACTATGTAAATGATATTTGTTTACTTTTATATAACGATTAATGTTTTAAGGGATATAAAGGCTTTTTGGGTAAAACGTTGAAGGTGCTGGCGACTCGAACACAAGGACTTGCCATCGTCTTCGTAACTAATTAACAACGAACTATCAACGAAATAAATGGTGCCTAGGTAATACAGCATTTAAATAGGTGTGTCCGATCTCCGGTGTAAAATGTAAACGTAAATATATTAATTTAATTTAAGAAAATTAAAGCATTCAGATATTTGGACATATCAATTGATGTATGTAATTTAAGATAGTGTTTATAAAATGAAACGTACCTAGTATAGTAAGTATATTAAGTTGAAACTCAAGAATTTAAAGAATAGTGATGTAGCGAAGTTAATAAATTTAAAATATTACAAAAGTTGTTTTCTTCCAAAAAATTTTGTTACTGCGACGCCAAAATTTCCAGTGTAAATGTTGCATGAGATATGCTAGTAGAAAGATAAACGAAAGGGACCCTGTCCATACTAGCAAAAAAAAATTGTTGATTCTTTTGGTATCTACACATAACTTTAAACGAATGAGGGTCACTCACCACCCGTTGATGACGCCCTCCACGTTGAGCATGGGCACGATCTTGAAGATGTACTTGGAGCGGAGAGCACGCGCGGCGGGCGTGTCAGCGAGCGCTCTGCCGAGCGTACCGTCCATCACCCAAGACGCGTTGCTCTCACCGGGGTGCACGCGCGACGTCAGGAATACTATCTCACGATCCTGGAAATATTACAAATAGGTAAATAGATGACCCGGTGATCCTAGGGCTCGTTAACACTGTGTCCGTTATTGATGATTCGACAAAAAGACGGATAATGAGGGATGTACCTTTACATTGCATACGAAATCGAGTTTTTTCATGATTTATCAAAATATGAATATCAAACTGAATTCGTGATTCAGACTTCTTGTACGAAAAGGCATAGTCGTCCCGACCGATTCGTCATAACGATTCGTGATTTATAAAACTGAAGGATTTTGAACAAAATTGAAACGTCATTTTTGACAAAACCGTAATTTTTCACGATTCCGTAATAGTGTGAACACCGGCTACCTGAGGAAAATGTGGCCACCCATACAAATCAAAATTTATTTATTTTATTTATTTATTTACTTCATGTACACAAATATAGGACACATATTTTAAAATGACAATATGACATTGGCGTGCTTATCTCTTTGAGAGATCTCTTCCAGCAAACCACTATTACTAAAATAAATATTAA
>JAOTAV010000012.1:526044-584187 GCA_026546445.1 Cyclargus thomasi
AATGAAATAATATATATGTACATATACAATAAATTTTCATATATAAATATATAAAATGCATACATAATATTTATCATAAAAATAAAAATACTACATAAAAATATAATATATAGTAATTTATCTATAATATATAAATATTATATGTCTATTTATAATGGTTTTTAATTGGATTGACATTGTAACAGATAGTGTTCTTTCAATCGTTTCTTAAATATATTAATGGAGAAGCTGTCGCGAACTGTATGAGGAAGAGAATTCCACAATCTTACTGCATGAACAGTGAAGGAGTTCACGGAAGTTGGAACGATGGGGTGGGAGGGAAAGGTTTCTTCTAATATTGGACCTGAGGACTTATTATGACCTCTTATTCCTAGCCAAGTTCCAGCCAGTCACATGACACTAAATACGTGAAAATTGACGTTCCCTAATGTCACTAACATATTTAAAATCCATTCATAGACCACCAAACTATTATTAATTCAGTTATTATGCTAAGAAGACATTGTAATACGAAAAAAGGACAAGGCAATTGTTGGCCGTATATTGAATTGCCTGGAACCATGCAGGTTTGAAATGGTCATAATAGCCCCCCCGCATGGAGTAAAGAGGGGTCGGGAAAAGTTGAATCGATCAACGGGGTAGGAAGGAGAGAGGGGATTATAGAGGATATTATAAAGTAGGCACAGGATATGGGAGTTGCGACGGAGACGGACGGAGGAAGCCACCCAAGCTTTGATCGATGAGCTGATATATGGTCAAACTTCTTTTGCCCAAAAATAAAACGTATACAAATATTTTGCAAACGTTCTAATCTTGTTAAGAGCTTATCGGTCAGGTCTAGGTAGCAGGAGTCGGCATAATCAAGGATCGGAAAAATTTGAGTTTGGACAAGGATAATTTTAGTTTGTGAAGGTAAAAAATTTCGGAGGTTCCTCATCATGTGCATCGAGTGATGAACTTTTCTGCAGACTTCATTTACCTGAGGCTTTCAGCAGAGGTTGCTGTCTAAAATTAAACCTAGATTTTTTGCTGTCTTTTTATACTCAATAGTGGTACCATCAAACACGACCTGAGGTACATTACGTAACCGTCGGGTCATATATCTGCTCTCTATTAACATGGCCTGTGATTTTTTTGAATTGACCAACAAGCCATTTGTTCTAGACCAATCGGCTATCAGAAAGTACTGCTTCTTTCTGATAGCCGATTGGTCAATCAATATCATCTATGTTGCAATGGCGATAAATATTGAAAGTCATCGTTATTTACTAAAAATATGCAAGATTAAAGCATATTTTAAAATAATATTGGTATTCGACACTCCTCCATATCAACTAGGACTAGGAGAAATTTCATGCTTTTACATATACGCGTCTTTCGTAAAAAGGTGCAGAGTTTTCCGCTCGTGCACAAACATTTTATTTACCAAAAACATTTTTACAAATTTTATTACACAAACAAAACATTTTTACATATTTAAATAATGTTTAACTTCAAAAAGGGATAGCAACCTTTCTGTCGCATGACCTTTTCAATGTTCCAGAAAAGGACTGCTAATGTTGATTAGTTAAACACTGTTTAAATATTTTTATGAATAAGGATGTACCACGTAGCTATTACCACTTCAAAGTAGAGCTTTCTCATAGTTTTTAAGTAAATTCACTCATGTAAAAAATTGACTAATGCTACTCGATTTTTTTTATTTTAATCGTATATTCGTAATTCCAGACATCCCGGTATCGATGTGGCGTCTGCTCAAGAACCCGGTGTACGTGGTGACGTGTCTCGGAGCGTGCATGGAGCTGATGATAGTGTCGGGCTTCGTCGTCTTCCTGCCCAAGTACCTAGAGACGCAGTTCAGTCTCGGCAAGAGTCAGGCGAGCGTGTTCACAGGTAAACTCAATAATATTTTGTTTTTTAACCTATTACATAAATTGGGTACAATATGAAATATGCATGATCTTTTATTTTTTGTTAGAATAAATCGATCGTTATTAAAAAACGATGTAGTCCAATTATTATAAGTTTTTTAATAAAATTAAAAGAAACAAAGTTTCAATAATTTCAAATAAGTTAGAAAAAGAGATTGGATATTAACTATGACGTCAAAGTCTATAAGCTGCATACAAATTTAATTCCCCAACCTCCCACAGGCTCCATAGCGATCCCTGGCGCGTGTATCGGCATCTTCATGGGGGGGTGCCTGCTCAAGCGACTAGAGCTCCGCCCCCGAGGCGCGGTGCAGTTCGTGCTAATATCCAACACTGTCTGCCTGTCCTGCTACGCGTTGCTGTTCTTCCTCGGCTGCGATAACATCAAGATGGCCGGGACAACCATACCGTATACTAATAACAGGTAAATAGAATCTAAACGAAAATTAATATTAAGTTTTTTCAAGAAATTCGGCCTCCTTACTGTGGCCATAAAGGAAACAAATTTATTATTATAATAATTTTTGTGATTTCTGTAGCTTAGCACAAGAATATGAGGAAAAATAAAATTATTTCATATATTTAATGTAAGCTTGGCAATCATGGTTCTTTCTATAGTCAATTTTACTTTAAGCTAGTGACGTCATAGTTACGCGAAGCGATAACATATGAGTATTAACGTTTTGTGTTTTATTATCTTTCGTCAACATGATAATTTTTGGGCTGGTAATAAGTTATTATACAATAAAATATATTTTACACTCAACGAACTTACAATACGTAAACTTTTATTAATTAGATTTTTAATAAAAAAAACTGTGATGTTGCAGCAACGTTGAGCCGTTCAAAGTGAACCTGACAGCGGCGTGCAACTTCAACTGTCTGTGTGCGGACACCGACATGGAGCCTGTCTGCGGCAACAACGGCCTCACATACTTCTCGCCTTGCCACGCCGGGTGCGCCGCCTTCTCCTCCAGAAGCAACTTCACTAACTGTGCATGTAAGTAACATGTACATGTACAAACATACGCACGCTAGCGTATACGTAGGCTTGTAGGTATGCACACGCGAGAAAGCGCTTACGTACACAAGCGACATGTATACGTAATCGTATGAATACGTTCGTGCGTGCATAAATGCAAATAATAATAATCTGTTAACGTTAATTGTCAACTGTCTTGATTTTCTAGTATGATAATTGACATACAGCAACAATATATTATCTTCGTAACCTAAACAATAAAACACACTGAGACAGTGTCGTACTTCCCTGATACTACTAATTCCATTAATTTGCTCTAGAATATTGCTCAAGAGTAAATTAATATGCCCAAACAATCAGTTGTGAAGTCTATCGTGGCATATGACATACCAATCCTCGGGGATTTTAAAATTATTCGTTACAGTGAGTCCGGTAACAAACAACGTGAACCGTGATACGAGAATTTCAATTAAGTTATCTGGTAGTACTAACTTATGGCGGAAAGACCGGTAAGACGGATTACTTTTTAGAGTTTCGTCTCCAAGTGGCGAAACACGAATCCCTATAGATTCAGCATATCGTATATCGTTCGTATGTCACCGTCATTTGTGTCAATATAATTGTTAATGTTTTTATTTTAAGTGCCAATAAAGGAATTTCTACCTATCAATACTAGACTTAAGACTGTTAATTTATAACATTAAATTATTTACTAAAAATTATAAAGTAAAATATACAAACTTATAATTTTTCGTAAATAATTTAATGTTATAAATTAACAATAAAAATGTTTCCAATTCGTCCCCAACTGGCAGAGTACCAAGCAAACTAATGGCATTGCCCCGTTGGATGGCAATTGTTATTCGTTGTGCCAGGTAGCTCCCGGCTCTTGGGTTGGGTGGTTTCGATAAGCTTTTTAGATATTGTGCTCCCGGACCCCAAGTGCTAGGGTTTCCACTGCAAACGGCTCAAACATGAGATCTCTTGATCTATAACCTAATGATATAAAGCTAAAGACTTTTTTTTGTTTGAACGCGCTAATATCAGGAACTACTGGTCGATTTTGGTTAGTTGAAAGGCTATAGGCTATATAACATCACGCTACGACCAATAAGAGCCGAGCAGTAATAAAAAATATATTATGAAAACGGGATTAATTTATAAAGTTTCAAGCGGACGTAGTCGCGGGTAACAAACAGTATTTATATAATGTTTAATTTGTCAGGCGTGCACGAGCACGTGCGGTCGGAGGCGGGCTCGATGGGCGTGGTCGGCGCGGCTGCGAGCGCGCTCACTGCGGCGGGCGCGCGCGATTACGGCGAGGTGACCGTAGTTCCGGTCGCCACCGCCGGCGCCTGCAACCCCCCCTGCACAACCATTTTCCCCTTCCTCGTGCTGCTCTTCTTCATGACCTTCGTCGTCGCCGTCACTCAGATGCCGCTGCTCATGATCGTTCTGAGGTGAGAAATCAACTTTTTGCCACGTTTTATTACCTAATTAATTAATTATGGGTCTACTAAAATATTTGTGAATGTAATTGAAAGTTGCTTAATGTTATAAACTTTCACCACTTACTATTAAAGTTTCTGTTAGGCTTTTTTTCACATTCACAACTTTTTTGACAGATTCTCCATACAAAATCTGACATTCATCATTAACCCTCTGTCAAATTTCTATACAAACCGCGATTGTCAACAACAATGTGACAACACAACGCTTTGTTTACAACCGCGTTTTTTTTAACCATACCGCCAATCTTGAAGGAATGCATAATAATACCATAAATTCTAAAGTGTGTCTGTCTGTTACCTCTCCACGCCCAAAACGCTGAAGCTATCCCGGAAAATCGTCGCGTCATCAAGTTATTAATAATGCAATTATTACAGATCTGTCAGCGAGGAGGAGCGCTCATTCGCGCTGGGCATGCAGTTCGTGATATTCCGGCTGTTCGGCTACATCCCCGCGCCGATACTGTTCGGTAACCTCATAGACTCCACCTGCATACTGTGGAAGCAGTCCTGCAGCGGCGAGAAGGGCGGCCGATGTCTGCTGTACGATATAGAGCAGTTCCGATATAGGTAAATGTTCATGTTTATTGTTCGTTTGTGAGCGAATAGGGATTTGGAATGTTTCTCCTAATAAATCAAACAAAAAAGGTCTTTACACCAAGAAATAATTCACACGGTAAAACGGTTTGCCGGGTCGGCAAGTTATAAACGAAATAATTCCAGGTACGTGGGCCTCTGCGGCGGCATCAAGATAGTGGCGCTGGGCATCTTCATAGCGGACTGGTGGCTGGTCCGCCGGCAGAGACACCTCGACACCGCCGCGCCACTCGACCCTCACAGGGACATCGCTGGTTCCATCATTAGTCTAGATAAATGTAAGATACCTTAATTAACTTCCATAAAGTAGGCTTTTAATCCGATTAAATATAATGTTCCTTTTTATGCAATTATTTAAACCATGTAATTTTAATGCGAATTGTATACTTATATTTTTTGGTTCTATTTTGCCATGGAGTAAATTTAATTTTGCACAATTCTTCCCAGTACCTTCATATATATTATATTTATAAAATATAAAATTCTTGTTCATAGTAGTTCCAGTAACCGTTCTTACACGAAACTGAGAATTTTAACTAATTTATGAATCTGAGAAGCGGCTACTATTTTTTAACTCTGTACGATGTGGGCACGGGACGGATTATATTGTTTCTCTCATCAACAGTATTTGAGGAGCCACCGTCAGCGGAGAACACGAGCGGCGTGCGGTCCGTGAGCGCGGGCACGCCGCAGGAGGCGGGCGGGGGCGGGGCAGCGGGAGGTGGTGTGGCCCGCACAGACTCCGCCCGCTCGCACGCCGAGAGACACGACCGCGTCCTCGTCGCCTCCCGGCACCACCGCAACGACTCGAAGACTATACAGCTGGAGCCGCGTGCGCGACCGCCTGCCCGACGACACTCGCGACAGCACTCGCTCGACGACGCGCGACCACCCCTGCCGCGTTCCGCCTCACACTCGCGCGACATTAAGTCCCACTCGAGATCCAACTCACGCGACTTCAAATCCCACTCGCGATCCAACTCGCGCGATTTCAAGACGCATTCCCGGTCGAACTCCCGCGACCTCGGCCTCGAGCAGCTTAGGCAACTCGCCATCAAGAGTATGGACGGCCTGGACCTGACGCTGCCGCTGACGCGCCGTGCCGACGCCGAGAGCGAGCGGCTCATAGAGGGCGGCGTGCTACGACACCGCCGGACCAACTCGAAGGACCTGCGGCCGGAGACCAAGCACAAGCGCACGTCCTCGCACCACATCACGATGGAGCCCGCCGACCTCGCCCTCCAAATACAGAAGGGCCGCAGCGTCGACCAGCTCGCGACGCCCGCCGACCCGCGCGCCTGAACGACACAGAGTATATAGAACCGAGTAGGTCATGCACGTGCAAGCCGCGCGGTCCGTTTCTATGGAGATGACCAACCGGTTCTTTATATAATCTGACACGCGACGATCGAATCTCGTAAAGTTTCGAATTACCGCGAGCGACTGAACTGCTAGTTAATTATGCACGGGTGCCGCCCGCGTACGTAATTGGAGTGATATATAAAGTGCAATCAGTGAGAGTAGAATAGCCGTAGTTTCTATTTTCGCCTTAGACTATCCCGAATCGAGGAGTACGTCTCCATCTTACGTTTTAACTTTAGTACATATTTTATTACATGAATACGCTTACACCGTGCGAGTGATGTAAATCATATCTTAAATGCTAAAGTATGATCGTATGAGTCACGCTTGGCGCGATGGTATTAAGTGATCTTTTTATTTTGTGTTCATAGATAATTTTGCGTAATTTAATATAATATTATGATCTAAATACTCGAATCACCAGCGGAGCATCTATCTTACACTATTTGATTTGACTTACTTATTAGTCTTAAGATGTAGAATCGATTGTAGGATCGTTGTACATTTTGTTACTGTAATTGTACTTAAAATATACATGAATATATATTTTATATTTAAATATTTTTGCCCGAAATCAAGTACGGCATGCATATGTCATATCGTGAAATATCACTGTTATAGGAGATACAGCATAACCTTAATGTGATGATTCAAAGTTAGTTCTTTAGGATGTTAGATTTGTATAATTGAGCAAATGCAAGTTGGCATTTTAACATATTGTTCAAACTAAATTTCTAAAAATATTAGTGATACCTGTTAAATACGTAGTTCTATTGTTTTAACATTCCTTTTAGTATAATCAATCACATTCACAACACTAACTTTTATATAAAATTACTGTAAATATTTGGAGCTCCGACACTTAGGCGACAAAAAAATAAAAAAAATAAAATTGATTTTCAAGATATTCTAAATTATAGCAACGACTTTAAAATATGCAACCCCAAAATGTATAAAAAGTATAAATATATTTTGTAAAAATTACACAGTACTGCACTAAATTAGACATTAGACGCAATTTATTAGAGTATGGCCGATAGGTTCCCCAGTATTAGTGATCTCAGCTAATAAATAAAATAATAATTAGCATCACCTCCAAAATTTTTTCGTGTCTCTCATAATATAAACTTACAGTAATTCCAAACACTAACCCTTTTTCTTTTTTTTGTGATTTCTCTTATTAGATTATTATATATTAGTTTTATTATTTTTATAGTTAAATAAACATATAGCAAATTTTTGACAATTATTGTCAGTAGGTCATACAAATTTTTAAAAACACTAAGTTTCATTATTCCTAACTTATCTTGCCGAATATTGTTTGTATTGTGAACTGATTAATGCATGTGTGGTTCTCACTCAAATCATAATCCTAACTGAATGCTAATAATTTACAACTATGTCATGTTCTTTTTTTTAAATAATTGTCAGTTTTGTTGTTCCTGTTACTTGAATGAGCAAAAATCTTGTCAATTGTTGGCTGCTGTATTTATTAACTTTCAATTACTACTGTAGTTGTATGTTTAGTATGATATTAAATGAAAAGACAAAAGATAATAAACACAATCATGTACATTGTCGTATACATGTTAAGAGAGTAATAGTTTGATATGAAGAGAGTGTTTTATCTAAAAATGCCTTATTACAATTATTAGTGGTTAAGACTTGATACTGACTTAGCTGTATGATTAAAGTTGTTATGTCAATCACGGTGATCATAGCAACCCCCTAATTTGTTGCATTTAGTGATTAATAAAATTGCATACCTAAGTTTCTTGTTTTTCTTATCATATTATTAAATATTACCACCAATAACTAAATAAATTAAATATAAGCTTACACAAACTTACATACACAACATACACTCCTGCAAACTTTACATTAATTTCAATGTGATTGGGTGATTTTCATAAAGCACTAGTCTGCTACATATGGATATATTTCTGTTGTTTAATAATATGTAAACTAAACTCTAATGGAAACTTTCAGAAATTTTGTATTATCTCATTTTTCATCTGTATGCATTTCCATCTGTGCCCATGTTTCGAGAGAGATAACATTTAAATTATTTCTTCAGTTGTATTCTTCTATTTTCTTTGTAAATTAGATGATAAATGGAATTTATTGATTGATCGCTGAATAGGTAACACTGAATATTGTATGGTTGCATCCATTAGTTAAAAATAATAATGTATATAAAATAATAATGGATATTACAAAACATTGTAAAAGAATAAAAAAAATAAACATTTTAAAATCTAGTATCTATTTTACATAACATTTATAGTTTCACTTATATAAACCTAGTCTAACTCTCCACATTCAGCAATAACAACTTTCTTTGAGGGTTTTCCACTTTTAGAACCTAGACTTTCCATTTTCGACACGACATCTATTCCTTCAACTACAGAGCCAAATACTACATGTTTCTTGTCGAGCCAAGGTGTAGCAGTTGTAGTAATGAAAAACTGAGATCCGTTTGTGTTAGGGCCAGCATTAGCCATTGAAAGAATTCCAGGTCCAGTGTGCTTTAGCTTGAAGTTTTCATCTTGGAAAGTTCTACCATAAATGGACTTGCCACCAGTGCCGTTGTGATTAGTGAAATCGCCGCCTTGACACATGAAATTTGGGATGATGCGATGGAATGAAGAGCCCTTATACCCAAAACCTTTTTCACCGGTACACAGTGCTCTAAAGTTCTCTGCTGTTTTTGGAACTTCTTCCGTATTAAGTTTCATAACGATTCTGCCCAAAGGTTGGCCATCAGCGGTAACATCAAAGAAAACTTTCTTCACAGGTTGAGTAGACGCAAACCGTAGTGCAGCAGCAGAATACACGGTGGCGTTGATCAGTGAACGGCGTAAGATTGCCGTCATGTTGAAAATTATTTAATCAACACTAGCAGCAAACTTATTATAATTTTGAACACTTAACCTCAAAAGTCAACAGCTAATGTGACTTTCTTCTTCTTCTTTTTGATAACCGCTCCACAAATAAAAGGTATTTGATAAGTGATAAGTGATAACCAATAAGTACTAACTCCTCTGATAGGCTGCCAATGTGACTTTTACCTTTTGGCTTAATTAAATGTAAACCGGACCTTAGGCCCGGTTTAGTGTTTACATTTAATTTTATTATATAAAATGGCCAGTGTCGAGTAAAGGCGGGAAATCAATTTTCTTGGTCAACACTTCGCCTTTACTTGACACTGACCATGATTAAATAGCCGTAGCCGGTAGCGCCCTAAAATGAAATAATTTAAGGCAACTGGCAAGGCAACTTTTCAGATTCAAATTAGGAGCCATATAAAAAGGCTTTTTTGGCGGGACGTGAAAAAGTGATGCTGTGTTTTTGTATTTCTTCGCTAAATTTGTGTTGTTTTGGGTTCTGATGATCATTATGATGCGTTATAATGGTAGAATATCAACAAGTGTTGTGTTGTGTTGGCAAGTAATACAACTTCAAGAAATGTGTTTTTTTTATGTATCCCTCCAAAACTCCACTAGAAATTGTAGTAAAGCGTTTACCACTTTACTAAATCTACTGACTTGACGCTTTGACTGCACTGACGATTTATCTTAATTTTTACTGGACTGGTAGACTTGACGAAATATTGTAACGTTGTAAAATTATTTGACCAAGAAAATTGATTTCCCGCCTTTACCCGACACTGACAATGGTTATATAGCCGTAGCGCTATAAAAAGAAAAGAAAGACAAAAAAGGAGAAGAAAAGAATCAAATTTTAAAATTTTGTAAACAGTTGCATTAAAAACTTAAAAGTTTCATTTGGATATTGTTTTCATAAGCCTGCTAGGTCTTTTCTATAATATAAATGCAGACTGCTTGTCTACTAATGAAAATACATAAGATCTATTCGTAAAAAGTTGCTTATTTTCAGGAAATATGTATTCTGTCAAATTGTTAGCTTCATATTTTCACAAAACTTTTATTCAAAGTGTTATAAGAAAGAACCAGTTACTGGAACGTTGTAGGTTTTTTTCTTCCACAGCAGAAGAATCGTCAGGTCCGTGAGCTATAATAAAATCAATAGTTACATCTTATAACCTCAATTTAAATTTTTCATTGTAATTATAAGAAAACGTGCATTTTTTAGACGAAATAGTTCAGAAATTATGTGGGGAAGATCAGGATTTAGAAAAGAAATTAAGAATTTTAATGTTAGAAGTAGAAGTGATGCGACAAGATGGTCGCTTAGCACCAGACAATTTAAAATTAGACCAGTGGCAGCACTTACTGGAATTACCAAGTAAAAATCAAAGATCCTCATACTTAACATTTCTTTGGAAGAACGAAAGAAGAAGAGAAAATGAACAAGTATGGTTAAAACTTGTATTTAGTTACAACATACTATTCCAGATATGGTTAGATAAAAACATTACTTTTTTAACATTGGAAATACACTTTCAGGCAAAAAAAGAAGCCAGACGCAGAGAGTATGAAATGTCACCACCTGAAGTATCCAAAGAATATGAAGATGATCTTCTTTATGGTATACAATACCAGTCCCTATTCTTGAGAATTCGGGATGCATCTATTAATAATTTTGATAATTATAGGTGAAAACATTTTTACCCCAAAAAATAATTCTTTTATATTTTCCTACAGAATAGCTTTACATACTACTTAAATTATTTATTTCAGAGCTCTACAAGCTTTGGTTTATGGCCAAAAAACAGTAATAGACTGTTCATATGAGGAGCACATGGTTTCAAGAGAAATAATAAATGCAGCAAAACAAATGACTTATGTTTTTGGTGATAATAGAATTCATAAAGAGCCATTTAATTTACATTTATGTAATGTTAATTTTGATGGCTTGTTTATAAAACAACTCCGTAAGAATATTCCCAACATTGATGAACCATGGTTTCCTTTAAATATTCATTCCCAAAGCTACTTAGATGTGTTCCCGAAGGAAAAGTTAGTATACCTCACTCCACATTGCCGAGAAGAGCTAACAAACTATGATCATGATGCAATATACATTGTAGGATGCATGGTTGACAAGGTAATTTTTTTTACTAATTATTATATTAATTACTACTTTTGACTGCTATAAAGAATACCAAAATGTTAAATGCTTGAACATCAATAAACAAACTTGTTACAAAACAAATAGTACTCTATAGTACAGGTAGAAAAAAATTTAATAATGTCTTTTTTGGAATTAAGATTTGTTAATGATGCATAATTCTGAAACCAGATTTTGTATGCATTTGTTTTAGATAAACAATGAACCATTATCACTAGCCAAAGCCAAAAGGGATGGTTTACGAATGGCGAAGCTGCCTCTAGACAGATACTTGGAATGGGCTCCAGGTGCAAAGAAAAACTTAAATATAAACCATATGATTCCTATTCTTTTGGATTTAAGAACTACTGGTGACTGGGAATATGCGCTACGTCACATCCCAAGACGAAAGTTAATGGAGACTAAAATTATAGCCATGCAAAACAGGCTCAGCAAGGGCAAGATAACTAAAGAAGAGCTGGTCAGAAACTTGAGTGCGTTTGGTAAACGTCGAGCCTTGACTATGAATGATAAAAGAATAAACTCAAGAAAGTCATTGTATGATGATGATAATGTATAAAGAAAATTAAATAAAAGGTCTTTATTTCATGCCAAAGACATACATACACTTAAAACTATGTTTACAAATTAATTAATCTATTAAAATAATCTATAATTTTGTACAATATATTAAAATGTTTCTGACATTCTGATTATATACATTTGTGTAAAACTTATGTATATTTGTCTATAACTTTTTTTTGCCTTCATAATTATTCACGGCGTGAATAAACTCGAAATTAAACGTTAATATGACATTGCTTATTGCACATAATTAAGTCAATTTCAAGTATGCTTTGCATAAATATTCTAATTAGTTATTTCATGTCTTTGTCAATTTTGTTTTATACAATCCTACTGCTCATATACAATACACTTGTATTGTTTTTTACACTTGTAACAGTATTACTTACTATTTTTTATATTATATCTTAATATTTAAGCTACACTCTATAATTCTATAATAATTATAAAGGCAAAGTGCGCATATCGACGTCGGCGTTAACATTTTCTGTTCTCTGTTTGATTGTCGCTAGTATTTCTTGTAAGTTGGATGGTAGAGAAATATCTGCCAGGGGCACCACTGGCGGCGGCGGTGTCAGCGGTCGGGATGGTGAATACGCCTCATTCTTTAAAAAAAATATGAATTTACCAAAACAATAGTAATTTTGGTATAAAAAAGAAAGGCCATTTTTACAGCTTTCATAGGCTTTGCACAATTTATAGATCGCTAAAATACCTGATTAGTACGCCGAGTAACATATTTCAGATTTAAAAAGTACACAAAGCACAATACATTTGCTTATAGTCAAGGACTAATCGCAGATTAAATCAGCAAAAAAATACAAACCTCATTTATAGCCGCCGTGTCTCCTTGGGCCATTTTGAGAATTTGCTGTTTCTGTTCCTCTATTTGGCGGTTGAGTTCCTCCATCTTGGTTCTAAGTGTGTTGGATGACGGCGCAGCAGGAGCGTTGCCGCTGCTGCCGGTGGAAGACCCCGGACTGTACGCCTCGTCGTCGTCAGCTGAAGCTAGATGTTATACAATATTAGTAACTTTAATATGTATGTATGTTGCAACTTGCAGCGGAACAAAACTAAGAGGTTTCCTACCATTGCAAACATTGATACCTGATGTTATGAATGTATGAAAATACATTATTTCATATATTCTTAACATTGATTCAACACAGTCTTGCCTTTATAAAAAATCTTTTCGGTACTTAATATATATATATATATATATTAAGTATAGATGCTTTTATAACGGCATACTGTGCGCTTTAAAAGTAACAAGTCTTAACATTGTTAAAGACCTAATAAAACCCAAAGATTACACCAATTCAATGCCGCTACTTTGCATCTTTGCGGGTCATATATATTTAACGTTTTGACTAAAGATATCGCATATATAATGTTTGAATATTATCATTGACAAAGTAAAGTTGATAAGTACCCAGCGTGGCGGCGATTTTGTCCTTGACGGAAGTAGAGAGCGCGGGTGATGTGTACGCGGGCAAAGGCAGCGTGCGGTGACGCGGCGACAGCGGAGGTGTGTACGACTTCTTGCGAGACTCGCGTACTACCTGATTATAAAAGTATAAGAATTAAAATTTTTTAAACAAAATACCATAACAGGTTACGATAATATCAAATTATAGGTTCGAAACAAAACCGCGGTGACGCAACATGCAAAAATTACATAGGGTCAGCGCAGATAGACACGAGCGAAACGAAGGGAGTTTCATTAACGCACTTGAAAATAAATTTTAAAATGATTAAGCTTCAGTACAAAAATTCTTGAACCTTTAAAAATGTGCTCGCGCGTCCTCGAGAAAACACAGGAATTGTGTATGCACTTTAGTGTATTTGAAAGATTCCATTCTGTACCTTTTATAAGAAAAAACGATTGTTCGCTTCCTATTAACAGTAATAAATAAGCTATTGCTGTTTTTAGTCGCCTAACAGATAACTTATCTTACTAATCAGAGAAATAAACTGTTTAGCTTTCTCATTGCTTAAGCAAATTTTTAAAAAGAGGAACCTTATCTTTCTTAAAGCAAAGAAAAAAAAACAATTTCAAATGCTTAAACAAAAGTTGAATTTATTTGTGAAAATACCTGATACTTAAAAAATCAGGTCTCTACCTAATTTAATGAGAGTTGCACTCCAATACTACTAGTTTTACGTATATATTTTTCTTGTTCTCACTTTATACATACAACCATGATAAAGCTTTATAAATACATATCTTTTGGTTACTTTTTAAATATATCACAATATTTGAATATGATCATTGACAAAATCTTAACAATATTAACTATATTTTTTTAAAGGGGTATAACATTTAGGGGAAATAAAAGGAACAACTCGTCACATTTATTAAATCAAATAAATAATACTTTTTTAGCATACATATAACACATAGCACTAGTCAGTACAACTTGACTATTTAATACTGTTGAAACATGAGGCGGAGCTAACCTAAAGGTATGGAGGGAGCATTGTTTATACATTTACTATTCTTAGGCCCTGTTTCGCTACTCTTTGCTGCTCGTATGTACAGACTATCTACAACTTATGTGACAGATGAGTATCTGTCAAATTATGGATAGCCTATCTGACTCTTAACATGTGGTAAAACCGGCTCTAAAGATTGACGATATACAGTCCACACCGTAACCTATTGACGGCGAAGGGCGGGGCTAACCTTGGCGGGGTGTGTGGCGCGAGGGGCGGGGTGTCGGCGTCGTCGCTGGCGCACGATGACAGCGAGTAGGAGGTGCGTGCGGGAGTCTGGCGGCGCGCGGTCCAACGGCAACAGCACGCTCGGTAGCGCCGCGCCCGCAGCCAACGGAACTATGTACAGGTCTTTCACCGTCGCCGTGTTAGTCACTTTCACAACGCCGAGTCTGAAATACAACAGTGTAAAAGTATAATATAAATGTTTTGATGAATCTTCGGGTAGTTAAAGAATTTTTAACGATTTGGACGCCTGTCACCTTAGTCTACCCGTGCCGCTGGGAAATAATTTCCGTTTATTATTAGTAACACCCCCATGTCATTACAAAGAGCATATAACTGCTTTGCTAAAGTTTTATTACAATTGCAACATAGTAAATTCTTATAGTCACATGCCTTAAGAAATATAATTTTAAGTTCAATTAAAGAAATTTAGTAAAAGGCATATAAAGTGGTTGAGAAATACTAACCTATTGCGAGTACTTAAATAGCTATACAATGCAATATACTGCATCTTCTCCTCGTCATTTGCAGCTTGTAGTTTTAATATTATTATATCTTTATTGCTTGCCCTCTTCATCTTACTAATGTAGTCCCACACTGTATCTGGGTTTATTCTGCCAACTATATCTAATTCTGGAGTGAGATCTTCTTCTAAATCTAATGCATTACCCGATACCTGTAAAATATATTTTATAATTCATACAAAGTAACCAAAAACAGTACAAAATAACTATAAAATGTTTTTTTTTTACATAAAATAGAAGCTATACCTCATGTGCAGCCACATAAAATCTTGCAACATCAACCATATTAATGCAACCATTCCAAACAGTTGCAACAGAGCTATCCATTGTGCTAGTGGGCTCTTGATCACTTTCCACTTCTGTAAAAGATACGAAATATTAGGGGATACAGGAGCTATCCTACAAAATAGTTTTGAAACCTAAAGTAATAAAAAATGCTGTGACTACTCTTGCAAATATAAAATGAGATTGTTAGAGTAGGATGGCAACATTAGGCACAGTCCGAAAATTTGAGAGAGTCTGTAGAGCTCTTTTAAGGAGAAAGAATATTTTATAACTATCCTGGTTTTTTTTATTAAGATACCACAAATGTCTCACCTTTATCTTGTTTCTCGATATATCTATCTGCAAGTATACTGGAGCCAATCGAAAATTCTTTCGCAGTATCATAGTCTGCCGTTCCATAATCAACAATGTCATTTTTGTAAGTGTCCTCATAAACATCATCCTTAGATTTCCGCAAATCCTCTTCAGAGAAAGCAGATGTTATCATAGGTTCATGTGGATCGTATTCTGGATGTGCCTCTTTCGTCATTGCAGATTTGGGTCTCTCTATTGAATCGGAATCGGTTGAACTAAAATATTAACATTTAATATATAAAGAATAGGAGCAAAGGCAACTTTTGATTGCGAACAAATGATCAGTAAAAAAAACAATGTTTTCGACCTAACATGTACAAAGCCGCGGAGAACAGGTTGTTAATACAAAAGATTAAGGTTTTTAATAAATGCCCAACAAACACTTACTCATTCTTCTTCCTATACGCTGTCTCCTGAGACTTGGAGCGTAGTTTGGTCTTGTCCTCAGTGCTGGACCTGTGTTTGGAGCGCGACCGTCGCCTTCTCTTCTGTTTCAGACTGTCCCTGGAACTAGAGCGACGTGACGACCGTCGCTTGCTGGAGCGAGTCTGCTCACGAGACGGCGATTTCGAATGTTCTTTAGATTTCCTCTTCGATCTATCTCTCGATCGCGACCTGTATCTCGACCGATCTCGCGACCCCGACTTTTCTCTCCTCGATCTTTCTCTCGATCTCGACCGTGACCGGCTTTTTCTCTCTGATCTGCTGGAACGACCGGACCGACGAGATGAGCGATGTTCCTTCACTTTCTGATCGGACTTTCGTCGCGAAGACCGCGACTTCCTGTCGTCCGAATCCCGCTTAGACTCCTCCTCTCTCTTGTCCCTTTTTGATAGTTGGGATTCACTTTCCTTGTCCTTCTTTCTGGTGCTTCTTCTATCGGGCACCTCTTTCTTTGGCCTAAAATAACGAAAAATTTTTTTTTCTTTAAATATTCAATACATTGTCGCTGCGAGTGCCAAGTTCCATATGGGATATTGGTTAGGTTGTGGGAAACAACAAAAAACATGTTATTGGATTGAAAATAAAAAGAAATTACAAAATGATTGAAACCACAACATTGTATATTACAAAAATGGTTTTATCAGAATGTGCAGAACGAAACTGAGATTATTTTTAGCAAAAAAAAGAAAAAAAAAAACATGGAATTTGGCACTCGCAGCGACGACATGTGGTTGTAAGTTGTCACCATCATAATTACGTAGATATTTAATTATTTTGAAAAATTGGGTTAAATTCTGAACTCACATTTCAGGTTCTTCGGGTGGTGCATCACCATCATTCAAGACGGACACCAAATCCTCTACAGCGACATTCGGATCCAATTCTGTAGACACAGACTCCTTTGTTTCCATAACCTTTCAAAAACAACATTTAACATTCTATGAAATCATTAACAAATTGTTAAAGAAAAATTGTTTAATGACTTTCAATACATATTGTACTTCAATAACGATCATTTTAAGCAGTGCTTTCTTACCTCTTCACCTTTGTGAGTTTTCAGTACATAGGTCTTGCTAGCTGCCAGCAAGTCTAATTCTGATTTCTTTATCAATTCTAGCTGATGTTTTGCTTCTTTGTCTCTCCATTGTGCTAATTCCTGGCTAGCTAACTCTTCAGGTGACAACCTGACCTGTTAAGTCAGAGTCAAATTTATAGCATAATGTATCACAATATTTCTAATCATTTCAATATTAAGTATATGAATTAACAAGTTAGAGAATATAACGTAATAGTTATAATGATTGTACTATAGACTATATTTGCATGGCTTACCAGCTGTTTAGGTGTTATAGTGCGCTCACATATCTTCTCCCAGAGCGAAAGATTTTTGCGATCCTTAATATTGAACATGAGGGACCTGTACTTGGCTTTGTATTTCATGCCGACGTCCCTGTTGAAGAGTTCGTGGAGTTCAGCCTCGGTCTCATACGCGAACTCTTGTATCTCCTCGTCTGTGAACTTGGGTCCTGTTGTCTCCCCCATACGGATGGTCATCTGCTCGTGAAGAGCTTTCCTGACGTTCTCTCGTATCGGTTCTTCGGAACTCATCCTATTCTGCCGCTTGTCCGGCGTATCTTTCCGCTTCGATGTCGAAGGCGTAACTGCCGGCTAATAATTATCGTCAGTTTGTGAAGTTCAGGGTTTAATCATAACGCAAACAGAACAAGGTTAATGACAATATTCGTATCAGTGTTAGGTTCTAAATTACATAATTTTCGTAATGTTTCAGCTCGTGTAGTGAAACTGTTATTAATAATCTTTAAAAAAATCCAGTAGTAAACAGTTATCAATACCAATGATTTTATTTTACTAACAAAGGTCTTTACTTATAGTTTACTAGTCCAAATATTCAAAAAATGTTTGTCGTTAAATAATCGAAACATTAGTAATTAACTAGTCTATAAATTTTCGCCAACTTAACAATAACGACACCACTTCCTTACTAGATGAGGAAGAAGTGAGAAGTGATACATAGCCTTTTGTATACAAATACATGACAACATTCCACCATTTCCGACCTTGTGCTCTAAAGTTCTAAACCATAAAATCCTATTTTACAATTAGTACTCGGCGTGGAATTTTTGAACGCCAAAAATCGAGATAACAATTCACGAGTGTGCTCAACGTGAATAATAATGCACATGACGTAACATTTTTAAGAATATTAAATTAAAAAAAGTTCGTCAATATACATTATTACCGACGCACATTTTTAAGATCGCTAACAAAACGAAAACGCTCGGTTGTTTAGTTTTGGGGGGAGAAACGAGCTGCTGCAGCGATATAAATGTGGAATGTAAGAAATACGTTATTTACTTTAAAGTGTGTTGATGAATTTGAGTGTTGCGAAAGTTTCAAGAAGAGAGCGTATTCCCTCTTAAAAGGCTGGCAACGCACCTGCAACTCTAATGTTGCGAGTGTCTATGGGCGGCTGTAGTTGCTTTCCATCAGGTAACCCGTTTGCTCATTTGCCACCTTATTTTATATAGACCAAGTATATTCGCTCACCTTTTCAGCAGGAGTCGGGGTTCGACTTGTTGTTGCCCTCACAATCTTCTTGGGTTCTGGTGGCACTTTAGAAGATTTTGGTGTATCAAACATGTTCGTTTGTTGTAGCCTAGGTGTTCCTGGCGTTCTAGGCGGCGGCGATTTAACTTCTTCAGTGGGAGATGTCATTTGAGACATCTTTAACATCTGTTGAGACCTAGGACTCTTTAGCAAAGTAGGTTGAATCTTTGTTTGAATATTTTCCCTCCTTCCCGGCGCGTCTGTTTTTTTTGCCGGAATAAGCTCAGGTTTTCGCACCTGAACATTTTCCGTTTTCTTCATTGGAACATTTTCTGCTTTCTTTGGTATTCTAGCAAAGTTCAATGTGGTTTGAATTTTATTAGGTTCGGAAGACTTCTTTCGCACCAAATTTGGTTTTATAGTGCTCAATGTTCCGGGACGAACAACCTCGAATGTCGGATTTTTTTGGAGCCAAGCCTTTAGATTTTCAGCTGTAGGTGCGTTCGGACCAGCGAGTAATCGTCCAGATTTTCTTTCGTACACAATTACCTGTAGAAAAAGAAGCTATAGTATATTGCCTATCAATATATTCATAAAACTGTAGGGTTAATAGGTTACAACATAGCATGTTCAAAGCGCTCATGATGTTTGCTGGTTATTGACAAATCTAGCATCAGCATAGCTACTTCGACTACACAATAAAATAATGTGTGAGCTATTAAATATATATCCCCAAAAAATGTTCCTGAGCCCACAATGAATACAACATTATAGTGCGCTTACCCTGGACTCAGAGTGTTTGTCTGTTGTTTTGATGCTGGTGTTTTCACTTCTTGAGTTACCAGCTTGAGCCCCCAGGGAGTCCTGCGCGTGTTTCAATATACACGCATCACTACAATATATGCTGCTAGCACGAGCAGCTTTCTTGCAAACAATGCATGTTGTTTTTGAGGCTACCTCTTTAGTATTAGCAGATAATGGTGTACTTACTCCGTCTTCCTTTTTTGTATCCCTTTCAGCATTCATAATCTACAAAGAATCACCAAGTTATGAAATAAAATAAAAAACTTATTTTCCTATAGCTACATTATTAGTTTGCATATACAAATTATTAACTTCTTGGGGCTTGGCATGACGCAGTGGATAAATAGGGTAGTGCAAGTACAGACCCTGGGAGCAAAGTGCCAGGTTTTCAGAGTGGTGTGCCACTTTGACCCCGTGATCAATCTGCTCCAGCACCTCCACTGTGCCCTGCCAAGTCTTCTTGTGTAGGTCCCTTGCCTTCACTCTATCGCCAAGTTAGTCATATAAAAATAATATTGATGTTTGTAATCTTTCTTAATTGTAGAAAAATAATCTCTCTCATAAAATTATTTGACTAAAATTAAGAAAGATTTTATGGTATTTTCTTTTCTTTAAAATTATTAATTAAAATCTTTCTTTAGCAAATGGCATAAGCATGTTATTATTCCAAATTTTTTAATAAAATCCAATTTTTTAAAATGATAATAATTAAATTTGTATTATAATACATCATATGTGAAAAAGTACATACCTTTACAGGATTCCCAACAACACCAGCTTGAGATTTAGCTTTTTTAACACAATTGGGGCACCTCCACTCAATGCCATCTTCTTCCATCTGTTGCCCGATGGCCTTTGTGATGTTAACACACTTGCCGTGGAACCAGTCTTCGCACCCATCGCAACATATCATGAACCTATTGTTATGCGGCTGCTTACAAATGCACCAGAGCCTAGAAAAAAGTGAGATTATCAACACATATCAAGATTTTGATGTAGTGTAAATGTTTAATAGCAATATCCGGCAGGCACCTACCTATTTGGATCATCCTCTGAATTCCAACTTTCCTGAGATTCTGCTGAGGTTTTTTCAATTGGATCAATTTGACTCCCAACTGGCGTTGGAGCCGGCACTTGCTCCTGTTTTTTTGTTATCAGTTTCTTGTTGGAATATTGTCTAGACACCGGGGTCACAATCGGCTCGGGAGTGAGTGACACTGGTGGATTTGTAATGGGTGTCGGAATGGGCTCAAGAGGCATCACCGATTCAACTTGGTTCTTGCGTTTGGATGCTCTCGTTGCTGGAGCCTCAATAGGCGGTAGCGTAATAACTCTACCGTCACGCCGAATAATCTCAATAGGATCTTTTCTAGGTTGCACAACCTTAGCAGACTTGACAGACGTCTGTACGTAAGCATTAGGAGTTGGCGTTTGGGGACATGGTGCTGCAACTTCAGATTTCATTGTCACAGCATCCACCTTTCCTAGAACTTGTTTATCAATAACTTCTTGCAAATTCTCAGAGCTTTCAACCAGCTGAGCAACATGCATGAGTAGATCTTCAGTCAAACCATCCTCCTCTGGTTGTAAGCCAGCCAGTAAATCTAAGGTTGGTGAGAGTGGTCCAGCTAACCCAGGGCTATTGATAACATTTGCAGTAGAGATGCTGGGCTGAGTTTTACTGGCAGTTTGTGTGGGATCCTGAAGGATCTGTGCCAAGCTTGCATCATCCAATTGAGGAATAGGGTCATAATTTTTATTACCCTTGTCTGACATACTGAGTTTTAATTGTTTAACTTGGGGTTTCTGTACAGGCACTGATTTTCGTTGATCAATATTTTCAATAAGTTTTGATGACTCCTCTTTTTGTATCTTGTCAATAGCACTAATCTCTTTTTCTGGTTTGCCAGGTAGCTTAGTCTCTGTAGATACTCTTCTTATAACATCAGGTGTTGAAAATAATGAAGACATATCTGATAATAATGCATTCACATGTGCTGGTGTTTTCTTTTCTTTCTTTGTAGATTTAGGAGTTATTTTTGAGAACAGCTTATCTGTATCAATAGTTGCACTGGATGGATTAGTAACAAGTGTTACATTAGTCATTTGGTTGAGTTCAACTTTCTTATCAATCAAATTCTTTGACACCTTCTCTTTCAGCTCTCTCTTAAGTAGATTTTTATTGGCTTTGAGTTTTGGTACTCCAATTTTGGAATCCTTTGTGCTCTTAGTCAATTGAACTGACTTAAGAATCCTTGGTTTTGATTTAACTTTTGCTTTAACTTTATGGCTTGTTGATTTATCTTTGGAATCTTTGTAGTCAGAATCTGAATCTCTATCTGCAGGGCTTTCCCCGGAGGAGCAAGCTGATGACGAATCAGAGGGCTCATCAGATTTTTGTGCCTCATTTTTATTATCATCAATTGACTTTGCCTTTGAAAGAGGTAAAGGTTTGTGGAGGACATCCTTGCCTTTAAGTATCACTGGAGAATCTTTTGGGTTTATCAAAATCTTTTTACCCTTGGGAATAATTTGCTGGTCTAAAATAGTAATTTTTTTAGGTGTAGCCACTGGTTTTGGTGGGGTAGAATGACTTATTTCAATAACAGGCTCATCATATCCCATCAAAGCATCTTGACTCTGGGGTAAAGATTGGCTTGGTGATGTCAGTGGAGTATAACAATGATCATTATGAAATCCCAGTAGACTGTTTTCTCTAGTTTCAATTCTAAGAGACTGCAACATTTCTGCTCCACTGTCTGTAAATAACAATTAATACATTTGTTGTTAAATAAGCAAATTTTTTAATTTAGCAAAATTTAAAGTGGCTTATAAATATGCACTCACCATATTTGATAATGCTGTCTGGTTCATCATAGTAACTATCTACAGATAAAGTGACATGTGGAATTTTTTCATCTAAATCACTTTCGGAATCTGTTGCATCATCAGGCCTTCCTTCGTGACCAACACGGACCACACTGATTCCTGCCGCTTGAGATCCATCGCTCCCTAAAATACAGACTATGTGTAAAAACTGGATGTGAAGTTGATAAGAAAGGAAAAGATATGACATTTTTCTAAGTAATTAGTTGCTTATATAATAAAATTCCTTTAAAATTGTAAATGTTAAATTAATTTGGTGGTAGATGAGATCTGACATACTAATTATTCAAGATTATTCAAAAACTGATATTTTCAACAGCATCAGTTAGCACTTATAAGCAATGATAATAACATTACAAGTTCCTGTAAATACCTTATTCAGCAGAATTAATAATTAACAAGGCACAACGCTTGCTAGGCGCATTTGGCGGGAAAACGTGTTATTGTTTACATTAATACAACTAATAACGAATTGAATTTTTAATTGGCTTGATTTTCTTTCAAAAATTAAAAATATGTTAATAGAACAGTACTACCAAAGTTAAAAAGAGTAATAAACAATTTTATACAGAGCGGCATCTTCTACGTGCTTTATATACATGTCAATTTGTGGGTTTGTACTATGTTGCGTACCACATAATATAATGAATAGTATAGTAAATTCAAAGCTTTCGTGTAAATTATTGAAATATTAAGGTCTTACTTACCCATAAGAGTCCCCAAAAGTTTTTGATCTACAGACAGTGATCCATCTTTGTTTACAATAACAACAACCGAACTATCTGTTTTCGTTGAAGGTCCATTAAGGTCCGTATAGTTAGTAATGACGGTATTAGACATTTCTGCAAGTATTTCGAAAGCGAACGCACTGAAACTTCTCTATTTTTAGCCCGTATTGGGAACATTTGCATGGCGTCTATCTATAAACACGCTTGCCGCCATTTTGAAATCAATCTTGAAGTACAGCGAATTTTCACAACACACACTATTTCACATATATCTCTACAACTAAATTAAACTTGGGATGAACACGAATAATTTTTTACATAAAAATGTTTACAACGAGTGTTTAATTTTTAATGACATTTCTTTGTAATTTATCAATAAAATTGACAACACGCACACCGCGTATATATTTTTATTTTTTTTCACTTTGGTGAAATTTTGACAGAATTGACTAGGGATGCGTTCCTATGCTCTAAGCAGTCTACTAAACTTGAATCTAGATGCGCTGTCTTCCGCTGCACCATACCAGGTCTATTCTCGGATTAAATTAGTGACGATAATAGCTTATTAAATTGGTTTACTCTTTATTCAAATTTTCTTGTATTCGTAATATCAGATTTAGAATTATAGCATCACAGAAAACAAATAAAACTACAAGTTCTTAACATAGTATTAGAACAGACTCTCGGCCCGGTTCATAGACAAGAGAAGTCTATTTTGTGATTTTTGCGCGAGGGTCGAGGAGCGGCTAGGGTTACAGACTACCGCCGTTTGTCCACCAACGGCCAGATAAAATGCTCTCTGATCTAGGCTATAAGTTTCATTTTCCAGCGACATTGCTCTATCGTTAATGTCATCGCCGTGATTAAATTCTCAGAAGAAAATGAAACCTGTAGTGGGCTACAGCCTACAGGTTTCATTTTCTTCTGAGACTTTAATCAAGGTCATAAAGTTGCAGTCGCAATATTCTCGTTCTCGGTTGACGGTGTTGGAGGACAGCTTCTTTACTTAAGGATACTATCGGACAGAGTGGAGCGGAACGACGCGAGTCGCGACTCGGACGCGCGCAATATATTTATATTATCTATGGCACGAGATGCGCGTCGGCTGTGGCCTGTGGGCTGACGGGCTGTGGCCTGTGGGCTGTGACACTTGGCAGAAATATAATTTGGTCAAAGCGGCGCGGCCTGGACAGTAAAATATATTCTTGCTACTAATTTGCATAAGGCTAGCCACTGTAAGGACGTTACGAGCTTAGAAAATAAAAATGTCGTATAATATAGATGGATTTTAGGTTGTGCGATGCGGGCGTGAGTCGTGACACAGTACGCTGGCGCTGTTTAAATCTATGGTCAAATTATTAACAATATATTAAAAAAATCTTGTGTCACTTGGCTGTCACTGTCATTTCTGTTCAACACAGCACACGCGAGTGTTGAGTTGTGAATAATTCACTTTTATTTTATTAAATGTAATTTAAAGCACTAACAACATGAGTTATTCAAAGTTTGATTTGACTTTTAAAATTGGTCAATATCTTGACCGCCATTTAGTATTTCCATTGTTGGAGTTCTTGGCTGCCAAGGAGGTAAGTAGCTATGACCAATTTCCCTCAAACGTTGGCAATCAAATATTATATCTAAGTCATTTATCCATATAATTTATATAGTTGGCTTAAATACATAGTCACACACTTTTCCACTTAACTTGATACTTCCTAAAACATTAATGCTCAAACTTGTAATGTCTGCAGTTATTAAGGTTAAGACTGAACAGAAATTAACCATGGTTATACTTAAGATTTATTTTTGTAAGCTGTAACATAGTATATAGGTTCTAGAGATAATAAAACTTATCCCACTAAAGGTTAAACATTGGGTAAAAACATTTATTTGCAGACATATGACCACTCAGAATTGCTTCAAGCCAAGTTAGAGATTTTGAGCAAAACTAACATGATTGATTATGTCATTGATATAAGGAGTATGTTGTATCCAGATGAAGAAACCCCAGAGGTAAGCCCACAACTATATTCATTATTTTTCAACTTATTTTGTATATATAACAATAAAATACTTTTTCGATAAACTTTTTCTCTATGTCAATTTTTAGGAAATCATGGAAAGAAGAGGATATGTACTATCCCAACTTCAAGAACTCCAAGATGCTGTTGAACCAGTGCTGAGGCTCATGCAGCGAGATGATGTCATGAAGACTATGGAGACTATGAGAGATCCAAAAACTTTGATTAACTATCTTACCACCAACAAGGAATTTGAGGTTTGTTTTAGTATTAAATATCACAAATACTTATGGGATGCTAGAATAGAAAGTCCTGTTGTACACAACAGGATCCTGTCACATCTATACTTACATTGTATTTAATGTAAAAGTTTTTCTTGTGGAATACTTATTTCCTATTAAATTAATTTTAAAAGAACCACCTCCTAGAACCTCTTCCTAGTTTTTTCTTCCTAGTGTTTTAAATTATTTTGTAATATAAAAGATGTTTCCTGACAGTATTAAAATCTAAAAATATTTATATCTACTTGACCCTACAGATAAATGTTTTTAAAAATAGTAATAATAACATTGTTAATTTTTTTTTCAGTTTACTATTTTAAGGCATTCTTTGTTTTCAGTTCAAAATCGAGATGATTGACAGCATGTATCGTTTAGCCAAGTACAGATATGAATGTGGTAACTATGTGGAGTCAGCCTCATACTTGTACTTTTGTCAGTTAGTGATGTCTCCTACAGACAAGGTATGTAAATTTTTTATTATTTTCATTATTAGCTTAAAACCTTTTTTAAATATACCTAGAAATATGGATAGGTTATAAAAACTATTTTTAATTTAAGTTGTAACATTCAATGGATATATATAATATAATAACAAAGTAGATTAGGAATTTAATTTCAAATAAGAATTTCCCAAACTAAACATTACTATTGTAATATAAAAATAAACCAAAATATTACAATGTAACACAATCAAACTGTGAGTGTTGCTGATATCTGTGTTCCTTGAGCAATGTGGTTGTGAAGAACAATTGACTGCATACTTCACATTGATAAACAGTTTTCAATAAGTCTTCTTTATCAATGCTTTTTCCCATAAAATGGCCTGCTTTATACCTAAAACGAACAGTACCTTTGTTAGCATTCAGAGATTTTGTAAAGTGTTACAAAGTCACAAACATATGACTAAAATAAAATAATTAAAATTATTTTCATTTTCCTTTATTGGCTAGTCCAACTTGTGGTTGGCTTATTTTTGTATTCTTCCTCAGAGTACATTTAATTTTGCAGTGTTATGTAATAATGCATACCTGTGATTATACAAGTGCTCGTAATTTCTAAACTTGCGATCACAAATATTACAAAGTAGTAGTAGTGCCAGGGAGAAAGTGCACTTTTCATTTAACCATGGGCAGTGCATCCAGTGCTGTTCAGCATGTTTGTATGATATGAATATCATGTTGCAATCTTTACACTCATAATTATATTTAACAGTGTGGTCCTTGCAGTGTCTTAGTAGTTTAGGGATACATGTGAATACTTTTTCGCAAAATTCACATTTCAACAGTAGTGATGTCTTTATTTCTCTAACAATGACAATGTCACTTAGACTACAACAGCTCTTGCTATGTTTTATCGCTCCTTCATATTCAGGCCAAACTTGAAAACATTCCATACATGTCCAAACACTCTGCCATCTAGGCCAATCTACAGTCCCATGTCGCATGTAGAAATGTCTTCGCAGTCCTGTTTCATAGACAAAACATTTTTCGCACTCACTGCAAGTGTATGAGTGCAGAGATTTTACATTTGTACCATCTAAACAAAATGTATTCTTCGTAATAACATTTAAGGTCTTGTTAAGTATTTGAATGTTTTGCCAAATGCGATGGTTATTTTCTTTAACCTTAACAAGACTATACTCTAAAATGTTTTCCAATTCACAATCCATATTTTTAACAATATTATTTTCTTGTGACTGGTCCCAAGGTATGACTTCATAGCCTTTACTTTTCCCAATATGCTGCAACAAACTTTCTTTTCTCTTATAACCCTTGCTTAAGTTGTCTTCTAATAAATCAAGTATAGATCCTTCCTTTACTTCCCTGGCACAATAATCAAGATCAAGAGTATTTGGCTCCTCTGAATCCAAAGCTTTTACCGACACATCAGTATCTTTGTTTCTAGTTTTAACCTTAATTTTACCATCTACCCATTCTGTTTTCCCATTCATCCCATCATGCTCCAAGAATATTTGGAGAGATTTAAAATTATTATCATTTTCTATTTTATGAATTATTAATTTGCTTGACATGATGAATAATATTGTGACAACTGATGTCTGTTTGACACATTGATATTTTTCTTTATAATTTGACATGTTATCATTTTGCATCATTCTGGCTTTGTTGCTATTTAATAAATTATGGTCACACTCTACGCAAAAAATGTGCGCTGTGTTTTTAATAAATAGCAATTCGAAATTAAACCTTATTTTTAACCTTATTTAACCAATGTTTATCTTGTAATATTCACTCTATTACAAGGTAAACATCGCATATTAATTTAGGTAGCAAGCTAGAATACATTATAATATGTTTTAATATTTTATACATACTTATGTTATTACTTTTTATTTTCAGAACTATCTGTCGGTGTTATGGGGTAAGTTCGCCAGTGAGATCCTCGTTCAGAACTGGGACGGAGCGTTGGACGACCTGACGAAACTCCGCGAGTTCATCGACAACGGTGGAGGTGGAGCCACGGCCAGCAACATGCAAGCTCTGCAACAACGCACCTGGCTCGTCCACTGGTCGCTCTTCGTGTTCTTCAACCATGTGAAAGGCCGCGACCTGATCATTGAGATGTTCCTGTATAAGCCATTGTTAGTATTCCATACATTTTAAATGACAGAAGTTATATAACTCTACATGACGCGCGATCGTTTATTGCGTAAGAATCGTACATTCTTCTGGGATAGAAAGTATCCTATATCCTTTCCTCGAAGTATCTCCAGACTTTTCCGTTCTGCCTATATTTTAATTTTTCGAAATTACGTCTCCAACGTGCACTTATAACGCTTTTATTTTTCATTAAAAATTTTTTTCATGAAAAAAAAGTCATTTCTAAAAATCCGAGTTATTGCTTATTTCAGGTACCTAAATGCGATCCAGACAATGTGCCCGCATATCCTTCGCTATCTGGCCACTGCTGTCATCATCAATAGGTCTAGAAGGAATGCACTCAAGGATCTTGTGAAAGTTATCCAACAAGAAGCTTACACATACAGGTAATTGCTTTTGTACAAAATTATGCAGTAAGACGTATGTACGCAATTAAACACTGTGGGCAAATTTTTTAGGGCAAAGATAATATTAGAAAAGAGCAGTGGCGTAACTACAAGGTGGCAAGCCGGCAAAATGCCACGAGCCCCCAGCCGGAAGGGGCCCCTGATAAGCCACCCTAGACAAGTGGCAAGCGATTATTTTTTACAATAATCGCTTGACGTGTTTTTGTATTGGATTGACATAGAGGAACGAAAACGAATTTGCCAGTACACCACACCTCGAACGGTTTAGTTACGTCACTGTCCAATTTAATTCTTTCTAATAAAATGTATTTAATTAAATCGCATAAAGTAAAAGAGGGAAGTAGCAAAAACCAGCTACAACATTTACAATTAAATACACACATAAAATACATGCCTTAATTTACAACGAAAATAAAAGATGTGAACAATATAAAAATATAATTGGGCTTATAATAAGTATAATATTGTAATTATATTTGATACATAGTTTCTCTATGTCCAACTCACCGGAACATAGCGCTTAGCGGTTAATTGTAACAGTACCAAAACCGTGCTCACTCCATTAATTATATATCAATGTTCAACAGGATATATTGTGAAGTGTTTCCTGGCAATTAACAACATTATTAACTACTTAGATATTCTAGTAAACCTAAATCGTATGCTTGGGAACATCCTAATCTGTTTTAATATGTAATATAAAGCTGAAGTGTGTGTTCAAACGTGTTAATCTCAGGACCTACTGGCCGGAATTGAAAAATTATATCTGTGTTAGTCCATTTATAAAGAAAAATTATAGACTATAATAGAACTTAATTAATTTGATTTTACTGTCCCAAAAATTTTTGAAATATTTTACATAATTTTAACACTTTACTACTAAAACAAAGTCCATTGGAATGCAATATCACAGATCAGAGAAGTATGTACGAAGTTAGCAGTAATGTAATAAGTTACAGGTGTTCTTATTAGATTGCGCGATGGCCGAGGATTCTTGCCAACTCCCGGTATTCGGCAAGTTCGGGACGAATATCCCAGGAGTTACATACCTATGGGGCCTATAGGCTGAAGGGTTGGTTATTGAGGAGGCAAAAATTAAAGGAGAAAAGGAGAGGAAAAATATTTTAATAACTTCGATTAGCAAATGTGTTAGTACTAAATTTATAGTAGACAGCTGTATCCGTTGGTATCTTTTCATAGGTGAAAATAAATTTTTGATGACCTCTGTGGCTGACTTGCTAAGCGCGTTAGTAGCTTAAGCCGGGGGTCGCGGGTTCGAATTCCGCCGACAGAGCAAAAAGTTTTTCAATATTCCTGGGCCTTGGATGTGTATTAAATATGTATATCAGATTATAAAAATCTTAAATATGTGTATAGTATAATAGTATTAAATATATTTTCGTTGTCTGGTACCCGTAACACAAGTCCCTCGGGTACTTAGCACGGGGCCAGACTGACGTGGTGTGAAGCGTCCATAGATATTTATTATTAAAAAAATTTTTGATAGTTTTCCTCAGTAAATAATTCTCACTTGTCGTTACAGACGCTTTTACGTAAACGAGTAACGGACAACAATCTATAGAAATTTTAATAATTTCTATGGATTTTATTATTATATGAATATTCTACTAGATTGTTTTAAAGTGTGATTAATTAAAAGTAGATGAAAAATAACTGAATGTAACTATAATAAAAGAATAATGTTGCTTGTAATATACAAGCAAAATTCCGAAAAAACTCTACGTAGAGTTCGAACATCCGAGCCACCAAAATGGCGCGTGCTAATTCCCACACACGCACACACGTGCTGTCTGAAGGTCACGAATTTCACTGCTGGTCTTCGTGCTCGAAAGGAAAAGTATCGCTGCAGTCATTGACACATGCAAATTCGTCGGTCGACGACCCGCCGTGTCGAAAGTCGCCTTCTATAGCCGCCAATTAGGGTCACCTACCGCACACAATCCCAAATTATCTTCTAACGCATGTACCGAATTACCACCTTATTTCTAACTTTACGGCTGATTTTGAATTTTTGAATTGGAATAAAATCTTTTAGTACGTCGGTTAAAGCAAACATGTCATCTGTGTATGAAAGTACGATTGGTCAATGAACTTTTCTAAATTTTGGTGTCATGGTTATAGATTACAGTATAAGAAAAATTTCTTAGTCAGCTCGCAAAAATTTTCAATTTTTTGAATGGAAAAATAACAGTTGTTTTCTATTTTTGGCAGTTGTAGGTGTGTGAAAATTAGAGGCCTACAATCTACATGTAAGAAAATTCTAATGTTCCGGAAGGCAAAAGTTATAATAAAATATCTATAAATAAAAATAATTAGCATATGTATGTCAGCAATATTATGCAAATATATATAATTTGTAATAAAATTTGTGTACAAAATGAAAATGAAATTCCTAAAAATTGTTAGAATATTTACAGCAAAAAGCCTTTGTAACATAAATTAGGTTTTATAATGAAATTAAAATGCAATTATGACCTTAAACTGGGCTGCATAAATAAAATATAAATGTAATATAATCACAACTGTCTGGCATTAGCGACGGCCCTACGTGTGTTCAAGCGAACATGGCACTTAATTCGATTGCCGTAAAGCGATTTTCCCTTCAACACATTTCGGAAAGTGTAAAGCAACATATTGAGTTATTAATGTTTATTACATTCCGATATAGATGGAGCTCGAGCTGAATTGAGCTTTATCATGGTAGCTTAGAGTTGAAATTCGAGTTTCTGTCTGATAGGACGCTAACAGGAGGTACGTCTGGCTATTGCATTTATTAACAAGAATTTCGTCAAGCGCTAGTCTGGGTACTTAGTCCTTAGCATTTAATAATTTTGATAGATAGAAAAATGGTATTTGACATCGCAAGTCCATGTCACTTAGCGTGGCAGGTAATTCCATTTTTCACTGGTCGGTTTCATCGAATGCAAACTGTTTAAATATTATTTCCCAAACACGACAGTATGCAAATTTTCGCTATCAGTGTTTGCAATTTGCAGGATATTATCACCTTTTTATCTGTTGACAAGGAATGATATCACGCTGATAGTGTTGGCTATGAATTTTCATGCACGAATTATATTAACCCGGTTAAGTTCACACACACCTAAACAGCACCTGTTTTGTCTTGGTATATAATAGGGAATATGCGTATAAAACAAATTTTATTGAAATCTAATTATTATGATAGTGGGCTAAAAATATCAGAATGACAAAAAATCTCTGAATTCTGTTGAGACATGATTAAGATTTTAGGGATTTAAGTTTTTTACTTTCTGTCAAAACGTAATTTAGTATAAACTTTGTATGCAGCTTCTGTACTCGAGTGCGAACCAAAGGTCTTACCCACTAGGCAACAGACGCTCTAAATTTAATATCAAACATGTCTTATTACTCAGTACTAAAACATTACACAGGAAAAGCAACAGGAAAATTATTATATGTGTTACTGATTGCATTAAAATTCCACGATTAGGCATCGTGTGTGATTACCATTTAACTTAAACAGTTACCGTTTTACTCATTATTTTAAATTCGTTTTAAAATAATGAGTATTTTAATATTTGAGAGTGTTTGTCTCACCTTAAAGCTAGCATGAACAATAATTCACCTCAAAAGCATGATTTTTTTTAACATGTTTTTATGATAACTTTATATAGTCCTCCTTATCGATTTCGATAACGGCGACCCCAGAAATTAAGGACTATTATGATATCTAGGGGGCTAGCGAGCAGACAGATTATCTGATGGAAAGCAACTGCCGTCGCGCATAGGCACTCGTGACATCCGAAGAGTCGCAAGTGCGTTGCAGGCCTTTTATGAGAGAATAGGTAATGGGAATAAGGATAAGGGAAGTTGGACCACGCCGTTTCACGCCAGATTTCTGTGAGGCCGTGGTATCTACCACTCCGGTCGAGCCGTTCCATTCGTGCAGAAATATGGCTGTCCCACGGCAATGAGCATCCGTATTATGTACTTGAAAATGTCTCATTGGTACACGCCTCCACTCGGGCATGTACCAATGAGACATTTCCCGATCTCAAGCGTGAACCTGCACCCTCTTGAGTGCGAACCAAAGGCCCACTAGGCCACGTACGCTCTGTTACATGTTCAATGTTCCAAAAATTTCTCTCGTTTCTCAAATTATGCTTACACTGATTAGTTACGTACGTTTACGCATAAAAGTCACGAACCAGACCTCGTTTTTGCGGTTATTTAAAAAAAAATCTTTTCCCGGGTGTAACTCAAAAATATGACCAATCAGACACTGTCGGCTAAACACTCCCGGTGTTCAAACAGTGAACGTGGCGACGTTACGTCACCACGGCTAGATTTGAGTAAACACTAACATAGACACGCGGCAGACGGGCGCGGTGGCAGGCGGTGGCCGCATTCCGTGCGCTTGAAAGTACCGCGGATCCGGTAGAGAATTGCACGCGCGTTTCACGACCCCTCAAACGCTATTTAAAGTTGAGATGCTCTTAATTGTATAAAGAGCATCTCATAGCAAGCTTTGTAGTAGTAGCTTTCTTCGAATTATTTGGTTTAGTCCCTTATATGATTAGTTAAACATTGCTTAAATATTTATATGAATAAGGGGGTAGATGTAAATGCATTCAGGTGTGGTACTGACAGGTAGAAAATTGCAGTTGTGTTTGACTTCGCATATGACTGGATTCACATATCCAGAATCGCTCTCTAAGTCCAGATCTAGAAAACGCCAGAATGCTCATTCAGATCGAATTGAAAAATTAAGAATTAAAAAACAAACAGTATAATATTATGTATTATATTTGCGGTGCATGTTTATAACATATATCACTATCCTGCATCGCGCTATCAAAGATTTCTAAGCCCGACGGTGCATGTACGATAGCGGAATCAAGAAATATCCTCCGACGGGCTTCGGCCTGACCGGGCATACCACCTCGCCCGGTCAGAAGATTTTCCTTTCGGGCTACTACACATATTCACTCTTATCGCTGCCGTAAAATTCTTTATGGCATCTTAACAAATCTTTTTACGAAAAAGATTTGTTGAGATGTTCCTTATTCTGTTGCAGATTTTAAGGTTCTCAACTGATTTTTAGAGAGATATTCTTAATAGTTCTATGAAATGATACTTAGCGTTGTGCCATCCACCTATTCCAATTTTGAATGTTTTTTAATTCGTCTCGTCGCCTTATAATGTGGTTTATCCTTAAGTACAAATACGCAATATTGATATAGAGCTCTCGTCACAGTCACAGGGCGTCGAACCTATTCTCGTAAACAACTTGCAAAAAACATAAAACTGGTTCCGATCATTTTCCTTCTGCAACTGTAAACAGCGTACAATGTATTTTCATATGTAACGATAATTTTCCAAATAAAAACTTACTGGTGGATAAGTTATTAAGGACTGGTTTCACCTAATAAGTGTCAGATAGGCTAATGCTAAGTTTTTGGCTTTGGAAACACTAATAAATCAATGCAAGCGTAACTGTGGGCAAAAATATAATAATATTGATCACCCTTTCGTAATATGTATGCATTTTAGATTACTTGCATTGCAAACTATTTAGTGGTCGTTTTTATTTCGAATGTCTTAAGTTGACTAAATAATGCAACCTTCATACTAAGATAATTTATTAATGTATTAATATGAGTAATTACTTATTCTAAGTAAAGCATGACGTCATCATGATTAATGTTAGAAATATATAAAATTATTGTAAAAACTCAGAGGTCAATGATTTGTTACTGCTATGAGCAAATCGTTTAAATGCCAAATGTAAAGTAACACGGTTTAGCTATTGTGTAATCCTCAAATTGTTAGTTAAATAGATATAATATTTAGAACCCATGAATATACGTAATTCATCACAATAATCTTAAATGTTATATAGTATGTAAGAACAAGAACTTCAAAATATTTAAAGCGTTCAGGCCCGAAATGTGAATTTGTGAATCTGGACTACCCGAGAGAGAACATACATCCAAAAATTCATTACCAATTGATCCACTCGTCAAAGTGGTTTCGGTCAAACAAGGCGGTCACAAATTTTGTCTTTTTTTATGATATTTAGGGGCCAAACTCATTCATTCAACGAAACACAGCACAACGCTATTTCACGCCAGCTTCTGTAAGCAATGAGCATCCGTATTATGTACTTGAGATCGGAAAATGTCTCATTGGTACACGCCTCCACCCGGGTTTGAACCTGCACCTTCTCGAGTGAGAACCAAAGACCTTACCCACTAGGCCACGAACGTTCTAGATTAACCAAAAGCATTGTAGGAGGGACAAAATGCTATTTTAACATGCCTGTTATAACAATTCAGAAAAAAGTAATATTCTTAATAACCATATCCTTTTAACCCGATAAGTTCGTTTGATTTCGGAAAGTCTTAGGGATAATTTGAGCTCATACGAATCTGAAAGCAGGTGGTGTTCACGAGATTTATTATAATGAATTCTCCTTCTGGGACCTTTCGCGATAAGAACCTTTTCAAACCTTTTACCTTTTCGAATAAATTGCTTATGTGTTTTTCCCGGTAGTGAAAAATGTTTGGGTAACTTGAATTTTGATGTGGTAGCTTTTGGAGTTTGTTTTGTGGGTAAAAAAAGGGAAAGTTCCAAACGTTTTCGATATTATTATTTGATGTTATATAACACCTCACAACTTGTAAACGGCTTAACTAATTTTAATCAAACATAGATAAAGAATAAAGATATTCGAAAAAAGCCACCTTTAATACAAACAAATCTAAATTGAAATAGCTTTATTCGTTCGGGAGCTATGTAGCTACAAACATACCTCTGGCTCCATCGGTTGTTATAATAATTAACTACACAAAAGACCGTAGGTTTTCTCGGTAAATTTGTTCGTCGTTTTTACACAGGTGTATCTTGGATTTTTTATCGAATCGATCTTCGACCTTACCTCGAATTTGTCGCTTGTTTTGTTTTCAAATCCTTGCGAACAAAGAGTTGGAACGACCTCAGGACTCGACCTTGGTGTTCAGGTAGTTGGCGGCGCAAAAAAGATGAAACCCTACTTGTCTGTTAGTTCTAGTAATTTCATGTTCCAAGGCAGACATGCGTCAAACAAATATCTATATTAATGTGGCTTATCTGAAAGTGTGTTTGTTTGACCTTCCTTTACGTCCTAATGTCCTTAATCGGCTTGTTTTTTGGTATAGACATAGTTGAAAGTAGCAGTATTTCTGCTATTGGAATAATACTTAAAGGGAACTAATTTATATTTCCTCAATGAAAAAACATCATGATCCCTAAATATTGTATTTTTAGGTGATTTTCAAAGTCCACGCGAGCGAAGTCACGAGCAAACGAGCTAAGGGTCCAAAAACAAAAAACCCGACCCCAGGAACCGTTGCAATTATATTCGTTAATAAAATTAAAAATAAATTAATAAAAACAATGCTATATTATGAAATATGTTTATTATCCATAAATATGTATAAGTACAAACTGTTATTCTCAACATATTAGGTCATTAAAAATTAATAAACTAAAATAAATACTAACAATACACAGACTTAAAAAATAAAATGTTATATTATATATTCGAGTTTGACCTTTTTGTATTTATATAAAATTCGCCTTTTTGTATTTTTTTTAAATATTTTGATATACCAAGTGTCGCTTTCACAATTAAACGAATCTAGCGTCACCTCCCAAGCCAAAACACAAGTAGGTTGCAGAGCGTGATAAATAATTATACATACATATTCTCGTAAAACATAACCTTCCTTCTGGCGCAGTCGGGTAAAAAGTATATAGTTCCGGAAATTATTACAATTATTGTTAAAAATTATTATGGTTTTGAACTGATAAACTTCGGAGAGCCAGAGAGATATTTTTCCCTAGAGTTTAATTTTGCTTATGATTAAGGCACCAAACGTGCGTAAAACAAACAAAATTCTAATAATTTTAACAGCAATCAAAGTCCCTTCTAATTGCGAAACACCTAAGTCAATTTGTTGGAAGTCATTTGTTTAACACGAAAGCTGAATAAAAAGCTTTTAAAAAATATTTAAATATTAATACAACGGCTTTTTTTAAATATTGAATGACGTAGGGTTGTCAACTAATGCTTTCAAGTTAAAACAATAATGGGAACGTGCTTCCACATAGGCAACTAAGATTAAAATAGATGAGGAGTCTAAAAAGTAGGATAGAGCACACATGTGGCTTGCATTATCCCTACTCATTTCTGATGGAAAGTAAAAATGAATCCAGATTTTGACAACCCTAATAAATAATATTACGCTGATAAAATTGTCTCGATTAAAATATAATTAAAAATAATATTATTAGAGGACGTCTTCAAGCACACGGCTTGAAAATACCTGATTGGAAAATGCTGTAGTTTTCAGCAACACCATTTAAAAATCATAATTTTTATAAATTTAATCAATTTTGACAGCCCTTATGTCGCCTAATAGTGTCACGTGACACCCCTCGAGTGTACTAACATAAAAAGATCATGTGATGTAGGTTTGAAAGGTGCGTGTAGGGCGTGTGGCGGGCCGTTATCTTGCGGTCATCAATCTCGAACGGGGCCCCAGCGAGTGGGGCCCCAGCGCCCGGGGCAGGGGCCCGTTGCCCCGCCGGAACTGTACGGCACTCATCCATTAACCCGCCATATGGTGCTGTTTGCACGAGCGGTTTGTCGCGGCTGCGTTTTTTGTGTCGCCAAAGTGAGCGTTAATCAGTAGCCACAAACGCAACAAAGAAAAGAAATAAGTCAAAAAACAATATACCATAAAAACCATAATATCAAAGCCAAAAATATGAACCAAAGTTATGTTAACGTAACCTCAGCAATCTTTGTATACATAAGTATGTAAATATACAATTCCCGAAGCCAAGTTTTGGTCAAAGTTATTTCTATTTACACGTCAGCACTTTGAACATGTTCAATCCTATTCCGCTTTGACAGTTCAAAGCTAATTTAAACTTTGAAACTTAGTCGCGATAAAAAGCGCCCGTGTGAACTACGGCGTATACGAGTATGCCGTACTTTGAGGATGTTACGACTTACGAGACATATGGGTATCAAAGTAATTTATCAAAGGTATTTTACTTTAATAAAAAGTACATTATTAGATGTTGCCCCTTACTAATACGAACTTATAGAATACAGTTGATATTTTATTTCAGAAAAGGTAGGTAGTTATAGATAATTATAGTTATAGTATAAGATAAGAATAAAATATCCTTTCCCGGCACTCAAACCATTTATATACTAAATTTTATCCAAATCCACTTAGCAGATTTCCTGTCGCTAATGACAGTAAATCTGATCAAATCTTAAAAGAGACAGAAAAGCAGAAACACTCATAGAAGTTGCTGGAAATGTAAAATTAATGTTCGCTATATTTATCTGCGTTAATAGCTTTCAACTCCAGTTAATAGAATGTAAGCTGTACACTCTCGCCAGGACACAGCGAGACCGCCCGAGTGCGAGAGTGTTAATGGTTCTACTCGCCTAGTCTCGCCTGTAATCGCTTGCGAGCGTCTAGCCATGACACTCTCGGCGAGAGTGTAAAACCTCCATTACTACAATATAATATCGATTATGCCACAAGTGCCACAACATCATATCCATGTGTCACAGATAGCCAAAGCGGAAGTGTACACATAATTGACACTTCCTGAGATTCGTATGTCATCCGAATGTCACATTAATATACATTACAAAAATACGGATGAAACCATCACTGCGTTATGGGAGGCTTGTATAGTTTTGAAATGTGTAATACTTACATGGGCGTTTATAAGGGGGAGGGGTTCCTGGGGGTCCGGAAACTTCCCCCTCAATGCTATCCTTCTCATATGATCAACGCACAGCTCAAATCATCATGCAGGTAGATGTTATAAGCATCTTCGTCATTTTCATTCATTCGACCCTCAAGGGGATAAAAAACGGGTACGAAAGTTTGTATGAAAAATACTTCTAAACGGAAGCGAATTCACGGGCAAAAGCTAGTACATTTTTTGCACGTGTACAGTTCGTTTACCGTCCTTATTTGCCGACGTAGGCGTCAGACATCTCTATTAGCACAGACGAAAGTTCTGGCGATATGTCATTGATCTGGACTAACTCGGTCATGGATTAGACATTTAGTGTCTAAATATAGGCACACAATAGGAATATGCTAATACAAGTCTAGACGCTGGGCACTACTGAATAGTGTGTTGTGGCTCGTCTTTTCAGGTATAAAACAAAAAAGATGTTTATACAGCCGGACATAGAACCTCCTCGTTTTTTGGCAAAAAATGGATGCGTTGATGATGATGGGCAAAAATGCCCTATGAGTTGAGTGTTTTTTGTATTTGTAGGATTCCGTACGCAAGCGGTAAAAAAGGCTATTATAAGACTTCGATTCTGTCAGTCTCTAGGCTGTATCTCAAGAACGGTAAGAGCTAGAGAATCGAAATTTCTGTTGCCGTTGCCGCAAATAATACTATAACCAATATAAATTTAACAAATGACAGGTGCTCTCATACAACAAACGTGATTTTTTTGCAATTTTTGCTAGATATCAATAATGGCAACAAGGTAGACAATTGAAATATTCCCAAAATTCTAAGTTGTATTTATACTTTACTAATAAGCAATAAAATTTAAGGAAAAAATAGTAATTAAGGTGGGCTCTGTTTTTATGTTTGCTCTAATATGGTACAGAACCCACCGTGCGCGGGTCCAACTTGCAATAGGCCGATTTTTTATAAAGAAAATACGATTGGTCAAAATTTAAAATCTCTCTCAGTAACTTCTATACGAAGGTACAAAACTTCATTTTGTTTTGCATGCATTATTAAATTTTACGTTTCCCTTAATTAAAATACGACATTTATTCGGCTATAAAACAATTAGGGGTCCATTAAAATTATGAACGTTTGGCATGTGAGTTTATGCAAATCGAGTTAAAAGTGCGAAAAATAATGTAACACTTAAGTTGTCAGTAATTATCAAGATTGCATACAATTTGTACGATTTTTACGACGCGAACGGGTCTTAATTAATTTTTAACAATGAATATAAAATTCTATATTTTTAACTTTATAGCTTCATACTTTTTTGTTTTTTTTTTTACAAAACTGTAACGTTTTTAACGTGTTAGCTGAAAGCAAAAACTATGTTAATGTAGCCCATATATTTTACATTGCATTATATGTTTTTATGTTTACTTGTCTATCAATTTTGTTTGTTTTTCCTTGGCAAGCTGTCAGTATGTTTGTACTTTTAAAAGCTTGTGTTCGGGTGATGCAAATCAATTTCTAATCAATAACATTATCTGCCTCAAATATCGATCGAGATTTATTGGGCTGAAAATTTTACAAAACTGCCAACTTTTTTTAATTTTTTTTGCCTTTGACTCAATCGTTTCTTAGCATTCGAAGATGATAAATTAAATAAAAACACTTTTGTATAGTTGCCGCTTCTTTTTTTATTATTCTATCGACAGCCATTTTAGGTTTTAATTGGTTGCGTAACTGTTTGGGGGAGTAATTGGTACGATGAGATGACAATGAGCTCAATCAGAGCCGCTTCCCATGAGCCCGTATGCCAACGATGAGGGGTTCAATATTCTACACTGATTGCTGACGAATAAATGAATAGATTATATAACAAAAGCAATAAAATATTAATAATATCAAAAGAAAGTTTACAAAGGAATCTTATTAGATAAAAATTTACGTATGCACACGAATAAAGAAACCTTATAATATTATTTTACGATTTCATGATAATATTTTGGAGATTGATAGACAGATTTGAAATTCAAATCACATTTTTTAAAATAACATACGCCTAAAGAATTTGCTAAGAGGATTTATTTTTAAAATTACGCGCTTAACCTGGCTTCAGCTGGTTTGTTAACAGTTAGCTCCCTCAAAGCACAATTTATACTGTCTAGACGAGGACTAAAATATTACGTATAACTGGCGAACTCGACTTAAAACCACCATTCTTTTAGGAAATAACCACATTTGAGCCAAATACGATAAAAATATAACGTGAAATTCTTCAGCCGTTTATCATTTTAACGTTTAGAATGTTATTTAATAGTGATTTAGAAGTTTTATTAAAATTTTGCCTGTGAATAGAGATTTTAAAACGGAGAGTTTTAGAAATTAGGTACTAATCATTAATGAGAACGAAAAGTTATTAAATAATTACAAAAAACTGTTGTGCCCCGCGTCACTATCCGTGGCTTAGTCGAGATTTAAAGAACCATGTGTAATGTTGATACCAGCTAGGTTCATGCCAAATTTTATCAAAATCGGTCCAGTCGTTTAAGCGTGAAGAAGTAATAAACACACACTCACAAACTTCAAATTTATAATATTAGTAAGAGTAAGAAGTGAGGTAAGATGCAAAAAAAAATATATGCTCAAAACTCTGGCATCGTGGTCCGAAAGAAGCTTTACAGAAATATTTGTATTTTAAATCAATATTAAATTAAAAAAATACTTTTGTTTTAAAATTTTAACTAAATAACTTCTAATCATTTAATGACTGAGTCTGGCAGTGGGAGTGCAAAACAAATAATTGGCAAATGTCGAAAGTTTTCTAACGGTGACGGGCAAATGGCTGCGGTCGTGTAAACAGTGTCGCTAATTGAGCACGCTACGTGTGTCCTAGACTTTACCTACATACACGTTTCTAGATAACTTTCCATAAGTATCGACCTCTTAATTTAGAGTTTTCGTTAACTCTACCGCCGTTTGTCCACCTAATCCGTCAACCGGGAACGAGAATATTGCTGCCGGATAAACTGCAACTTTATGATCAAGGCTATAAGTTTCATTTTTTAGCGACATTGCTCTATCATCAATATCGTCGCCGTCATTAATGGCGTAGAGGTAAATGAAACCTGTAGTCTATGTCATAAAGTTGTATTTTATTCGGCCGCAATATTCTCGTTCTCGGTTGACGGTCCTGGACAATCGACCTACAACTTAAAAACATCTTTATAAAATTCATCCATAACTAACAATAAAAAAAATCGTATGAATTAAATAAAGGTGCCAAATGCACCTTATATTTTTTTTAAATAGTTTAACTAAAAGCTCCTTAATTTGTAAGCATTATTAGCTTATTATTTGAAATGTGAATGTTTGTTTGTGAACGTTATACCTTAAAATTAAGCTTTTAACGTCTCACAACCCTAGTAATATGACAGCCCAGCACTAGTGACGCGACATCCCTATACTAGTGATGGGACAGCCATGCACTAGTGATGTGACAGCCCTGCACTAGTGGTGTGAGAGCCCTGCACTAGTGATGTGTAGTAATGAGGCTCTTTCACGAGCAACGGTGAAATGTGTAGTGTCATCCACTCGAGTAAAACGTCACATGCGGCCTTTGTGCATTTGCCACTTTCTTGAGAGACCTTGTGATAAAAATTTATATACTCGTAGATGCATTGTTTTGATGCTATTTTTAAAGCGTTCTATCATCGCTTAAAACGTTTAAAATGGCATGTATTTTGTTTTCGGAATATATTCGACGTTGCTCGTTCAATGTTTTATTATTGCTGTTAAATTCATGCTTAATTATTTATATATTGCACGTAATGAATATATCTTAGCAGAAAATACGTCGTAATTATGTGCATATAGTAAATTGTTTACGGTAAGCAGGCATTCGCCAGGCGGTAATGCGCAGAGGTGTGCTAAATGCATCGGCGGCGCCGGCGCAGGCGCGTGCGCGGCCCTGGCGCAAGGTCAATGGCACGCGTCTCTCGCTCGCACACCGGAATTCCATATTTAAATCTCGTCCGCAGAAAAATGGCGGTCGGCTCCATTCCACCGGCGCGTCGTGTGTACGGAGAATTAATAAAACATGCCGCGTTTTTCTTCTTTTTTAACGAGTATCGTTAGCCGCCTAACATTGTGCGGTTCGCAGTTGTGTGCGCAAAATGCGAGCTGTCACGCGAGCAGCCAGCTGTCAAAACGGTAGGAAGTAGGCCAAAGTCCGGTGACACGAATTAGAAACTTTACGATTGATTAATCACAACATGGATCTTCGACTGAACATCTATCTGCACGTGTCTGTTATCATAATAATCGTTATCTCATTTTAGATGTAGTTAAAATGCTGAATAAATATTTGCAAATCAACTTTTTAGGGATATTTGCCAATAAAATAGTTTTGACATGTAATAATTCTAATGTCTGATTTCACCAATTTCACCGACCTTATAAATTGGTGGAAACGGGCTTTGGGTAAAAAAAGTTTTTATAAAATCGTTTCCCAATATGGGTTTAAATATATATATACCCATATTTCAACGAACGGTGGGTTTTCAGTTATATAAAAAAACTTTTGTAATTCGTCTCTTGCCACGAAACCTATTCTTAATTTGAAATTGGTGGGCGGGGTATTGGTAGTTATACCGAGTCACGATTAACCAAACTAGTATCGTGTGAGTAAGCATGATATGTGGATTACTTTGACAACGGTCCCCGCGTTTTTGTTCTAGATACCGTTTGCGTTAAGTTTTTGCATGAATTGCAAATTCCGGGTTTAAATAATCTCTTTAACGGGGTCAACTGTAGCCAAATGTGGTGAATTTTTATGTAGATGACTTAAATCCAGGATTAAGAATGAATATTTAGGCCCAGTCGCACCACTCTGGTTTATTGCTAATTTATGTCCAACTGAAGCCTCGGCCTCGGCTTCGGCTTAAATAATATTCGGCTTAAACTTGGTCATCAGAATAAAATCACGGCCGAAGCCAAAAGTCGATTCTTTATTTTGGTAACATCTGTTACTAAAACGCGAAAAACCATGAACAGTGAAAAATAAGTTGGTGACAAAAAAAAAATAAAAAAAAAAATATTCAGAAATTTCTTTAGTGCTACAAAAGCTACGCACTCCCGACTTGCGTAGTCCAACTCTACAATATTAATTACAGAGTATGTTAGTTAGGATTTCAATAAATAATATTTTCTAAATTTGTTAATTAATTTAAATTTTTATTGCTCGTATTGGACTGGACGGTCACTTTTTCAAATTCAAAATTTTTGATTTTGAATTTGAAAAAGAAGGAAACATTATAAAGTTTCAATATTTTTGGCACTTGTTGACGTATCATATACCGTATAAGCATTATATACCTACATTTAACACTACGGATATGTGTGCGTGTTGTACAAAAAGACCAACGTCACCACTGAATGGTATCGAATAGAAATTAATTAAAGTCCCCCACTAAAAGCTGTAGAGGGGAAATCCGCAAGTCATCGAGAAGTCGACAGATTTAACGTATGTATACTTTTTAGCCCAGTCGGTGAAATCGCAGAAAAAAGAAAAAAAGGGGAAATAGAAAATGTAAAAATAGGAGAAAAGGAGGGATGAGCGTTACGGGTTTTACGTATGGACTATGGTATGTAGAGTATATACTTATCTTCAAAACCAATGTATATTTTTTTAATTTGTATTTTATTATATTTTCCACGACGTCCTTAAAAAAGTACAACCCAAAAGTTTCGGCATTAGACAAATTACTGTATCATTTCTGGAAAGTTTAAATATCATGTCTAAAGTTTATCCATAGCACCATTTTGATGTGGTCTCAGACGTCAATAAACATTTATTTATTTTAAAAGCGAGGGTTTTGATGTTGTAAGTGCGATAGATCCATGCATAGATCGAAGCTTGTAAATAAAAGCCTTATGCTGTCACTAAAAAGGTCATGTCAGAGCTAAAATAACGCTGGATACAAATCACGAGGTACACACCTGATGCTTGATATGGGTCAAGCTAGGGTTGTCACTCACGATTTCGACTGTGTTTAATTCATTGTTCAGCTTGTATTATGAGTATCGCGTAATTATTGTATGTGGGTAAATCAACTTTTTCTTGTTCTAGACAAATCTTTGAATAAAAAGGTCAATCAGCGTATTTTTCATTGATAAAATAAGTTTATTCGATATCCAATGAAATATATTAATATTAAATATATTATATAAAAATTATATAAAAAATAAGCCTAGCAATCGGGTTTCTCTATTATGGCCTTTTTGCTTAAAACTATCTGTCATGCTATTGTTCTTATAATCATACTTAATATTTTGAGTATACAAGTTTGATTTTATGTTGGTTAATTACACTGGAATCATTTAAAGGATTTTAATGTTTGGTATTATATAGATGACGTTAATAATAATTAATTTTATAAGAAAACCGTTTATTCTGAAAAAAACCCGTGGGTTTATAAGCAAATTAGCGGGCAAATGCTACTGTTTTATATCGAAGTATCCTAGAAAGAAACAGTGTTTTTGCCGTGGGAAAACCATGCTTCGGCACGAAGAGGCCGGCTCGACCAGAGTGATACCACATAGTATGCTGTGTATGTTCAGTGATTGAGTTTACCGTTGGTCCAACTTCCCTAATCCCTATTCCCTTAAAGAGTCATCCAAAGAGTCGCTACGCACTTGCGACTCTTCGGATGTCGCGAGTGTGCATGGGCGACGGCAGTTGCTTTCCGTCAGGTAGTCGATCTGCTCGTTTGCCCCCTATCATAAAAAAGCGTATATAATTAAGACGTCTCATACAAGAGTATCGTATCGCAACACGTGTGGTCGTGGAGTCTGAGACGCCGCAGAGCGCCGGATACTGTTACACGATATGCATATTGCAGTTCAATTAATAAGTATGCATATTATGCATATTTAGCTATACTCTCATTACATGTGTTAGATGAAACGTTTTTCTTATTATCGATTGCGCTTTAAGATCTAATCATAATTTACCTAATTAAATTAAGTCTTTGCATAGGTCTTTGATAGAAAATGTATGTGGTTTATAATATTGCTTATAATAGTTGTTTATAAATTAATAAAATATAGGTTAATTTGACTTATAAAGACTTGAATATAAGCACCATACCTTAGATCATTAAGTGTGAAGAAAAAGTGTGAACAAATATTTCTATGATAAAACTGTTATATTGTACTAAGTACCGTATTAAAGAAATTTATATCCACAAAATATATGACAGAAAAAGTATGGAGAATCTGAAAAATAAGTTTGTGAATAAAAATTAACACCTATCAGAAAGTGGTACAACATGACCTAGGAGTTATAGAAAGAGGTATCTGAAGTATAAACTAAACCTAGGTCATTTGTTAAATATTGTAGGTACTAAATTTAGTAGAATCATTATAAATCACACTTATTTATTTTGATTACAGCTGTTACATAAAATTAAACGACTAGCTATGGTTTATCGACGAACTATCGCAAAAAATCGCACCAAAAACATAAGCTTCTCATGAAATTGCAATCGAGATTTATGGCAAAAAACGACCAAATTAACTTTGTGCGCTCCGTTTCGTCGGATATTCTTAGTCTTAACCTTTAAATGGCTTTACCTTTCCTGGGAATTAATGGTCGCTAACACCAGCAGGCGCACAATCTTAAACCCTTTTTAATTATGTGAAAAGTTAATTAAAAAACGCACGTAATATTAAATACGGTATTTCGCTCCTAATGAAAACGTCTTTCGGTAAGTATTTGTTGTATTTGGAAATTAAAAGGAGGCAGACGGTCTCAGGGGCGTAGCGAGGGGTGGGGGCAATCAGTGCCGATGCTGGGCTACCTTAAATACCAGCCTTAATTGAACTGCCGGTACATAAATACTCTTTACGGAAGTATTTCCCGCAGACATCCTGTGCCATTAAATAAATCTACTGTACACGGGTACATAAATGTTTCATCCCCTTGGGTATAGCAGTGATACGCCATTTGAATGTAGAACTAAATATTTCACATTAAAACTGATTCCTTGTTTAAATAGTTTTTTGATGTTAAATTTAAAGCACCAGGGGACTGTTATGACCTAACTAACGTTTTTCTTCTTGCACGTGATTGCTTCGGCACGAATGGGTCGGCTTGACCGGAGTGATACAACGGTAGAAAACTGGCGTGAAACAGCAGCACTGTGTTGTGTTTCGTTCAGTGAGTGAGTTTATCGGTGTACCAACTTCCCTTACCCTCCTATCCCTATTCCCATTCCCTATTTCCTTATAAAAAAGGCCGGCAACGTACTTCGGATGTCACGAGTATCAATTGCTTTAAACCAGGTAACCCGTCTGCTTGTTTGCCCCTTAAATATCATAAAAAAACACTTACACAATTGTGTGAAAATGGTCAACGTTAGTAAGAGCAAGTTTCACCAGCTAGATATATTCTGTCGGATGGGCTATCCACAACTTATTAGACAGATTCTCCTTCTGTCAGATAGATCTTGTATAGCCATATTTATCAGGAAGTAGTGAAGCAGGCCCTGAGGATTATAATTTAAAGTCATCACATAAAGCAATAAGGAGCTCGTAATGTTATGTGTTGGCCCGCTCGCAACAGTGCTATAACTCTCAAGTTCTGAAATGTCTTCCCGTTCGCTTAAAACGAACATAAAAAGGAAATTGCACACATACAGTCGTTCGTTTTGTTTTAAAATATTGCATTCGAAACATTTTATTACATGTTAGACATTTAAATTTTCTGCGAACTTTTTATGTAACCATTGCGACGCCGACGAAAAAATAAACGCCGGTTTTAACATTTTTGAATGTAACTTTTCAATTCGGACGCGTTGGAGTATTATTTTTGGTATTCAATATGCATTTTTGGCTTAGTTATATTTTTGATCGGTAGGATTAGCTCTAAAAATATAAAATAACTTTATGAATGAACATAAATAATACTCCATAGGCAGGAATTATTTAAGCCCATTTTCATTAACCCTCGTCCTCTTTTTTAAAATTTGAATAAAATATATTTTTTTATTATATTGCAGCAGTATTAATTTTAGATATATCAAATATATAACAACAAAATTTCTTGGTTAAAACGGTCTAGACTCTAGAGTGTTTATTAAGTATCAAAGCACTGACAATATAATGTATAGAAAAATTCTTATATATAGCTAATATTAATATTTGTACTCCAATGAATATACCTATTTGATACCGTAGCCACTAATAAAGCGACGAACATGTGTCAGCCAAAATCCACACCAATAAAAAGCATTATTAAACATGAGTCAACAAAAAACCTATTATAAGTCTGTTCAACTCATACCATTGTATTTGAAACGTACTATCACTGTAGGGCTGGTACTCGCATCCCCAAAATATTATTTTTTCCGTAAACCTAGTGCATTCAGTTTTTTTTTGAAAAGGATGAGAAAAGTGAACTAAGTTTAATTAAATTTACGTTGAGTTACAAGACAGCTATGCTGAACTACACAGCTACATATTATAATGTTTATATATCAAAAACTCTATTATACACAAAGCTGAAAATTTAAATACTTTCATGACATTATTACACAAAGCGTGAATCGTTTAGTTTGTCGGTAACCCTATTTATCGTACAAAGCGAGATGAAATTTTGAATATGAACAAAGCTCAAACGTGGTGCGTCGCTCGAGGAAGCTTAAAATAATATTTTGAAGCATCTGAACCCGGGAAATGAGTCCTCTTCCCCACTGGGAAATTGTTACCAATCAGTCCCAAGTAAATCTCCTTTGAAAGACTCTAAAAATGAAACACAAGTACGAATCTCGGGCGGCTACAGAACGGCGTTGAGAAAATTAATTTTCTTATAAAACGCTCTTACAAATAGAGAATCAGATAACAATAAATATGTTTTGTACATTTTATTTTCGCGGATGAGTCACGAGATTTGCGATATTTCAATATAGAAAACATTTAGATGTGGAAAACATTTAGAGGGATGTTATTTATTTGCAAATTCTTTGTGATTTTCTATAACGTAATAACAATATATGTAAAAATATCTAAAAGATAAGATTTTCATGAAGCTTTAGATATATATTACAATAAGAAATGTAGCAATCAAACCCTTGTAACATTACAAAATTATAACGAACTTTGGGTGAACTTTGATGAGCTTTGGCAAATAATATGCACGTAAGTACCCTATCTATAAATATACTTATAAAAAGGGCATTTACAGGCAGCTTATTTTTTCCATTTTAAAACTTTAGTGTGAGAATAATTTTTCCTACAAAAAAAATGAAGCCTCGTAAAAAACCGAAATTGTGAAAACAAAACTAATATCTAAAAATCTAACATACCTCCACCCTTTACATGTATGTTCCCAATAAATCAGAACCATTTTCCCATGAGGGAAGTCGGGGAAGGGACGATCAGACCGTTTCCCAAAAGGTTCTGGAGGGTAAACGGGAAAATCCGAATTAATATCGATAGTGATAAACATTTACATTTCGATTCACCGTTGTATTTTAACCAACGGGATGCGAAACCATTGTGTTTACCTAGATCGTCAGGTATACCAAAACTTTGTATGCATTTTATAGTTTTTGACCGACTTCCAAAAACGAGGAGGTTTTATTTTGGCAGTGGATATAAACATATTTTTTTGTATTTTAGAATGCACATAACTAGAACCAAATGTTGCTATGCGTTGTAGGAAAAATATGGTTTAATATATTTTTTGCACGCATTGAGACTTTGCTCCTGAGGTTAGAAAAAATGTTTTTTTTATTAGTCAAGTTTTTAGATCTTAAAACCTTAAGGTGATTGGCGAGATCTTAATTTGGTGAAAATGGGCCTTACATACTCTTTAAAGCGCTTCTCCGACACAACAACGCCACCCGGCGCTGGGCCTCAAAAATTAACCTGCAAAGAGCCCCATAAAAATACAATAAATTGGTACATAGTAGTGAATGAATCTATCAATTTCTATCTGAGTCTATTTATAGCGCGTTCAATGAGTGATGTAACACCACAAAGGGGCAATTGACTGAACTAGTAGGGCGTATGGCGTTTCTCTAACATTCAAGTGTAAAACTGGGAAATATTACAACGCTTCTAATATTAAAAATATGTTTTCGGATCATACCGAAAGTACTGAAGGGATTTGGATGAAGTTTTGTATTAAAATATAATATACTCAAATGATTAATAGCTTATTGCTATTAAATACTCCCGTTGTACAAAACAGGAGTCATAATCCAAGGGCGTAAAGCTATTTTTTAGTAATTCTACTTTAAAATTTAAGAATACTATAGGTCGGTCTGTGAATGACAAGGAGCTATAAAAATGTATAATCTATTTTCAATTCTAAACTTCTATTTGGTAAGGCCTCATTAGCAGGCTATTAAATTTTATTGAAAAAATCACAGACTTCAACTATAAACAATACAGTGCTTCGTGTATGATGTCATGTCAAAATATTGTTGTGTGCGTATTGTAGTATGCATAGCGTTTTATTTATTAAAAATATGAAAGATTAAAGCATATTTAAAATAATATTAGTATTTTACGCTCCTCCTCTATGTCAACTACAACTGGGAGAAATTTCGTGCTTTTACATCAACGCTTATTTTGTAAAAGGGGTACAAAGTTTTCCGCTCGCGTATATTATACAGATAAAATTAAGTTCGCAGGGACCACACAGATGTTGGTACAAAGTTGGTACAAGACTGTTATACCTCAATTTTAAATGGAAATGTTTATTTTTAGACGATATTAATATTTATGTCGACCAACGGGCTTGTCAGTTTTTGCCGGCTGAGTATAGAAACATGATCTTTGGTGACATAAAGGACTACCCTTTTTGATTGTGTCGAAGTTACCAACTCACAACATTGTAAATATTATATTCAAGAGATAAGCGAAAACAAATTTAGAAGAAAAAAATTTACGGCTTCCTACTTTAATCAAAAATTACTTAAATAAAAAAAGGGATAAATTTGTTAAGCGATTGTCTATAATAGGCAATAAGAAAAAAAACCTTAAATACTTGTTCGGAAAATTGAGGCACTAAATTTTTCACCAAAAAGTTACATTACATAAGAGTTAAAATACGGATACTATTCGATGAGTGCTTCTGTGTGACAATTTTTACACCGTCGACCCCAAAGTGTTCCTTTTTTGCCACTGTGCGTACTGTGTGTACATACACCAAAAAACTTTCTTTAAGCATATTGTCCGTTTAAGCAGTTTTATAATGATAATAATAAAAATCGAAGCACTATTGTAGGTGTATACAAGGGGGGGAAGGGTAGGGGCTGTGTCCAACCAAGAATGATCTAGTGAATACTTTTTATGCCGGAAAAATGTATGGTTCCCGCGCGATAAACGACTTTTGGCGTAACGGAGTTGCAGGTGGAATGTAGTTTCGATTTTTTTATGTCACTGCCCAAAGCCACAGATAGTTTAGATACTAGTTACTAAGCTAAAGTTAAAAGGGAGCTCAGCCCCCCCCGTGAAAAATGGTAGACCCGTTATACATGTTACGCCAATGAGCGCTATAGAAGAAGCAAGAATTTATGAAATTGAATCGATTACCACTAGCACTTCACAACAGGTGGCATATTGAGTGTCCGCTCCTTTTTCTAGCTAATGCTGTTAAGTGTTAGTCTAGACTATATTCTAGATACTGGAAATAGTCTTTCCAAGAACCAAACACCACCTCGACCACACATGAACGGTCCAACTATTTTCGGCCTCTATGGGTGTTTTTTTTAAATAGGGAAAAATGAGCAAACCATCATAGAAAGCAACTAACATCGCCCGTAGAAACTTTTGTTGAAAAAAGTTGTAGGTGCGTTGCTGGTCTTGTCTATCAAAAACGTTATTACATAGACAAGTCGGACCTGAGCAATTTGTTTCTACATGTTATAAAAAAATCTTTATATTGTTATAACAAGTAGAGAAATCTTCTAAGCGGTTCGGTTATTTAACCGTCATTTTACGAATCAATAATACCAATTTCGATTTCAAAAACCAATACGGCTACTAGCATTATAAATTGCTTGAATTCAATCAATATATGGTCTCGCTAAGCGATTATCACCCTTTCCTACTGGTAATAAGCGCGTACGTTTTCAAAGAAAGAGATATAGGGGCGTATATTGGTTTGAATTGAGCGCATCCTACGGTAAGGGCGACGCACACCGGGTACAGCTGAAAATTACTAAGTTTTTAATAATCTTGTTTTTTTTAAACCTTAAATTTTTAAAGCCTCTTGAAATGCAGCGCTGCTCCTTGTTTATGGTCCGACCCTTAAACACGAAATGAACACCCATTATCACGTATCAGATTGCACCGGAATTTTCATATTTAAAACGCAATCAGATAATTTTTATGTGAAAACAAAAAGCCAATATTTTACAGAGTATTGAATGGAAAGAGATAATTTATTATTATTGGCACATTAAAATTCATGCAATCATGTAGAAAGTGGATGATAGCACGCTGTATGAAACATTTTGTTCAACTAAAATTATTATTTACAACTTTGTAAAAAATATATTGTTTCCTCTTTTTTTGTTTGAAACGCAGTACCGACTTGCGGAAATTTGGTATGGACAAACTTCAAGTCCCGAGAAAAGAGATAGGATACTTTTCAACCCCAGAAAATGTTTTTTCCTGTGTAACACATTAATTTTCATGCAACAAAGAAGCGATTGTCATCTAGTCTATTAATATAATAATCAGAAAATTGTTTTTTCCTTTAAACGAAGCAAAACGTATTAAAGTCATTACGAACACTTCGATGTATGTCCGTTTGTCCGTCTGTCTGTTCGTCTGTCCGTCGTTATGTCATCAGGCTGTATCTCAAGAACGGTAATAGCTTGAGAAATGAAATTTTCACAGATTATGTATTTGTGTTGCCACCATAACAACACTAAAACCAAAAATTTACTAAAAAAGAGAGGCTCTCATACAATAAACGAGATTTTTGGCTATTTTTAGCTCGATATCAATTGTGGCAACTAGAAGGCACTTGAAATTTATGTAAAATACTAAAATATATTTAAACTTCACTAATCACTAATAAAATTTAGGTGGGCTCTCATACAAAAAACCCAACTTTTACTAAAGTTTGCTCCATTATGGTACGGAACCCTTCCTGCGCGAGTCCAACTCGCACTTTAAACGTCGTCTACTCCCATCAACACTCCTATCCATTAAAAATGCAACACCCAACGGAGACCCGACGCGTTACCATCAATACATTATCGCCGACCATCTGGCTACATGCCCTTATAGGTCCAACCAGGCCGGGCTATAATTTTGAAACGACTCCTTAAGTGTGACTATGATATAACAATTATGTTGTCGGCCATCTTGGTTTTTGTGCAACGACATGAGTTATAGCTTTATTCGATGTCTCGTTGTCGGAAGGACACGGGTGATTTTTAAAATATAAAGAGTTTATCCTATTTCTTTTATGATATAATATGTATTATACAGGGTGTAACAAAAGTAAGTGATAAAACTTTAAAGATCGTATTTGTCACTGATATACAGTTCACTGGGAAAGTTACAGCGTTGAAAGCAAAAAAAAGATGTATTTGTATGGACAAATCGATGTCGCTCGGGTGCTTGAAATTTTTTTACGCTTTCAGCGCTGCTACATTCACAGTGAACTCTATATTAGGGAAATATACGATTTTTAAGGTTTTATCACTTATTTTTGTTACAGCCTGTAGATGTAAAAGATTATTTATAAGTTTGTCGGTTTATCACAACGAAGCTAAAGAAAGGATTTGATTAGTATACAAACAGGGAATAGGGAATATGCATGATTATTTTTTAAATATATTTACCGTTATTGAAAAACGATATAGTCCATTAAGTTTTTTGATAAAATTGAAAACAACAAAGTTACAAGCCTTTAAAGTGGTCATTTAAAAAGAGAGATCCGATATTGGTTGTGACGTCAAAGTCTATAAGCAGCATATAGAGTTCATACTTTACATTACGTTTTGAGAGAAAGAGATGGATAGACAACTTAAATCGCTAATATCTTAATTATTTCTCAACAGTATTCAGAGATTTTTTTGTCATTCTGTATTACCTCAATTTTTTTTATTTTAGAAAAAACATCTTCTAATTCAAGCCACTGAATTCGCTGGTTTGAATAAGAAGATAATTCTTATTAGAAATAAATGCTCCCGTGAGGTTTATCATTTTCACGTCGGGTAAATGCTAGTTCATTTATAATTGCCATTAGGTATGTACATTGTCAAATGTCAATCTTATCGAGCTTTGTAATCATGGCTATCTATCAAGGGACATGTTAAAGGAAGCCATGTTTTAAACCTTATCCTAGAATTGTTATTTTGCAACGTAACAACATTTTATGTTGATTTAATAAAAAGTTGGTAACGTAGAACGGAGAAAATTCTCCATGCTTCTCTCGAATATCTATAACAGACTCAATAATGTAGGATAACAAGGGAAAATCCGGTTTGCGCTAGAAATTGAACAGTTGTGAACTGTGGAATAAAACATGGCCGACAGTAAAGAATAACACACAAGACAGCAGTATACATCACGATGTTATTTTCTGCACGACTACTATTTTCAGATAATTTAATAGAAATCCTATAGATGCGATCCGTACTGCTTGTATTTTAAGAGCTCAAAATCAAGATGTCTTTTTGGCACAGTTATGAAAATTTCAGATTGAGTTAACAAAAATGATTTTAAGACCAATCTTTGTACCAAAAGTAACAAACCATCCCATATGTGCATTACACACGAACACGGCTACCGTACGGTCGCTGTGCCGCGAGAAGTAGTAAAGTATGAGCAACAACGTCTAACGACAGCTTCTTTATCGCGGAGACCGTGTCGTGACCGTGTGTCACCCCTGGAAACACGACAATCATCTCAGAGTTATATGGACTTGTAAAGACGCTTTCACAAGAACACGGGCGCAAGACGGCACGGTACGCATGAGAAAAGGCGCCCAATAAGGTATCTAATTTGGACCACAACATGACTGAAAGTGTGTCGAATTTTCCAGACTTCTCTTTATCACACGCGCTCCGTATCTCCAAGTTCTAACCGCATAGACTTCGCACCGTCGTATCTAGACTATATCTGCATAGAGATGACGTGTCTATCATCTCTAACTACGTGACCTCACGTCATGACTCACCGGCGCCACATTCCTCCCATAGGCAATAGCGAATGCCATACCACTAGTTATATGCATTGCGGTTACACGTGAGGGGAAAAAGGACATCTAATTCGCTAAACTGTATAAGATATATAACTCAAAAACGACTCTACCGATATATTTGAAAATTGATGACGACTGAGGAGGTTTATAGGAATCAGTATATGGGTTTTTATTTCGTTCTAATTATATGCTTTAAGCGAACAGCGAATTCTGCACGTGGTAGTTAGTTGAAAAAAAAATCTTCCTCTTTAATTATTTTTGATTAGTAGTAGTATATTTTTATATTTAAATTATAATATAATAATAGGTTGGCATATTTTCCCACCCAAAAGACACAAACTTATTTACTTCGAATACATTATCGCCTAGGTTTATAGCCTTTTTTGCCTACCAGTCTTCTCAAAATAGTCTACAAATTCGTGGTCTCTATACGTGTGTATTGCTTCGTGGCTCTTCGTAGCTAATTTCTTGCCAAGCAAGAGAGCCAACTTCTGTCAAAAGAGCGCAAACTTAGTGATATATTCCACGGTATTATTAATTGAGAAATGCCTGCCTGCTTTTCCAAAAGAGTCACAAAATATATACTTTAGTTTTAAATAGCTTCCTTCTTGCAGGAACACGTACTCCACTCAAAAGAGATACAAAATTAGTGATCTATCCTATTATTATTATCGAAAGCACAAAATAGCCTTATTTCTTGCTTGCAAGCTATTCCAAAAGAGTCACAAAGATTTAGACTAGTTTCTCCCGAAAGGGGCATAGTTAGTCATCCATTTCATAGTTTAGTATCGGCGGTAATATACAATTTAGTTTACGTAATCCGACTAATTAGTGGGAAGCCTACTTTATCGCTTCCCACCACGACGACCTCGATTCTTCTGCCAGCGGGGAACATGATGCCAGCCGTGAAAACACCACATGATGTAGGCTTCCGTATAATTTTAGTAAGACTTTTTAATTTCGGCGGTTTTGACGTTGTTACGATAAAATTATGGAAATGTCTCATGTCAACGAAGTTAATTTGTCTTACAATTAACTCCTTTGTTTGTGTTACACATTATGCCTTTATTATGTTGAGGCAAAAAGCATCTGAAAGCCCACTTTGGGCATGCTTTGGGCCTACTTTCGCAACTTTTTTTTAGAGATTTTCGTTTTAGTCAGTCCGCGCCACCGTCCTGAATTTTTTAATGTTAAATTTTCTTAGTAAAAAATATCAAAGTTAAATGTCATTGAACCCTAAAATACCACCATATTACAACAATTAATAGCTATAAACAGAAGCATAATATTTATCTTAATTGTATGGTAATAAGCGATTAAAATGCCCACACTCGGTGTAAATTAGACATTTCATTCTTTATTTTTCAATGAATGGCTTTCAAATGAGTCATTATTTTTTTAAATTTCGAGTTATGCTTCACATACGGTTTAAGTTAATGTATAAGCAACTATGAGAGCTTTCACATGGTACGGCGACCGTGTCGTGGCCGCGTCGCTTGTGCTGAAATACTATAAATTGACTTCCATAGATATTTTCATATAAACACCAGCGTAACACAACACACAGCCGCGTGCGTTTCAAAAGGTGGTAACGCTATAAAAAATCGATTAAATCGTCGAGTCGCTATTAAATATTACAACGATTATGTTATATTATATGTTATGTATCTTCGCTATAATTATCTCGGTCTCGTAACATTAATTTTAATGGATAGGATGAGTAATATAGTGGGATGACTTGGATAACTACACTTCTTAATGTTTATTACCGTGTGTTTTGTGAAAACGAGGATTTAGTGTAGTCTTGTTTTCTGTACTTGGCTAGGGTATATAAGCCACTTCCATAGCCACTTTTCACATACTCATGGCAGGGCGAACGTACCGTGGCCGTGTCCATGCGAAAAGCCCTTATTCGTTCGACTGTTGAGATTTTTATCTATGTTCATTAATAACTCCGCCTTCTGATCATCAATTTTAACAATTTTTCTTTTGTTGTAAAGGGAATTATTCCCATTTGGTACCATGTTCGGAAAAGTAGTAAGACGATAGTGCCTATAGTTTGGTCAATTTATGCGGTATCAGTCTTCTGACGAAAAAATGCTATTTGTATACAAACGGCGATAGACAACAACAAAATGGCAACACAACACTTTATTGTCAATCTTGGTTTGTATAGAAATGACAAATTTTTTGACAGAGGTTAGCGACCGCTACCACCACGATTCACCGAAAACACTATAGTCTTGCCAATCTATATACCACGCGAGCGGAAAACTTTTTAGGAAAGACGCGTAGATATAAATGAATTGAATTTCTTCTAGATGTATTTTAATTGGAGGAGCGTGGAATACCAATATTATTTTAAAATATGCTTTTACTTTGCATATTTTTAGTAAGTAAACGCTACCCACACTACAACACGCAGACTACAATATTTTGACATGACGATAATCATACACGAAACACTCTTTTGCCTATGGTAGAAGTTTGATTTAAAAAAAAATATTGCCTGATAACGAGATCGTTATGCCAAATTGAAGTCTGTGATTGAATTGAAAATAGATAAAAGTTTTTTTTAAAGCTCCTCTACACGATGGATTTAAATATATATGGTCAAATTTCGACTACAGGGCGACCTCTAGTTTGATTAAATTTACAATGTTAAAAGGAATCTGCCCAATATCTACCCTCATATTTTATGAGCTAACAGTTTAATTTTATCCGCAATTAGTAAGGGCTTGTAGGGTAAACCGACATTATGATAATTTTCGTCTTTAACGTTATCAAGAACTAGCCCGCAAAGTGAAAGATTTTTTGATTACTGCTTGGCTCCTGTTGGTCACGACGTGATGTTATATTACATATAGCCTTCTTCAATGAATGTACTAACCAACACAAATCAATTTTTTCTATTCCGGCCAGTAGTGCCGGAGATTAGCACGTCTTAACAAACAAACTCTTCAGCTTTATATTATTAGTATAGATATTATTTTATCATTTCATTTTCTCATAAAGGTAAATCGTGTTTTATGAATTTAAATTGATAATTTTTTTTATCTTAAAAACGGATTTTGTTTTAAACTTTGAAACGGTCTTAATCCTGTATAATAATTCTTTTAAAAGAAAAATTCTAAATCGCTGGAAAAGTATAAATACTATTATTTTAACAATGACGTAGTTTAAAATATGTTTTAAATAACATATTATCATTAAAACATTATGTAAATATATAATCACTGAAATATATGAGTACAGTTAAAAACATTTTTCATGTAGAGTTCCTCAGTTTTCCTAGAGGAAGTCATATAACCTCTGGTTTCACTCAAATTAATTACGAACATTACTTTTCTAAGAACATCAACTGAAGAGAAAACGTCTGTTTAAGGATCGAGCGTACTCTGACGGGGCGTGCCGTGCCGCATCGGATTTTTCATACTTCTACGACTGAGTGCGGAAAAATACGCCGCGCGATTTCGTTTT
>JAOTAV010000012.1:584287-602214 GCA_026546445.1 Cyclargus thomasi
TACATACATTAGAGAAAGAAAAAACTAGGTTGGGAATAAAGCAAAAGGGCGGCCTTACCGCTTACAGCGGTTTCTTTTAGAGGTACATTACTCTTAAAAGTAAAAAGTTAAGCTATATTATAGATAGCCCCTACAAATATGTACTTCCACGACGATAATATATATATATAGTGCCGAAGCGTGACTCTATAATAAAGTAATATATATATATATATAGTGCCGAAGCGTGACTCTCCTACTTTACAAACTTCCCAAAACCCATTAAACTACGCTCTTGGGTCGTGTCAGCCGTTCTATCGACGCTTAACCCGATCAACTGGTTGGATCTAAATTTGGCACACAGGCAGACGTCATGTGTTACGACGAAGGTATCTGCTGAGAAAAGATTTTTCTATTTTTCCCTAATAAGACAAAATATGAGATGAAAGATTGTATGAAAACACTTCGAACAGAGCCGTTGACAGAAACTTGTCATATTACAGAAAAATCAAATTAGTCCTGTCAAAATTAAAGTCACCTTCGTCTGTCTTCAATACCCTTTTGATATCGTTATCTCGTTATCAAAAACGCATTATATGAACCGATAAAAATACGAATCATTCATTTACCAGATGTTTACATCTGAAGGTCAATGACCTTGTCTTTCGACCGAACGGTTTGATCATACTTAAATAATAAACGCATAAGTTTGTTAGTTTGTAATACTCTTTCACGTAAAAAATTCTGTACAGATTTTAATATGATTTGTTATGGAGTTAGCTAAAACCCTGGATAAGCGGGAAGGCTACTTGTCAGTGCGGAAAAATACCAAAATGCTTCGCCCGATCGAGCCTACCGCAAAACGTTCGTTTTCCGTATTAAGTTTTTGAATTCGTTTTTCGCTTTCGGATAACTGAATGCGGAATTCGTTCTGTAAGACCGGCCGCAAACGTACGTTTTCCTTATTAGGTTTCAGAATTCGTCGACAACAGAATGTATTGAATGCAAAATTCGTTTTCCAATTTTCGTCCCGTTGCTATATATTCTGCTGTCAACAAAAACCTAATACGGAAAACGTACGTTTGCGGCAGGTCTAAGGAAATAAGTGAACGGCACACCCGTTGCTAGCTTATCTAATGTGTTCGAATGCGGAACTCCGCATAATAAAAAAAACATTAAGCACACACGGGACAAAACACAGCTAGATATAAAGATATGACTAAAGAACACAAAATAATAACAGACAATCAACTTTACTAATAAACCTATAGCAATCACAAGTAAATTTTTTGGCCATGCAATGCCCACAGCACACGCTCAAAGGGAAACCCACTCAGGCTTCGGCCGCGGCAAACTCATGGCGCCTGATCTTCCGTGGCCCCCTATCGGTCTGTGACAATCACACAACAGGGGCGCTATTATGACCATTACAAACCTGCATGGTTCCAGGCAGTTCAAAAAACGGCCAACATTTGCCTTGTTCTTTTTTCGTATCACAAGGTCTTATTAGAATAATAACTGAATTCATACTATTTTCGTTGTCTATGAATGGATTTTAAACATGTTAGTGACATTAAGAAACGTCAAACTTCACGTATTTAGTGTCACGTGACTGCTGAGTGGCTGGAAATAAGAGATCATAATAACCCCCCTGCACCTAATAATAGTAATTTTAACATGTTATTAGTATTTATTATTTAACATGAAACCTAATACGAAAAATATGCGGGCGGCCTAAACCACGAGTAACCCCGCGAGGCACGACTAGAGTGAAGGTACAAGTTAGTAATTATTTACAACAGTCGATGCCCGCGACTTCGTTGTGCGAAAATTTGTTTATCACGGGAACCGTACATTTTCCCGGGATAAAGAGTTGCCTATATTTAATAGCTATGAAATAAAAAAAAGGTTGACATAATATTGTTTATAATTTCTTTATGACATATTTGATATTTCTTACAGTACACACACACTATTTAAACATTTTATATGACATATCCTTAATTTGGCATTATTGGAGTTTAATATTTTTGGCCGGTTTTTTTTTTCATTATGATTATTCATTGTAATGTTAATTGGTGTTAAATCTGTTGCTTGCTGATATAAAATATTAACAAGTTTTTTTTTTGTTTATTCTCTTCTGGTTAGTTTTTAATATTACTTTTCATTATGTTCTAAAAACCAAAATCTATAACTTTCGCATGCTTCAAGAGCAGAATGCATGCTACTGCACCTCAGTTGAGAGTCTTAAAAAAGGTGCAGAGGCAAGCATTCTCATTCAGAGAATGTTGTTTACAATAGGTATTAAGTTAAGACCTATTGTAAACAACATTATCTGCAAATAAACAATTATTATTTTTACTAAGATATATTCCTATCCGATTAGTAGTTCCGGAGATTAGCGCGTACAGACAGATAAACAGACGACCTCTTTGTCGATTTGTGTCCTATTACTGTTCCTAAGCCACATTGAATAGTTTGTAAAAATATTAACTGAACAGACACGCAAATTTTACTGTTTTATAATATGTGTATATAAATATACCCTTTACAGTTAATGATTTACAAACAGACATTGTTGCCGAGCGAGCGTTAAAATATTGAACAAATATTTTACAAATTGAAAAACAACGTAACGGTTATTGATTATACGGTATATACAGGATGTAACAAAACTAAACGATAAAACTTTAGGGGTCGTATTTGTCGCTGATATTGAGTTCACTGTGAAAGTAGCAGCGCTGAAAAAAAAAGCGATTTTTATGGCCAAGCTCATGTCACAGGGGCTCTCGCCCATACAAATCACGAATATTTTTTTTACTTCTAGCGCTGCTACTTTCACAGTAAGATCTTTATCAGGGACACATACGATCCACAAAGTTCTATCGCTTACTTTTGTTACAGCCTGTTATATATCGTAAGAGCGGTGAGGCTACCTCAATGGAAAAGAATGCCGGCAACGCTCCTACAACTCTTCTGATGCTGCGAGTGTCAATGGGCGACGGGGTTTGCTTTCCATCTGCCATCACCCATGGACACTCGTGAGATCCGAAGAGCCGCAAGTGCGTTGCCGGCCTTCATGAGGGAATATGAATAGGGGGATTAGGGAAGTTGGGCCACCGGTCAGTTTTCCGTGAGGCTGCGGTATCAATCCGGTCGAGCCGGCCCATTCGTACCGATGGCTCTGCCACGGCAATGAGCATCCGTATACTTGAGTTCGGAAAATGTCTCATTGATACACGCCCCCACCGGGGTTCGAACCTGCACCCTCTCGAGTGCGAACCAAAAGTCTTACCCAATAGGCTACGGACGCTCTAAAACTTTCACGCCAGTTTCTACGACGCCGTGGTCTATTCTATCTATTCTATATCTATACATTGGCTTTTCACAAACTATCCGTCAGATGAAGTTTGGGGAATCAAATAAGTAGTGGATAACCTATCTGACAGTTAATATTAATAGCATAGCATACTACAGCATACTACAGACCACGGCGCTAATTTTTCGTCTTGATATCCTGTAACAAAATGATGACCGCGAGTCGCCACTCATCAGGGGACAGTTCAATTGTAAGGCTGTTTGTCCATCGCACGTCAACGCCAACGAGACGCCGCGCCGTTGCCGTGGGAGAGCCATGCTTCGGCACGAATGGGCCGGCTCGACCGGAGTGATTCAACGACCTCACATTAAACTGGCGTGAAACGGCATTGTGCTGTGTTTCGTTCAGTGAGTGAGTTTACCGGTGGCCCTACCTCCCAAATTGCCCTATCCCTATTTCCATTCCCTATTCTCTCGTAAAGGTCGGCAATGCACTTGCAACTTTTCGGATGTCACGAGTGTCCTTGGGCGAAGGCAGTCGCTTTCCATCAGGTAACTCGTCTGCTCATTTGCCCCCTAAATATTATAAAAAAGATTATTTTGGACTATTAAAATGCTACATTTAACGTTACATTACATCGTCGTCGAGGCCATACGTTTAATTTTTTATCGAGATTGGTCTAGCGCCCATGTCGACGTCATTAGCAGCGTAGAGGAAAATGAAACCTGTCGCTTAATATATCATACAGTGGCATCTAAAATAATCTCGTAAGCGGTGACGGCGTGCGGTGGACAAACGCCATAATGCCCTCTAAGCCCGGTTCCAATTAAAAACCCGAATAAAAAACCCCGGGCTCGTAATTTGCGGGCCGCGCGCCGGGCGGCGGGCGTGCGTTTGTCAAATCGAGCGTGACGTTTGAAAAATTCCACCCGGACAACGGAAATGAAAAATTAAATCGTCCAACGCGGATATCGGGGGACGGGAAGTGACTTTGTGTGAGTACCAAACGACCATAAGCATGTTAAGTCACTTGGTTGTGCGCAATTCGAGATACTTGTGTCTGATTAACCAAAAGGTTTTTGGCTGCAGCCTAGGGTGGGAGGATCAGGAGGGGGGGAAAATATCGGCTCCATCATCATACTCGTATAGAACCATCCGTCCGCTCCCGTGGTCGTTCATCAAGTGACACTTACCGGCGTCCATATTGTTAGTATCATAGACTACGAGTTAGTACTATATTATAAATACGCTGGACTGACGATAAACCTAGCCATAGTAGGGCGATTTGGTATTCGTTATTTTGGCGCTGATGGCAGTGACGAGCGGGAAAGGAACTATTTTTTTTACATAGCCTACAGTCTGTTATAGTTTACCTACGAATTTCCACCACTTATTGAAACTTTAACCATATATAAACTATAATATAAATAAATAATACGAAATAACAAACTAAATTTATCGCGTCCAATTTTAAGTTAGACATTTTGTAAACAAAAGAGAATTAAAATGACTAAGCGGCCATTTGCAAATTACGTCAGATTTAATTCTTTACCCCTGTTTTCTACACTCAAATCGTCTCGGTAAAGAGCTGTCATTTCAAAGGGTATCGTCAGTCCAACGTATATAAATTTCCATATCTTTTACACCCACGATGACCCATGCTTCGGCACGAATGGGCCAGCTCGACCGAAGTGATACCACGGCCTTGCAGAAAACTGACGTGAAATGGCGTTGTGTAGTGTTTCGCTCTGTGAGTGAGTTTACAGATGGCCCAACTTCCCTAATCCATTATCCCTATCCCCTCATAGAGGCCGGCAACGCACTTGCGACTCTTCGGATGTCACGAGTGTCCATGGGCGACGGTAGTTGCTTTCTATCAGGTAAACCGTCTGCTCGCTTGCCCAAAATTCAATTCCGGCCCATAGTTTCTGAGATTAGCGCGTTCGAACAAACAAACTCTTCAGGCTTTTTTGAGTATAACTCTGTCAAAAAGTAAGTTCTACGAAGCTTGTCAAAAATGTATACAGTAGGTCCTAGATAAACATTTTTAATATTTTAGTGTACCCAAGGAATAAAACAACAAGTGGACTTTTGGCTGTAATTCACCTCAAAATATATACATTATTTCAAACCATATTTCCAATACATACGTCAATGCTTGTCACAGGGCAAAGATTGTGAATAGATTCGACGCCCAACGCAATAATTTGATGCAGAAAAAGGGTGTCCACTGTCTTGATAAAATTTTCGGTCGTTTATAAAAATGTTGATTTTTTCTTTTCTTGTAAAATAAATAATTTTCAGCGTACAAGAGGCGCAAAGCAAAACATATTTTGTTATTTTTGTACCAGTTTCTGGGCAGGCTTTAGCGGCCATGATCACAGTTTACCGGGTATTTGCCAAACATTATGGTCCCTTTGAAGCCTTGCTAGCATTTCCTAATATTGGCTACTGTCTGGTTAACAAGAACGGCCTAGCGCTATCTGAGATATACCTGAGATATACCTTATCGTGAATGCTCTACTCAAAACCATGAGGCGTGTAACAGTGGGGAATAGGAATTTGTAATATGCTTACCGTGGGAGAGCCCTACTTCGGTGCGAATGTGCCGACTCGACTCGAAAGTGTGTTCTCTTACTCTGTGTTCCGTCGAGTGAGTGAGTTTACCAGATCTATTTCTGATCTGATTTATAGACTGTGGCGTAACTACAAGGTGGCAAGCCGGCAAAATGCTACGGCCCCCCGATCCGCCCAAAACAACTGGCAAGCTATTATTTTTTAAAATAAGCGCTTGACGTGTTTTTGTATTGGATTGACATAGAGGAACGAAAACGAATTTGCCACGGGCCTCGAACGGTATAGTTACGCCACTCGAAGAGATGGTGTTAATTTTTTAAAATTCTACGCCTACATTAAATTGCCCTAGATTCATTTGGTAATCAAATATGTAAGGTTTATATATTTTGTTGCTGTTCTTGAAATCTAGTTTAAAACATTCATTTTTTTACAGAGATCCGATCACTGAATTTATCGAACATCTTTACGTAAACTTCGATTTTGATGCGGCGCGTCGGAAACTGAACCAATGCAAAGCTGTCTTGTCTACAGATTTCTTCCTCATCGCTTGCCTGGAAGAATTTGTTGAAAACGCAAGATTGATGATCTTCGAAACATTCTGTCGTATTCACCAAGTTATCAGTATTGGGTAAGTCATAAGTACCATAAAAGAAATTGATACAGAGCCATTTCACGGACCTGTGTCATTTGTTTGGTTAGAAAATCACATATTTTCTATAATGCTTTCTGCGGCGTCGTAGATTTTTCGATGCTACGTCGCAACGCGAATAACAGAGTGCCGAGTGCGTTTATATTTACATTCGACTGTGAACGCGCCACCTAGCGATGCTCACGGTCGCATGTACAAATCCCATATAAAATCTTAGTAAAAGCGAAACGCTTTCATGGTCGAATGTGAAAAAAAAAACTCGCACTCGTCACTCCGGCCCCTGGAATACTTTCAAAAAGTCAGCTATAAATTATTACTTCTTACAGAATGTTGGCCGAGAATCTTAGTATGCAACCGGATGAAGCAGAATGCTGGATTGTGAATTTAATCCGTAACGCGCGGCTGGACGCAAAGATAGATTCTAAACTGGGACATGTAGTAATGGGCGCTCAACCTCTTTCCCCATACCAACAACTAGTAGAGAGAATTGATTCCCTAGCCGTGCGCTCAGAAGCATTAACTTCTCTAGTAGAAAGAAAACAAAAAGCTCGCACAACTGATGTAAGTTTTATACATTAACTTTTTTAAGATTGCATACTACTGTATAGTTTGTGTCTGTAAAATTGTGACTTTAAAAACATGTTACTATGTTCTTTATATAATAAAAACTTGTTTTGTTTCAGATCCGCTGGGGAACTCAAGAGTTCTAATCGCGTAAATATTTGTTTCTTATTTTTGAAATAAAATATTTCTGTCATCATATGTGTTGATTTTAATCTAAAAACACTTATCATTATATATTAGGAAAAATATAAAATCATATTATTTAAAACGATAATTAACTACTACTTTTTACTTAAGCAAATTACGCATAAATATAATACAAGGGTTTAAAATTTATAAGACAACACTTTTATTTATGTATTTATATTATTATTTCTATTCTAACAAAATAAACTATCACACGTAACAAGCACAGAATATGTTACAAAATATTGGTTGTATGCCATGATGAAATAAAATGTGCAACAGAAGGCAGCAGTGTCACATCTTGAGTGTAGTTGAAGTTTTGACAAAGAACATCCAGTACTCAAGAACTAAAATACTTTTTCCAAACATTTGTTTCTTCATTTTTATTTATTCTACAGGTTTGATTGTGATAAATCTCGATAGTATAAATGCAACTATTATAGTAGACACAACAAACAAAGCCGCAAACATGTAAAAAGTGTCTTCAGAGAAGACATCAGTAAAGGCTGGCAACTGATTGTATATTTCTTCCACAACATGAAGATTACCCTTCCGAGACATTGTAACTATTTCTTTTTGGACTTCTTTTCTAATTTCGTTTGTTTGGTAGTTGCTATTTGATCAACTGGAGCCTTAGACGATATGTGTTTATTCAACAGTTGCAATATCTCAAGGCAGGTCAAATTGCCACACTTTAGAGTAACTTTTGCTATTTTTTCAGTTTCTGAAATGAAAAAGACAATATTTAAAGTGTTGTAGATAAAGTGAGCTCAATGTAATTGTGGTTGTATACTCCTTCATGTAAGTTGTCATAATTGCATATGCACTCATAACATATTGTATATTTATTGTGTACATTCAAAACTTCATTAAGATGGTTAAAAAAAACAGATTTTGCTGTTGGGTAAGAATGACATAAACAAAGAAATAAATTCTTACCAGCTATTGACGGCGCTAATGCAATTTCAACCGTGGGTTCACTTCTGTCACAAACTACTTCAGTTTTAAGGGCGCAATTTGTATTTGTCAAAGCTATTTTCTTCGAGCTCATAAGATGTAAAAAGTTCCTGAAACAAAGACATTAAGATAAAGCAGGATGTTATGGATTATAAATATAAGTAATATATCGAAACACTTATCTCACCTTGTGTGAGTAACATTATCACCAAACGGGTCAAATTTTACTGTAATCCTTTTAGCAGCTTTAAGATTTACAGCATGTAATTGCTTTCCTATTGCTGACACAACACCCCCAGATCTCCGGAATGTTCCACTATAAGGTATAGACATAGCTAGCTATTTTCAGGATCAATTAAAATTATCGACCATTTGTTAGGTTAGGTTCTTTGACAACTGACAGTGACATCTGACAAATGACAACATAGAGTATAGAGTTTTTTTTTTAATAAATGGCGCATGCCATGCTATGATTAGCATCATAACCGTCCAGGGTCAAATTACCGATTATAAACTTCGGACCATACTATTTCAGTATACCGTTACTGTTTTTGCTACTTGGAAAGTAATCTAATATATCGTTTATTCGTTGGCATTAAATAATTTATATCATATCTATAAATATTACGAACCTTGACATTTATACAACTTTTGGCGCTATTTGAAAAAAAAACAATATTTATGGGCAAATGTCAAAATAGCTAGTAAAACGTCAATCAATCAATTTCTAGCTTAGATTTGCAGTTCAACGCTTTAATAATTTTAACCACATTGATAAATTAAACACGAGGAACTTATTTTTATTCTTATTTTTAAGTTTATTTTAGATAAACAACACTTCAAGATGTACCCCGTTGGCCAACGTAAGCGAGTGGTTTAGAAATGTTTGATTTTAGGAGGCAACATCATCCTTTGTTTGACTGTCCTCAATAATCCAAATATCATTTTCTTATCAAAATATAATTACTTTAATTAGGAATGTTATTAAAAATAACGTTTTATTGGCCCAGCTCCAGCGGGGGAGACGAGTGCAGGAGCGGTGGGTGTATCGGGAGCCGCGAGTGTGGCAGCAGGCACGACAGGTGCAGCACCTGGGGCTCCGAGCACTGCGCCCGCTACGGGGGCTGCAGCCGCCGTCGCCCCCGGAGCGCCCGGGATCGCGCTTGTCGCCGCTGTCGCTCCGCCCCCTGACCTACCAGTTCTAACATGCCCTCGAAGACCAAATCTCGGGCACGAGGGCAGACCCATTATGCTCCGGGCTAATCACTTCCAAATAACGATGCCCAGAGGATTCGTACATCATTATGATGTTAATATACAACCTGACAAATGTCCTAGAAAGGTAGTAACAGATGTTTACTTATTGTCAGTTGTTCAAGATTATATTGTATTATGTATTAATTAATGGCTATGTTTTTAGGTCAATAGAGAAATTGTAGAAACTATGGTACATTGTTATAATAAAATATTTGGTGCTCTGAAGCCAGTCTTTGATGGAAGAAATAATTTGTACACAAGAGATCCACTGCCCATTGGAAATGACAGAGTTGAGTTGGAAGTTATTTTGCCCGGGGAAGGAAAAGATAGAGTGTTTCGTGTGACAATTAAATGGGTGGCACAAGTAAGTTAACATATAATTTTAAATTCAATTAGAATTTTCTTCTAACTGTACTTATAAGTATGAAAATTATTACAACATTTGACAAAGTTTTAAAAAAATGTTTTAACTTATTCTTTGAAGTGTTTAATCTAATAACAGACTCATTAATCTTGAATAACCACTAGAAAACATAATATGTATTTATTGGAAAGCTTGTAAAAATTATTGATTTTGACTGAAAATGTTGATTTCCTTCAACAGGTGTCACTATTTGCCCTTGAAGAGGCTCTGGAAGGACGCACAAGACAAATTCCGTTTGATGCTATATTAGCCTTGGACGTAGTTATGAGGCACTTACCTTCTATGATGTATACCCCTGTAGGGAGGTCATTCTTTTCGTCACCAGAAGGATACTATCACCCTCTTGGTGGTGGTAGAGAAGTGTGGTTTGGTTTTCATCAGTCAGTGCGACCTAGCCAGTGGAAAATGATGCTAAATATTGACGGTTTGTGGCTGTACTTTTTAAAAAACTTTATTGCAATGTATTGTGGACCAAAATTATTTTTTCTTGCATCATGTAAAACCCAGTCAACAAATAGTGGATAAATAGAATTTCAATATTTCAACTGAAACTATAGGGCTAGAAGTCAATTTTTCTATATATTATATAGTTAGCACACATAAAAGAATAGAAATTCTGGTAACCTAAAATGGTCGTAATAGAAATATTGCAAAGGAAGAGCAATTCCTTTGCAATTAATAAGTTTTAGTACTTTTTGTCCAAAAATTGAATAATTTTGATAAAATTGTTCCTTCAAAATCAATTTAAATTGATTGACACAGTTTTTTCAAAATTGGTAGTTATTTAAAATAAAAAATAATTGCTGCTAGCAATATTGCAAAGTGACCTTTCTAGGGCAGCTGTATTGGTTTATTGAAAATTGTGGGTAATTTTCATTGAAAGATTTTTTTACCTTTTTTGTGTGTAACTAGATTTGAGAATAAAAAGTTAAATATTATTATTAATTGAAAAGTGTCAGAAATTTAAATAATGTTAAATTTAATTTAGTTGTACACTTTTTTCTTTTCAGTTTCTGCAACTGCATTTTATAAAGCTCAACCAGTAATAGAGTTTATGTGTGAAGTGTTAGATATAAGGGACATTAACGAACAGAGGAAGCCATTAACAGACTCTCAGAGAGTTAAGTTTACGAAAGAAATCAAGGGACTTAAAATTGAAATAACACACTGTGGGACTATGAAACGGAAATACAGAGTTTGCAATGTAACTCGTCGGCCAGCGCAAATGCAATCGTAAGTTTTTCTGTTGCAGCAATAAATATGCAGCTTTAGTTTTAGCACATTTTAATTGATAACAATTTTGCAATCTGCCTAGATTTCAAATTACAGCTTGTGTGTATATCACAACTTTTATTATCCACCTCTAAGTTAAGAAGTATTTTTAAATTAATTGTTATTATTAAATAGTGTATAACAATAGAATAAAACTAATAAATGATATTTTAGCTTCCCCCTGCAATTGGATAATGGCCAGACTGTAGAATGTACTGTGGCTAAGTACTTCTTGGACAAATACAAAATGAAGTTACGGTATCCGCATTTACCATGCTTGCAAGTAGGTCAGGAGCATAAACACACATATCTTCCACTGGAGGTGTGCAACATTGTACCAGGACAGAGATGTATCAAGAAACTGACAGACATGCAGACATCTACTATGATCAAGGCTACTGCCCGATCTGCACCTGATAGGTATAATTTTTTAATACAACTGCAATTTACTTAATCCTTAAGTTATTATATTTTAACATGACTATTCTACATCATTGCCTATGACATCTATCCCAATAACAAATTTCATAAAAATTGGTTCAGCATTTTAAGCAGATTACTGTGTTTTCATGCATATAATGTATGTGGTTTCTGTATAAAAATTGATTTGGACAATTTTAACTGGAACACGGCTAGTGTAATTTTACAGAGGTTCATTGACCTCTAATAGTAGTATTGTTATATAAGTGCCTACATGGCCCAATTATATATACTTCCTTTAATATATTCATAGAAGTATGTCTGAATTATTTTTAGTGTTATTGCTTTTGTCGTCAAGTCTATGTCTAAATCTAGATTTCATTTATCTTTAAAAAAAGTGAAGAGAATCTCAACCAAAATGTGTCTCAAATCAGTATAACTACTATCAATTGTCTCAGGGTTTCATTTCTTTACGTAATTATCTCTTCCTGATTTAAATTCTAAAGACTACCAGTTAAGTGTAGTTTGAGTTGTAGTTTAATCATTATAAATGCTATAGGCAAAGTGCGATCTATGTCATTAGGTCCGGACATGTCAATTTAATGTAGAACTTTCTGCTGAGTTTCACTTAACGTAATCAAATAATTTATATTCTGTAAATTATAATAACTATAAACATACACTGTATAGAGTAGCGTTTCCCAACCATCCCAGTCTCACAAATAAATAGCAATGTCTTGTCTCGTACTTAAATAGCAATGTTATGGTTGTTTATTTTAACTGTGATAACTACTTTATGCTGCTGATTAGGTCATTGCCCAGCTGTGGGATATTCTTGGCTTATAAAAAAATTTCTGCTAGATTTCCTAGGGGTTTGTGGTGGCAGAAGGCTATGTAATGCAACTGCTATAGAGTGTATGTGTAAATTTTCCAGGGAGCGTGAGATTAATAACCTAGTGCGGCGCGCGAACTTCAACACGGATCTGTACGTGAAGGAGTTCGGTCTGACAATATCCAACAACATGATGGAAGTGCGCGGACGCGTCTTGCCGCCGCCCAAGCTGCAGTACGGCGGACGAGTGTCCTCGCTCGGTGGGCAGGTGAGATTTAGTTTAGCGGCTTCTTATTCGTATTTCGGATTATAAAAATTTGGATGCCTGTTATACAAAAACCGATAAGAAATTTCGGTAGTATAAAAAAGCTAGTATGGGGGGTCCAGAACAAAATATATGATTATCAATGTGTGTTCCAGCGGGTCGTCCGAAAATGTTATAAGGGCTTAATACTGAAGAGATACGTTTAGAGCGTATAAGCGAAGATTACATACAAACTACATGAAAATACGGTGTTTAATTTTTGTATTACTTTGATATTAACGGAGTGTTTATCTAAACACACACAGTGAAACTGTTTATGTACACAATTAGTTGGGTTTTTGCAAAAATTGAGCTTTAACCATGTTTGTAATGTATTTGCCTAACAAAACGACAGTGCTCTTCTTGTTAGAGGACAGAAAAGGCCGCTAAGTAAACAGAATTTTTGATTAAACACAAAATTTAATGGCCTGATTTAAATATTTTATGGTCGAATTTCGACCATAGGGCGACCTCCAGTTTCTTTAATTATATCGTTATAATTTCAGCAAGCCTTACCAAATCAAGGTGTATGGGACATGCGCGGCAAGCAGTTTTTCATGGGTGTTGAGATCCGAGTGTGGGCAATCGCCTGTTTCGCGCCGCAGAGAACCGTCCGTGAGGACGCACTCAAGTAAGTTTATTGATGTACTCTTAATATTTTACACCTTTTATGACAGTTTTCACTATTCGATTAGGTTGGTAAACTCTTTGATAAGGTGAGATGTAGGCAGGCTAATGATACACCATTAATAATTCAGTGACTGAACAGGTTGTTTAAATATTAGTAAAATTCCTTTATTAGTTTTAGTTTAATTCTTACGTAACAGACTAAAAAGCCTTTTGGAGCGCGTCGCAAATAGATGGGGTCCATTAGTAAAATCCGTCTTGTTTATAACTATTAAATACAACTCGGGTATTATTGGGCCGGGATTCGAGATTTTTCTGGGATTTCGCTAATCCCCTGTTCTGTCAACATTTTCTTACGCCATTGTTATTGGTTATTACTTATTTTTAATAAAAACACGAAGCTAACTAAAAATTCCACAGAAACTTCACACAGCAGCTTCAGAAGATATCGAACGATGCCGGCATGCCGATCATAGGTCAGCCGTGCTTCTGCAAGTACGCTACCGGCCCCGACCAGGTGGAGCCGATGTTCAAGTACCTCAAGTCCACTTTCATGCAACTCCAGTTGGTTGTCGTCGTGCTACCTGGCAAGACTCCTGTTTATGGTAATTTGAATTTTATTCATTTTTAAATTTGAGTTGTACGTAAAACCACACCCAGCCTACAGATCAGGATTTACATGGTATTTACATATTCCGACCAAATGACGTAGGACCGTCAACAGTCAACTGGCTCTGTTTCAATTTAATTTATGGTACTACATTATGAAATTAATATAGTGGTTTATGTATATTGGCGTATAATGTGTCGAGCTAGTGAACGGTCGCGAACTGCGTTATGCACACAACTTGTAATAAAAATATAATATTTTAGCTGATAATATGTTAGTGGTCCAATTCCTTAATTTTAATTTTATTGACATATAGCAATTTTAAAATCGACAAAGAATAATTATTTTAATTGCATAATGTTTTTGAAATTTTTTTTTTTTTAATTAAGTTTACAAAATTTTAATTTGATATAATTTAATTGTACTATTAATGATAATAGTTCGAATATCATTTATTGTAATTTATGGGTCTCAGTAGCCCGAAATAAATGATATTGTTAATTACTTATTCCAATAATTTCTAAATAGAATCTAAAATGTCATAAAGTACACTTTGTAAGGCCCAAATCTTAAATGTGCTTGAATAGACAAACAGGCTTGAAAGTCCGTCGCTCACATAACCCAATGTTATAAAAAACTGTTTTAATCATGTTGGGGCACACTTTTCATTCTACAATAACGTTATTTTTTATTTTCAGCGGAAGTAAAACGCGTTGGTGACACCGTACTGGGCATGGCGACGCAGTGCGTGCAGGCGAAAAACGTCAACAAGACGTCACCGCAGACGCTCAGCAACTTGTGCTTGAAGATAAACGTGAAACTCGGCGGAATTAACTCTATTTTGGTGCCCTCGCTACGTCCAAAGGTAAAATCAATAATATATTAATGAATTGTCAGCAAAGTTGATTTGCAGCTAGATTGCTGATCTAAATAATTTTGCGCGTTTTGTTAAAGTCAGCCGACAGATCATTGACTTATATAAAATTCACATATTCTGACCAAATTACGAAGCCGATTTTCAGACCTACTGACATGTTCTGTAGGTCTGAAAATCATATAAAAATTTGGTAAAAGTCGATGAAGCCGTTTCGGAGGAGCAACATTGTGACACGAGAATTTTGTCTATACTAACATTGTAAATGCGAAAGTGTACCTGTCTGTTTGTCTGTTACCTCTTTACACCCAAACCGCTAAACCGATTTCGATGAAATTTGGTATAGAGATACTTTCAGTTCCCGGGAAGGACATAGGATACTTTTATCCCGGAAAAATGTACGGTTCCGATGCGATGAACGATTTTCTACGCAACGGAGTGGCGATCATCATCTAGTCTATACATATAATAAAACAGTAATATTGGTGTGTCTGTACAATTAATATTTTTACAAACTAAATAATGTTGTCTGAACTACTAATGAATTAATATAATTCTTTTTTTTTATTTAATAGCTGTTAAGTCTAGGCAACACATAGGCAGTGGCGTAACTACAAGGTGGTAAGCCGGTAAAATGCTACGGGCCCCCTGCAGGAAGGGGCCCCTAGATAAGTGATTATTTTTTACAATAATCGCTTGACGTGTTTTTGTATTGGATTGACATAGTGGAACGAAAACGAATTTGCCACGGGCCTCGAACGGTGTAGTTACGCCACTGCACATAGGATACTTTTATATAAATGTACGGTTCCCGTTATATACAAATTTTCGAGCAACAAAGATGCGGGCATCAACTAGTATATAATATATCTCTTCTGTATGTTAGGTGTTCAACGAGCCGGTGATATTCCTCGGCGTGGACGTGACTCACCCGCCGGCAGGCGATAACAAGAAGCCCTCCATCGCGGCGGTCGTCGGCTCCATGGACGCCCATCCCTCGCGGTACGCCGCCACTGTCAGGGTCCAGCAGCATAGGTACGTGTATTATAGATACGTGAACTAAGTTGTGCGCGCGACCCCGTGTGTGCGTGCGTTTGTATTTTATACAAATTTCGTTTGTGTTACTCGGACGAAGCCTGTCGCGTGACTTGTTTCTTGTATGTTAGTCCCCCTTAAATAATAAATATTTTGTTTTAGTATTTGTTGTTAAAGCAGCAAAGGAAGTATGTGTACATAATCTGTGAAAATTTCAACTCTCTAGCTGTTACCTTCATTAATATATAATAAATATTCATTAATACATAGATATTCATTAATACATAAAATATTCATTAATACATTCTTAAAATGCCTGGAGACATATAAATCGACGGACATCGAAGTATCAATAAAAGATCCCGTTTTTAACCGGATCCCTAGAAATACAGATGCTGCACAATCATAGTAAATGTGTATCTGTTGTAAAAATCTTATCATTGTTATATCAAGTTTTTTTCGTATATTTAAATGACTATACATTATTCAATGGTAATGGCAAATGTTATTCACGTCCGTTTAATTTCAGACAGGAAATAGTCCACGAGATGAGCAGCATGGTGCAAGAACTACTGATAATGTTCTACAAGAGCACCGGGGGCTTCAAGCCACATCGCATCATCATGTATCGGGACGGCATCTCCGAGGGACAGTTCATACATGTGCTGCAACATGAACTGACCGCAGTTAGAGAAGCTTGTATTAAGGTAAATCATCAATTAAAAAAATGTATTTTTTAAATTCATTCAAGCAGACGGGTATCCTGATGGAAAGCAACTACTGTCGCCCGTGAATACTTGTTACATTAGAGGATCCGCATGTTACCGGCTTTTTAAATTTAAAAAAAATAGGCTACGGGAATCGGAATAAAGGTAAACTCACTGACTCGATGAAACACAGCGCAACACTGTTTCACGCTGGTTTTCTGAGAGGTTTTGGTATTTCTCCAGTTGAGGTAGCCCATTTGTGTCGAAGCATGACTCTCCCGAGTCAATGGGCGTCGTATTATGTGTTTGAGAGCAGAAAATGTCTTCATTAATCTACAGCGTATTCTAAAGCACACGAACTTTTCAACTCTAATATAAGTCAAAAACATCACTATTTCAGCTGGAGGCGGAATACAAGCCGGGCATAACGTTCATAGTGGTGCAGAAGCGTCACCACACGCGGTTGTTCTGTGCGGACAAGAAGGAGCAGTCGGGCAAGTCGGGCAACATACCCGCCGGCACCACCGTCGACCTCGGCATCACACATCCCACAGAGTTCGACTTCTACCTGTGCAGTCATCAGGGTATACAGGTAATGTAACATTTACCGAGACATATTTAGCTTGTCTTTCGGGCACCCCTGAGATTGTATAAAAACCCCTGGTCTTGGCGCTATGTGGAATTAGACTTTCCTTTATACTGTTAGCTCTAAACAAAAGTTTAACTTTTAAACCATGAGGAAAATTGAAACAGAGCCAGTCGACGGATCTACATCATTTGGCCGGAATACTCTCATGTAGGATGTAGCCCTTTGTCAATCGATATCAATCATTATCATAATACATAATCTGTGTTTAGGGCACATCTCGTCCGTCCCACTACCACGTGCTGTGGGACGACAACCACTTCGGTTCAGACGAGCTGCAATGTCTGACCTACCAGCTATGTCACACCTACGTCCGCTGTACCCGCTCCGTGTCCATACCTGCGCCCGCGTACTACGCGCATCTTGTTGCCTTCCGAGCCAGGTAAAACATGTTATTACTTTACTCAATTATAATAATATCGACCTTAAAAATGATCATTAATGAACAACAGTGTTTCTTTTTGTTTTAATAATTTAGCATATAACTTTAAAACTTTTTCTAATTTTTTAATAACACAGTAATAGTTGTATTTCAAGTGATTTTGCGAACCTACTGATGTCCCATATTATTGTTTATGCATGACTTTTTTTTCTACCCTTCGAATATCTTCAAAACAAAACTTTTACCTACAATGAAAACTGATAAATGAAGGTAACTAATGTAGCCTACAGAATTACTGGCGGCTAC
>JAOTAV010000012.1:602314-640864 GCA_026546445.1 Cyclargus thomasi
GGTCAGGTCTGAAATAAAACCTACGGACACGCTAGTTTGTATAGGATCCGCTACTCTAGGTATAATTTCTCTATGATCATGGCGACATAATTAAATACACCCCGTATTACAGGCGTCGTATGTTCTCGCTTCAACTAACTATTCATAAGGATCTCTATGACAACGGCTGGCAGGCTCCTCGGCGCCGCGTTGCCGCCAGCCTGTGCGTCGCATCTCGTTAATACATCCACTTGTTGGTTGTACTGTTTTTATTTACCAAGAATCCTGCCTGTAGATTTAATATTTATATTACACTTAAACATGAGTATAAGCTTTAGCTTATACTCATGTTGAAAGATTCGAATAAATCATAGATGAAAGATTCGAATAAAAATTTGCGACCTTATTTGCCCCACAGGTTACTAATATAAAGTTTACATTTTTTTTTTGTTTAATATGTTGCTGAAATTCTGTCGTTTAGATTTTAAATACTAGAATTTCAGCCACATTTGCCTTTTGCATAATTTTAAAGTAATAATTAACACAATTTTTAATATTATTTTGTTATATAGATAAACTTACAAAATTGCGAAATATTTAAACATTTTTAAAAATATTTCGCAATTTTGTAAGTTATGCTCTGCTATGTTATGCGTATCGTTATGCTATTGCTATCCCACTTCTGGCCTGATGAGTGATTATACTCGGGTCTTATCAAAGACTTTTGAATATCGGATGATATGACGTTAGTGATATATTTCACTAGGTGAAGTAAAATTCTAATAACTTTATCACTACCAACGATATGAGTTAATTTTCCTTTAAATGTTTACTTATTTAAAATAGTTGCGAAAGAGTATTATACTAATAGCAGATATTAATTAATAAAAAGGCTTATTTCTTAAAATATGTTCTTTACAAGTTCTCGTTTGCGTCATAATCAGCATTAAAACTATGTGTACCTAATATTACCTATAGATTCCTAAATCGATGTTCTGTTCTATGTAACGAGATTAAAACAGTAAATCCCTTTCAAAGCTCTAGAAACAGCGACGATTTCTAACAAAAACGTTTAAACATAATTTGAGAACGTCGGTTCTCAGTAATTCAAAATAACTTTGCAGTAATGGGAAGGCAGGTAGTTCTTGGAAATATCCGAGACGTCAATATGAAAAAGTTTGTAATATGACGCGACGGGAGGCGGCGTCGGCGCGTGCTCGGGGGTATTCCGAGAATCGCCTATTGCCTCAACGGTTGGAGATGATTGGATCACTGTATCCCCATGCCCGATGCTTGCCTACGTTAACTTATTTGCCAATTTTAAAAAATTGGGGGAAATGTTGAAAATTTGCGCACAAATTCCAATTCAGAATTTGGTAAAAATGTAACCAGCTGTTTTATGAAAATTCAATACTTAAAAATAATGATAAAAAATTCGAAGGCTTAATAATTCTATGTTTATGTAAGTCATAAGGGCACACTTAATGTGTACATATTATGATAAAGCGATCTAAAAGTATTCTAAACATGCGAAATAAGTCACTTTATTATCTTTTGTTCTACCTACGAGCTATCTTTTATCAGATTTTATCAGTACACAGAGTAAATTTCATGGAATAATGCGCAAATTATGTGCCTACTTTATTGCAATGTTTGCTTTTATTGCCTAGTACAATTAATTGCTTTTTATAGTCGGCTCTGCTCGCCGATCGTCCCCTATGATCGTCTTTGATTTGTGAGTTGTTGGTTTTTTGGGCACGCGTCATCTAGGCACTATATAATTGGCACGATCTTCACAATCGTCTGTACTACTTTGCCAACAAATTACTGTGCCTTATTTTTTGGATGGGGAAAGGCTTAATGTATCCTCGACAGACTGGGGACATAGGCCGGGGTGTATGAGACTCTTCGAGGATCTATCCACTAAAACTTGAGCAAAGTCCCGGACACAATCAACCCATCGCAACTCTGCCAACGGTTAAATTTCGTCACATCATCGTGCATAAAACATAGCGAACTTTACACTGGCTTTACTCATAACCGTAACAACGCGCAACGTTCAAAATTTATGACTTATTACGAATATGTAAGCAAAAAATTTGCGTAAACAAGTACAAAATGTGAACCGCAACCTCATGCTACATAGTAGCAGTGAGTACACTGATAACACAATCAACGTTATACATTTGTGTTTTATAAAATATATCGTATTCCTCAGTCCTCTATCAAACCGACAAAAGTTATGAAACAGCTTTGATAAATAGGTTTTTGATCATAACAATTTTACTTATTGTTATCAAGCTGATACTCCGCATGATGAACATGTGAAATATGATGTCAATGTCAATATTACCTTAAAATAATTTAAACTTTGACCATATAGTGAAATCAGTTTGTTATGGTTACATATTATGTCTTTACTTACTGAAGTTGGATACCGACAAATAATTTCAAATTCGCTAAATATGCAATAAGACTTAATTGTAATTATTAGTGTTAGAATTCTAAATAAACCCTTTTCTACTTATGCTTTTTTGCGAAAGGAGAGTTATTACTTACGTTGTACCATTGAAGATTCATAGCCAGTTGATTGATCCACGTCTATTGGACTGGTTTCTCTAACAAATACCAAGGTCCGACTAGGAGTTTGAGTTTTGATAAAAACAACCAAATTACCCGGGTTCCCCACCTGGTGAATCAACTTGCCTGATAGTACATCAACATCATCGTTTATCAGTTACGTTTAACATCATCAACATTTATAATGTTGTAGATACCAAAAATAATTACGTATTTAAGTGTTCTCAAATTAGTACATTTGAATGGCGGTGAGGAATTCATCTCGAAAGCAAAAACGAAACATTTACGTCTCTACGTTGGCTACATTCCAAAACATTGGAACGATCCCCACACTCTTGGTGTTGTGTCCTACCTTAGCATTCTCAAGTATTCGTGATGTAAGGGAAATTGGCCAAATCTATTTACAGAAGATATTAACGTGCGATAGAAAATGTGGTACACATTTAGCACACTGCCAGCTATTTATCTTGACAGTACGACAAGAGCGAATCGACCAATTACAAGTTATTGTTTTATACTAATGCGCTTGCCGTCCACCATTACGAAAATATACACTAATTGGAATCGTAGTTAAATATATATACATTTTATAGTTTGAATTTAGAACATTATGGTAAGTTAAATTGTGCTCGTATATATTTTACTTAAACTTTTAATGAGAAATCAGATGTGGCAGCTAATGTTAATATTTTGTTAGGTTTATTACTACACAAAAATTTAACAACTATATTTAAGTTTTATTTGTCCATTGATTGTGCACATTAAAGAATATTATTTTATTACATCCATCTAAATACGATAAGCCTACAGGTAGCTTGATATTCTTTTTAGAATTATAAACATACTATTATAAGTACAACTACAGCATATCATAATGAACCTACAATACGAAATCGGATACACGTTAAACCGTTTATTTTACAAAATGTTAAATGCTAATCGTAGTTTTATTGCCGATGCATTGTTACAGCAGAATACAGTACAGAACAAGTTATGTTTTATTAGACCCGGTCTCCGGTTATGACGCAGACACTTGATTCAGTACAAACTACGAAGGTTTAATTTGTTAACGTCATCAATGCTTACCAAAGGTATATCCATTGAACTATCAGAGAAGCTCTGTGGTCGAAATTCGACTAAAAATAATTATAAAATTAATATCTATGGACGCTTCACACCACGTCACTCTAGCCCCGTGCTAAGTACCCAAGGAATTTGTGTTACAGATACCAGATAACGGAAATATATTTAATACCTTTAAACTATACAGATATTTAAGATTTTTATTATATAATACACAGTCATATGTAAGACACATCCAAGACCCAGGATCAATAAAAAACTTTTTGCTTCGTTAGCATAGATGTTTTTATGTGTTACAATTTATTAATAATTTAACTTATAAACTGCACCCTGGATCTTACAATTATGTAATTATTGCTTTTGGATCAAGGATCAAAAAGAAATTTCTACACAAATCTAAAATGTCATAAATACACAAATTTAGCAACAAATAACAAATAAAATAACACTGACATCGCGATTTACAACGGCAAATAGTTATTTTATTTGGTCAAGTGGTGTTCACAGTGACTTAATGTGGCTGAGTCATGAATATTATTGTCTCAATCACACATGTTTCATTTGCTCATAACATTTGCTAGTGAATGACGTTATCTTTAAAACAGGTAGGTATTTGACACCAAATCGGGTGTACTTTGAACATAATTATGTATTTTTCTTTTTCCTGAACATAATTATGTATTTTAATTCCGTCCTGCGTCTAATTCAAATTTTTAATACCCGACAAAAAAGTTATAAGTTTGACGTGTCAGTATGTGCTGACATCACAGCTCCCGAACAAAAATAAAGCGATTTTAATTTAGTTGATGATGACGTAATTGATGAATATCGCTTGATACAGAAAATGATTATTGGTTAAATTATTATTATTCTTTATAACATTTATTTTAGTAGTATATAGTTTCGTAACCTTCCAATGCGTGTATGGCTCAACTAAGCTTGAACTGCTAAATAACTATTAAGGAAAAGCTTTTTTAAATAATAAAAGAAAAGTATTGTACAACATTATATTAATAACAACTTGATTTTATCGCGTCAGTACCTAGTATCAGTTAGGTCTAAAAGCGGACAGCGTATTTACTTAAATTGCCACTACCAACGACCACAGGTCATATTATGTCAGTATATTAAAAAGGTTATCAGCTTTAATGTAAACCATTGGATACGTTTGCTTCAATTAGATCGGTCGGAAACAAAACAACACACTTAATGTAACATTTACTATTTTTTGTTCTCTTACTCAATTTTTTTTAAGTAAATTGTATGAAATTTCTGTAAAAATCTCAGTAACTTAAACATTGTTTTTATTTTGTTAAATATCAACGTATCATGATTTTTTTTAATTTAATTAATGCAATGAAAAGAAAAGTAAAAATAAAAGTTGTTGTTTGTTTTGAGATTAGTGACCTCACAGACATCGCATCATGGCGGTCTGCGTTTTTGGGGCATTCAAAATTACATATATTATTTAATTTGTTTTATAACTGTCTAGCGAGGTTATTTTACGGAAATAAAATTATCACTCAATAAGTGTAATCTTTGAAATATATTGACCTACTCTTGCAAAAAGGTATCAGAATATACCCTATTGCCTTTGCCAAATATCTACAGCTCGGCAAAAAAAATTAGAACATTTTTGTTTTTAATTGGAGACAAAACCAGTGTAGACATACAAAACTCTGCTACGCTTAAAAGCAGTTTTGACACAATTTGTACTAGAATTGTCAAGAACTGTAGTTTTTCCATAACTAAAAACTACACTAAAAACCCTTAGTACCAGCTGTCACATCTGACCGCGCCAGAATCTTTTTTACTAAGCTGTACCTGCCCAAACATGGTAGAGTTATTGTACCTGCCAAATGTTTCTAAGCATTGAATGTATTTTGCCAACTCAAAAATATTATAACTGTCTAATTTTTGGCAATACCCCATTGTTTTATTTTTGTTATTGTAAGTTTACTGGCAGCCTTGTGGAGAATCTCGTTTTTGCAAATTTATTTCTAGCATCCAGGAATGCTTGCGAAATGTAAATAAAGTCATACCAGTGATATTGGTCCTCCTACGCTCGTACCTACGGGTTTCCCCACGCTTTATATTTAAAAGTAGAATTTTATATTAAGTGACTCAAAAGACAAGGTTCTAATTTCAGATTTTCTTTTTCTTTGTTGATGAAATTGAAATTTTAAAAATCAAATTTCTTTCATTTCCTACATACATGTTATTTCGTAATAATAAGTCATAAAGAGTCAATCGATATTATAAGTTATGAACAGACTTATTTAATACATATAATAATTGTACAACATTTTCATCTTTTAATATATTGTACCTAGACGACCCCAGGTATCAAAAGCTGCAAGAGTTCATAGGAAGTGGCGAAACAGATAATCCTCATGGATTATCTGTTACGCCACTTCAGTTCAAAACATACTTTTTTAAAATAGAACTTCACTTTTTGCTTCTCATCGATACAATTTCAGTTGATTAAAATTGTATTTTTTTTAAATAAATTTTGTCTTAAATAATGTTTAGTTTACATAGCTATATTAATTAGACTACCACAGTTAATAATAACTGAAAAAATATTTTTACACTGTACACACAAGTTGCTTAAAATGGAGATGTTTATGGCGCGGTTGTATGACCCAACGCGTCGCCTCAGTGGTAAGGCTAGTCAGTTTGATGATGACCTGGTTACAAGGAAAGCCCGGCTGGCTGGGCTGGAGTGGGGGGAGGGGAAAGCTGACTTATTTTGTATGATAAACATTATAGGATAGTTACTAAAACCATTTGAAAGTATTGTTTACTCGTGCGTCTTCAAATATTTATCGAAACATTAATTTTATCGCTCTTTTGTTTTATGCCGTCCGGGTCGTCCGAATTGTTGCATGTAAATTTTTATGCGTCAGCATTCTGAATACCTAATAACAGTCGTCAACGACCTAAAAATCAGCGAATGTAGACATGCTATACGTTGGTAGGTAAATACTGCGTTCATTTCAACGGCTCGCTACTAAGACGGGTTTCCCGCCCACGCGACATTCTGGCGCCGGACCGGACCAACACATTTACTCTATCGCTACGTTTCAAACGCTGGTGTTAATAAAATGTTCTGATGAATACTATAATATGAAGTTTATGGGTGTGCGTTATGGTTTTACTTTTACATTCTTTGCCTATTTGTTGAAAATAAAAAGTAAATATTGTATGAATACATAACATTAGCGACCGTTTCAAGGTCTTGATGTGACGTGGCTATTCAGCAACAGGCGAGAATGCCAACGAAACAACGCAACAAGTGCTTTGTGCCCCACTGCTAACGCGTTCAACATAGCATTGGCTAATAACTGCTTCTGTGTGACATGGGGCTAATTAAAATATTGATTGATCATTTGTCAGTTATGCAAACGTTGTTAACTAAAATGAAAAAGTACAAGATTATAAGATACTAATTACCAATAGAGAGGGACCTAAATCTTTACGATGTAATTTTTCAGCGCTAAAAAAAGTACATACCTACCAATTTATTGCAAATCCGTAATATTTATCTGTTAAATAATTGATAAGACTAAATTAAAAACAGCCGCTTACGTTGTTCTAACATACACACCGCTACATTTTCAGGGCAAGAATTAACAGTCAACGGCAGCTATAGGCATAGCGCGTGCGTCATCGCATTCACATTGCTGATAAGCACATTAAATTATCATCGCAAATAATTTGTTTATACATTCATAGTATCTTACTCTGATAATGGAAGAGACTGGCGACTAGGAATATGAATATTTTGCGGTAAAATGTTCACAATGACGTGATCGGACTTCGGAGTCGTCAATCTAACGTATTACCTGAAAATCATCTTAGTAAAACCAAGATGAGGTTCGAAAAGGAAAGTACATGAAACAAAACTAAAATAAAACTAATTCCAAATTAAACCTAGATATTCGTTTGATAAAACAGAAATATTTAGAATTATTACATACCTAATTATGCTACCGACTATAATATATTTAGTATCTTTAGGTGACTGCTGATTTGTGATAAAACATGATAAAATGAATGGCTAGCAGTTAGTACACGTTCTAGTCGAGCGCAACCGTTACGAAATCAACGCTGCATGAAAATTACACACAATTATTGTGCTACCAACTACCAACCTACCAATAATATTACAATGGTTCTTACATACCTACTAGTCTACGTATTTGCGGCTATTATAAACAATATTGAGATAAAATTTTATAGTATAAACAAATTGCAATAAATGATTTTAATAAATACATGTAATCGTTACAAGTGATAAATAATATAATTATAATAATGTCAAACGTTGCACCGTGTTCTCATTTACTATCGCTATAACATCATCTAAAAGATGGTAATGTTGAAGTCCGTGCATAGATACGTATAAAATATAAATAGATTACGAAGAGCAACCGATCCGGTTGCGACGAAGGAAGGAGATAGATACAACGCGCCATGAATCACTTCTCAGCGAGCGCGCACTCCGCAGGCGGGAGGCGGGAGCGCGAGGAGAGAGCTCGGCACCGCGCGGGACGGGGAAGTATAGCCGACTGTCGAACGGAACGTAACGAACCGACGACAAAGTACAACTAAAAACAGTTGAACACTCAACTGCGGTGTGGTTGCGTGCGTTTTTTGTTTCTGGAATGTGCGTTCATACTATAGACATTTACGGCTAATTTGTGTTATAAATAAAACATAATCGTGTCAAAAATTGCTTTAGAATCATAGGAAAATAGTTTTCTTTCCATTGGAGTGTTTGTGAGGACGAGTGACGACATAGAATGTGTATGTGAGTGTATGTGTGAGTGTCGTGGCGTGGATCGTCGCGCAAATATTAACGATGATTCACTTGCGCGCGGGTGAAATGCAGCCTATCGGACTTGTTGACATATGTTCAGGAGGCGTAAACAAATGATAATACCGAGACCATAGTATCATGGTGGACTAATTCATTCTAACGCGGCCGGTAAGACACATTTTTTACTATTTACTAGCGTGTAGCGAGCTAGTGTGTTCTTCACGATTTATAGCTCGTAATTAATTTATTTCCGCTGAGCAGCAGCATAATATAGAATGTTTTCATTGGGATTGCGTCCGATCGATGGGTCAAGGACTGGAATATCATAAGCATAGTATTTTGCATATAGAATAAATATTTTGTCTTCAAATCATTGAATTTTTTTACTATAATATTTTTTTGATATGAAATGTAATCTAAATGTATTTATGTAATGAATCTGCAGGGCAAACAGATATATTTAAGTAGAAAAGATACGAAACAATTTCATTAAAAAAAATTACAAATTCATCTCCGGATTTCATCTAGGTACCTAATGTTGAATTAGGGTCAATTTAGGTTTTATTTTGGATATCGCTTTTTAATCGGCCACTTTATGCATTAATGTACATATTTTTAAACGAAACACAGTGTATAGTGGCCGACACAGGCGTCGCCAGGGCCGCCTGGCTTGGCGCCAGGCCGGCGGACGGCCGACCGCCGGGATTCCTTTGTCTTAATCCAACTAGAAGGTGCATAACATTAGGCGATAACAACTTTTATAATAATTTATACAATAATCGTAACTAGTAGCTTACTAATAATTTAGAATAGATTCTTAGCTAGCTACATTATTTGGTTATTTATATTAATAAATGTTTGTTTACTTATCGCTTCGGAAATTACTAATGCTCGTTTAATAGAAAGCATACTTTAGCATTGAACGGCACATACTCTGATTCAGACGGAGTGGTCGACGTACAGCTGTGTGCGTAATGCGTATTGCGTTTATTTGCCCGCTCGTTAAATACGAACGGAGCGGCTTGCCTGTCTCCGGTTCTCGGAAATTATAACGCCTTCTTGGAACTCGGCAATGCAGCCGTCCACAAATGCTAAACTTATAGCTAAGGTCACCATCGGTACGATTTCACGCTTACTCCGATTGTGACGACTTTAAACATTTCGTATTTATTCTGTTAGGATAATTTTTTAGAAAATATTTAATTCTTTATTTAGAAGAAAGTTATAATATTAAGTTCACATCTATACATATAATAAATTAAATAGTAAACGTACGTGCAACTACCTTTGTTAGTATTTATAAGGTTATTCTGAACGTAAATTATACATAGATATCAACAAATGAATAGTCGGGGATATCCTCGTTTCTAAAGCGCAAGTTCGAGATTACGTCACAGCTCACATTGATGTCATACACAACATAACACTTATGTCCCATACCGTATCATACGAGTATTATTCTGAAATAAACTTCAAATGAAAATGCTGCATAATTCTTGTCTTCCTTTTGTAAAATACACTCTATCAAAAAATATCGAACACGATGTACTTACTAGACAATGCGAGTACGAATTTTGTAAATTAAACTCTAGTAAAAATAATAACTTAAACAAATTTTGAATAATATGATAAAATTTAGTTTTATAATATAAATAATTAATAATTGTGTGGGGGTCAGTATTTAAGTATTGGGGTGTTATAGTAATCAATGTTGAGAGTATTTTCTCATGTAATGTATTGTGTATAGTAATGTGTAGATTTATATATTTAATTTATATCAATTATTTATTTCCAGAAATAAGATGTCCTCTTGATCACTGAACAAAACCTGAAATAAATAAATACTTATTTTATAAATTCTTTTACGTTCTTTGTTAACACTTATTCATTAAACATTTATAATTTACAATTTATGAAATCATGAATAATTATTTTTCAGGTACTAAAGTCGCGGGCAAGATGCCGTTAACGCAAGAGAAACGTTTGGACTCTAATTTTTCCAATAACAATGACCAGAGCTACCTTCACAAGAAGTTTAAAAAGGCTTCTACGGTGCTTCCAGTGAAAGTCGAAGATAGTAGGCAGTTGGAGACAAGTCTGGCACAAATAGGGTGTAATACATCTATTCCTAATGGCAGTATTGCATCTGCGGACTCAGAAATAGATATAATAAGAGAAAACCATACTATACCGAACTCTGGATTGGAAAACAATGTACAAACTAATGTTAGAGACGATAATAGTAGATTAAGTGATGTTAGTAACTTTGTTCAAGCAACTGGTAAAACCAGTATTGCAGATGAATTTTTAAATAAGACTGAAAACCTCGAAAACGATTTTATAAAAGAAACTTATAACAGTGGCGGAACAGGGCGATATGTTTGCCCGTATTGCAAATTATCATGTGCCAAGCCTTCAGTTCTACAGAAACATATCAGAGCTCATACAAATGAAAGACCTTACCCGTGTAAGCCTTGCGGATTTGCATTTAAAACAAAATCAAATCTCTATAAGCATAGACGATCAAGAACACATGCTCTTAGGCTGCAGGGTGCTGATATTTCATCTGTTGTAAATGATGAGGACTTATCAGGTGGATCCGAAAGTGACACTTCAACTCCTCCTATAATGCAGATAGAAACGGGCTTGGAAGCTGCAGTGTCTCGGCAAGAATATAGTAGGCCCAATGATTTTTCTTCCCCCGAATTGAATAGTGATCAAAATAATTCATTTGTAAATTCTTTATCCAATTATAATGATAACCAAAAATCAAAAGGAATCTATAAACCTAAGTTTAGAGCAGCACTGTATCAAGGTAACGAGGAGAAAGAGAGGATAAAAAAGAGTATTTCTCACAATCCTGATTTTCTTACAGAACATATCTCAAAAATTATATCAGACAATGAGGCTATCGTTGATGTCATTGAAACACCCTTACAAAAAAAGTATGGAAAAATAAAGCAAATAGCTGAAAGCAAACAATTTTTAAACGAAATGGAAGTTAAATCAGAGGCAACTCCCTTGAACTTGACTAAAACCAGTGTAGACAAAGAATATGTAAGCAGAAAAAGATCTCATTCTGAAACCTTTGCTCATATAATTAACGAAGAACAAAAACACCCGCTAAATCCTGAGGGATCAATAATTAAAGACTTACTTTTAAAAACAAAGGCAAATGGCCTGATTTCCAATAATAATGAAATATTGGTAGAAGGCTTAGGTCCATTATATGTGTGTCCCTTATGTCAAATAGTATACAGAAGTGCAGAAAACTTAGAAGCCCATAAACAAAATTATTGCAAAGGGTATGCAGGGGCTACAAACTTTCAAAATGAGCCTAGACATCAAAGACCTGAAAATGTGTTTGTAAGAAGTAATTCGATAAATGTTAAGATGCCAGAAACTCATATAAACAATATTTCCAAAACAAGTTCAATGTCCAAATCTCCACCATTAAGAAATAAACCAGACAACCTGGTTATATTGAAAACGGAGGGTAATGACGTAATCGCGCCATTGCCGTCGCCCGGTCCTCTTTTAGGAAATACAAGACTTGTCGATACCAGAATCCCTGCAGAGATCAATAGAAAGTGTGATTCTATTAAAATGAAATCGAAAGACTGCAGTCCGAAAAGAAGACTTGAAAGTAGGTCTGACACTTTTAGCCCGAGGGCATTAGATAATATGTCTCCTAGATCGGTTGATTTATATTCACAATCAAAACTGAGATGTATTGATTCAAGTCCGGTATCGCTCAGATCACTTGAAGAAATGTCGCAACATATGAGACACAATTCTACATCACTACAAATGTTTGGAGGGGAAGTAAAAATTGTAGATCATTTGGGCAGCACTACTACACTTAGAATAGAACCAAGTAAAAGCCAATTATCACCAATTATAATTCAACAAAATTTGTCGCCATCAAAATACGCCAACGACCCTGAAGCGAGCAGTATTGTGGTTCGTTCGGGATTGCATTCTGGTGGGACAATAGTTCATAATCCACCGACACCAAAAGAAACAAGCACACCTCAAGTGCAAACTCCAAGATCTACCCCCAACATGCATTCTGCAAACTATTTAAGTATTCACGACTTCTCCCATTTCCAGTTCCCGCCTCTTAGCGCTATAACAGCCTATAATCCCTTAACTTTACCACCGCTTAGTCCCACATCTTCTCCTAACGGGACGTCTACTATATTACATGGTGGTAAACTAATACCTCACGTACCTGGTATCCCCGGTCCAAATACTTCCAGTCTATTTGTTCCCAGTCCGTCTGGAACTAAAAACGAGACTTTTAAATCTGTTACAAAACAAATATCAGAAGGTTCACGAGACATGCTGTCTCCATCAATCATACAGGGAAGGGGAAGTTCAGAATCATATGATAGAGGACGGAAATCAAAAAGCCCTAATGTAAGAATAGTAGACTCAGAAAAGTTTACTCAAAACAAACTCAACTCAGAAGTTAAACACGTTTCTACAATACCTCTAATAAAAATAAAAAATGTGGACGAGCCATGCTCAAGCTCGATATCGCCTAATAATTCGAAAACTGTGATTACCAAACCTGATGTTGCGCTGAAAAGGAATGCTGACGGACTATTAAGATCAGCTGTAGTGAAAGAAAATAATAGTTATTTAGTAAACAAATTTAGAAATAAGGAGATGAGCCCGTCGTCAACAAGAACAGTTATAGAACTAAAATCAGAAAATGACATAAAAAATTTTAACTTTGAAAATTTAATAACAAAGGCAGAAATCTATAACAATCAAATGCAAACTTCTGGAGAAGTACAGAATCAGCATATCTCTCAAGAAACATCTGTGTCTTTGGCACAGAATGAGAGATCAGAAACAGCTTACTTCCAAAAAAATGTCGCAACAAGAACTTCTACCGAGGATAGAAAACCGAAGTTTTTGAGGCCATCAACTCTGCCCTTAAAACCTGGTACTTTTACCCCAAAACGGCACCACGGAATTACACCAAACGCTAACACGATGCCTTTAGTATCTCCAGAAACTCCGAGACCAGCAAAAGCTTATGGTCAGTTATATTTAAATGGAAACGCATACACATATTTAGGACTAAAGTGTTCCACCAAGGTGTTTTACTGCACTATCAACCGTCCGCAACCAACCTACGTACCGAACCAACATTTTCTTTCAATGTACAGCAACTGGCAGGTAATAGAAAAATTATTACACATCTATCTATTGCATTAAAAGATGAGACCCTTAGACTAGAGGAATTACCTAATTGTTATCTTGTTTACAGTTATTATCAGATCTGACGCCGGATCCGCTTGGTTTGTCAGCATCGTCTGCAATGTCCTTATATGACTCACGGCATCGACCACAAAATGTAACCATGTCTGTTATTAAACAAGATCTTATATTGACTCATTCTTCACAATGGAAAGCCACTAAAGATTTAAAACAGGTAAACACAAAATCTATTGTGCTTTATATTCAATATGCTAGTTTAATTAAACTTTTATTTACGAAATCGGGCTAACAAAATATAAGACGTCGTTCTAGGCGTTTGGATGCTTTTGAATAAGTAGCTCAATAATTGTTTTCTATATTTTCAGACTGTACATACTTTAGATGCTAAATCTGATGACCCGAAAAGTATGTCAGATAATTTACCCAAGAAGGAATTAGCGGGAGGCTTCGAAAGCAACGAGGAATATACGTATGTACGTGGTCGTGGCAGGGGACGATATGTTTGTTCAGAGTGTGGCATTCGCTGCAAAAAGCCATCCATGTTAAAGAAACATATACGCACTCACACAGACGTACGACCTTACACATGTATCCACTGTGTTTTCAGGTAATTTATTAGTCACGCAATACTATATCGCGAAAGTAATACATGACTTTGTAAAGAAAATATAATCCTTTAGCGTTAATAAACAACTTAAATGATCACTAGAATATTTTCTTATTAATAACTGTCACACTCGTTTCGGTGACGGAGACCAGCTTTGTTGTTTGGCAGTACATTCCTCTTACTTAAAAGGGACGGGAGTGATAACCGACATGCGGGACTATTTACTCCATTCAAATAATTGGATCGTCTTTCTTGTCGGACAATCAGGTGATCCACCTGTGTCCAAACGAGACGAAGCTCACGACCCCTCGAGGGCAAAACTTTAAAATACTTAATTTTGTTCTTACCGAACCGTCTTAATACTTTTCAGCTTTAAGACGAAGGGTAATCTTACCAAGCATATGAAGAGTAAAGCGCACTACAAGAAATGTTGCGAGTTAGGAATAAATCCCAATGAAGGCAATGATGGCGAAAATCTAGAAATGGCTCAGTGTTCCGGAGAAACTGACGACGAGACTGATTCTGATGGCGACGAGGGGAACGAAGGAGAAACAGAATCAAGCGGTAATAAGACTTTAAAATAATTAAAAAATGTTGTTAGTTGTTAATTAAACTAAAAATAATTGTATGTGCATGTAAAATATTTTTCGAAAATATCTTCTAATCACACGTATTCGTGTTTAATTTCAGATACGGAAATATATAAATCGCGGCTTCCCGAACACGAAGCGGCGCATTGTTTACTGTCATTGGGCGGTAATAGACCAGCAACATCAGCGACGCCTGGACTCATAACCAGTGCTAGACCAACTACCTACCCTTACACACCTATCGTTATGACTGATTCCGTAATAACCGAGACTCCCTTGGATAACTCACAGTCATTGAGGCCTAATACGGTCGATACTAGGATAGACCACGATAACGAACCTATGGATTTAAGTAAAAACGACGTTAAAGTCAGTCATAACATGCCAGAAATACCAACAGCTAGAGAATCTAGTGTCCTTGCATCCTTAGCCTCGAACACGGCAAAGTTACCGCAACAGCAAAGTCAATGGGCGAATGGTGAACCGATGCTACATACGTATTTGACCGAACGAGCTTTGCTAGACACAAAAATCAAACAGAGTCAGCTTACGAGCAATTTGAACAAGTTGAGAAAAATTGAGTTGGAAAGTTCTAATTACGAAGAAAATAAAAACAAGGAAACTGTCCTCAATAGTGTTAGCATATCAAAACCCATAATTGAAAAAAATATTAAAAGCCAACCGATCGTGCCGGTCGAAACTGTTAAATCCAATGAGCCATTACAAATATCGACAACAATAGTTAGTGAAATGAAACGAGCCCGAACACCCAGTAATCCGAATGCTGAAAATGCAAAACATGTAGTTTCTGAGTATTTGAAGCAGGCCAGAATTAATCATATGAAGACGCACGAGGATTCTTTATCTAATCATCATGTAGATATGTCCAGTGACGAAAACAGTTGTGGTAAAGCGTATTTAGAAGATAAAAAACTAGAAGACGGTATCGATTGTGATATTACAAAACCGGCATCTTCCGAGTACGATTCGGTAGCATCCAAAGTCGTTATCGGCATGGGAGGGGTGGCGTTTAAGGTAAAAGGGAAAGACTACGAAGGAACGTCGTACTCCCCAGGGAAACTCATGGAGGACGGTCGGAAAGTGTGCGATTTCTGCAACAAAACATTCACCAAACCTTCACAATTGAGATTGCATCTCAACATCCATTACATGGAGAGACCTTTCCGGTGTAGCGTGTGCGCGGTCAGTTTCAGAACGAGGGGACATTTACAAAAGCACGAGCGATCGGGCTCGCATCATAATAAAGTATCGATGACTTCGGCCTTCGGGGCCGCCACAACGTTCAATCCTAGACCGTTTAGGTGTTCCGACTGCAATATCGCCTTCCGTATACACGGGCACCTAGCGAAACATCTCCGAAGCAAAATGCACGTGATGAGACTCGAGTGTCTGTTTAAACTGCCGTTTGGAACGTTCACGGAAATCGAGCGGGCCGGTCTGAGTTTGACGGACATTGATACTACGGACTGCGCCAGCTCGTTGGCGAGTTTGCAATCCTTGGCGCAGAAGCTCCACGAGAAGGATCCGTCGAAACTGGAGTACAGGGAGCCGACCGCGATGATGGGCGCAGGTCGGGACTCGTCCGAGGACGAGGAAGCGTCCGTCGGAGCAATGAATTCAGAAAAGAGTGTTGACAATGTAAGAGACAGTGAAACGAAGACTATCGGAAGTAGTGAAATTCAGGAAACGGAGACGAGAGTTATTTATAGTGCCACAGATAATTAGTGCCAAAAATAACTTAAGTAGTATGTTATTTTAATGTGCAATTTTGTTATTATTGTTTATATCGTTTGAGGTGTATCGTTCGACTTGGGTTTTAACTCAGTGGGGTGTGAAAAAGATATCCTTCGCTTTAATTATAACGTACAAGTGAAAATTTTTTAAAATTATTATGTCACATTGTGTATCTTGTATATAACTCAAATTGATATCTTAACATAATTTTAATATTAATGTTATATTCGCTTCCAGCATAGGGCTTACTTATCGTTAAGCGGATAGCTCTTTTAATTTTAATAGGATATTAAATTTGTTATAAATACTTATATTTGTAAAAATGCAAAACGAAACTTGCAATAAAACATTTTCATCAAAGAGGTATGGTCCACGACTAAGATAAAGAATGCTTAAGATATCAACGAAACATATTACAAGTATAAATTGTAGTAAAGTCTTAATAGATTCTATATTAAGCCCTTTTGTATGTATTTTTGTAAAATATATACTTACTATATTGTATTTACACTGAGTAACTTCTACTTCCAAAAATTCTTTATCTTTTAAAGTAATTGGCATATCAATTCCCGTAAACGAATATTAGGTAAAAGAAATCCTTGAAGAGTCTTCCATATCGAAAAATAGTACTTGTGCTAGATGTTTGTTTTATATGTTACTCTTCATTTGGGTAAATATTTGTACAATTTGTAGATATTTTCAAAGAATTTAGATTTATATAAATATTAACGTAATAATAATGTAAATGTTACAATGTAAGCCTCCTTTGCCTAAATATTTTATATATACATATTTTTGTTGTAGTAAGATTGTTGTCATTATTGTAGTCATAGATTTATGATGGTTTTTGCCACCGTTACGACCGATTAAATAATAATCTATGATTGTAGCATTTCAAACAGTTAGTAAAACTAATTTGAAGTCAAGCCTTTTTATTTATATCTCGTCAACTTCTTTTGTTTTTGCATGCTAATTTCATTCGAAATTTAATTGTATACCTACATTCAATTAAAAATAGTGTAAGGTCATTTCGTTCGTGTAAAATTGTAGAGATGTCCAGTCTGTAACAAACATATTGTGGTGATAGTTCAGCAAATAGAATGTAATATACATTTTGATAATACATATTATTATGGTAAGAAAAATAAATAGCTTTCATTAATTTTTTATAAACGAAAGCGCGATGTAGACCAGCAGCGACATCTATTATAAAAAAGTTTGTTAAATAAGATTCGCCCCTGATTTTTTTTTCTGTATTTATTGTTAAAGCGGCAACAGAAAGTGCCATCTAGCGGTGCTCACGGATACATGAACAAATCCCATTATAAAATCTAAGTAAATGCGAAACGCATTCACGGTAAAATGTCAAAGAAAATTCGCACTCGGTAGTGTCTTTAGGCTGTATTCTTGAAATACAGCCTAAAGATAGACGTAGAGTTGGGTTTTTCCTCTTCGGTTATGAAATCTTATGTATTTGTATTCTCTTCCACTCATTGTATTATGATACTCCTATATTTCCAATACCAAATTTAACAAAACTGTACTTTTGGGAAAATGCATTACATTTACAATTTTGGGGTTCCGTACCCAAAGGGTAAAAATAGCACCCTATTACTAAGACTTCGATATTTCAGTGTGTCCGTCTGTCTGTCTCCAGGCTGTATCTCAAGAACGGTAATATCTAGAGAGTTGATTTTTTTACAGAAAATGTATTTCTTTTGCCGCTATAACAACAAATACTAAAAACAAAATAAATTAAATATTTAAGAGTGGCTCTCATACGTCAAACGTGATTTTTTTCAAGTTTCTATTTCTTGGTACTATATGGCGCTGCAGTAGGTCTACATCGCGTTATCGCTTGTTAGGAAGTGTGAATGCTAGAGTTGAGAAGACTTTCGAAACACTGGTTCTTTAATTTTTTGCGCGAGTTCAACTCGCACTTGGTCGGTTTTTTATGTAGTAAATATCGCACCTTCGGTAAGACAAGGGCATAAATGCTTTTGATAATGTTAAGCACTACGGCCCTTATTTTACCGAAGGTACGATACATTATTAGGATCCGTCTCACATAAATGCATCGTCGAAATGACCTTACATCCCACAATCTAACAATACTGAATTTAAAGACTGATTACTTCACTCAGAAAATACAGTATAAAATATATATCATCCAAAACGAAAGCAAATGTTATAGTTTCATTATAGGCATAATATATACATAGAAGTAGATTAAAAAAGGACTTTACGAAATTGTTTTAATAAAGGGGTCTTTAAAAAACAAACTTGTCAAATATTTTCCGATTTATTGTTTCATATAATACTTAACATTTAAAAGGATATCCTATAATGGTAATATTAAAGTAAATGAAATTTTTCTTGGTTTTTTATTCCTTTATTTCACCGAGCATCGAACACGACCACTGTTTTATAAATTAAGAAAAAATATTTATATTTGACTGTTACCCCTTTTACTTATATGAATATTTACACAATGTATTTAAACTATTCAAGGTTTAATGTTCCTTTCAGGCATATCGGAAAACGTCACATGACAGAAAAGAACAGCAATACCTGGAATAGTTACACACTGTATAAATTTTTTATTAGTAAGAGGGTAAAAGTTTAGTGCAAATGATAACATGCATTAAAGACATGATTTAAATACTATGATACTTCTATAAGCCAAGGCAAAAGGGAAACATGGACCAGTGATATAAACCCAATAGAACAGGACTGCAGTGTGAGAGACATTTATATGATAAAGCAGTGCTTAGTAAAACGACAATTATTTAATCGAGCAGTTGTTAGTTACCAGCTCATAAAATGATAATTTTTTATTTAATAATGCGTTGTACCCTAATATTAAATAAGTATAAAAAATTTACAACACTGGACATACAGGTGTTTTAAATAAAATATTTAAATAATACGAAAGTGGGTAATTATAAATAATTTTAGTTCTACAGTTGGAAATTCGAAAAAAAATAAATTGTACTTCTATAGTAAAGTCACATGGTTTAAGAGCGGGCAGGCGGCGGGAGAATCGATATTTTTGCTTGAGTTTTTGAAAGTTGTAGAGCCAAGTATTTATTTAGTTACTCAGAATGACAGTATGAAAATAAAAAACCTGACTCTTGTTAAGAATCAAATTAAATCATGCATATTCTGTATTGTAGCTCATTTGTGACACTGAAATTAGGTCAGTTTCAATTGAGACACAAATTTTAAATTTTCTCTCCTTTTTTTTGGGAGTTATGTATTTGGTGGATTTGGTACAAAGTGAAGTGGGTACTAACTCACTTCACTTCGGACCAAATGCACTTAGTGTGAACTGTGGAGTAGCTCTTATGTAAAACCTTTGATTAGTACATAATATATTAATCAGTATGGAAAGTTATAACTTTGATAGTTTTTTTTATTATTATGTAAGCATTTGAAGTCGGACAAGGATATTTCTCCTAAAATATCAAAAGCATAAGACTGTAGTTCACTCTACTTTTGGATAGTGAATAAAACGCAATAAAAACAAATATATATGTAAAGAACAGAAAATATTGTTGCAAGACATGAAAAGTAGCATAATATCTCAAGCTCATTTCATGCACATGTTACCAAATATAATTTTTTTTATATATAAAAAGGATACATCTTTTAGTTCTTTTCTTATACATAATCCTGTAACCACATTCTCTGCATCGAATTGGATCTCTTGGTTTAATTTCGTTTTCCCCGTGACATTCTGAAATAAAATGATTACAAAATTAAAGTTACAATTTACCTTTATGAGAATTTATGAGATGAATCCTTTCACGCTAACCAAATAAATAAACTAGAATAAGAAAATAGCAGAACAATATTATCATATAAATTTAAATCACACAGAACTAATACTAGAAGTTATTAACAGAAAAAAGGCTTGCACTAATATATTTTATCCATACTAATATTGCAAAAGCATATCAGTCTGTTCACACCTTAACCACTGCACTAATTTTACTGAAATTTATAATATGCCACAAAAGTTTAGGCAACAGAGTATTATTACGGGGTATAACAAAAGTAATTGATAACACTTTAACAATCATATATCTCCCTAATAAAAAGTTCACTGCGGAAGTGCAGCTCTGAAAGTGAAAAAAATTTTTTTAAATTTGTATGGGCAAGCTCATCTCACTGGGGCTCTTGGCCATACAAATCATTATTTTTTTTTTTGCAGCGCTGCTACTTCTACAGTGAACTGTATATCAGGGACACATATGATCCCTAAAGTTTGATCACTTACTTTTGTAACAACCTGTGTTGGAAAGCGGGCATCATCAAGTCCATAATGAGAAAGTGAGTTTGTTTATGAGTCATTTCTTCATTCCCTAATGAAGTAACCAATCAACATGATTTTTGGCATAGAGACAGTTGAAAGGATGGAGAGTAACTGATACTCCCCTTTCAACTATGTCTATGTTACATTTACTACAAATGTTACACTTAGGCTACATTTGGTCTTAGAAAAGCATATTGTTTCTAAAAGAATATTCGTATATTTACGCGCTTTTCAAAATACAAGCGAGCGAAGCCACAATCAAAAGCTAATTAAGCTATAAATAAAAGTTAAAATGTTGTGACCATTGGAATAACTTTTAAACTTGATTTTTAAGTAGAATATTTCTCATATAATCTAATTATTAAGTAAAATAAATTTCTTGCGTTTAGGTGCTGTCTGATCGAGTTTAAAACTATAATATTATTAATAGCATTGTACAACGCAGTTTTTAATTAAAAGTTTGGTTATAAAGCTACAATTTAATATAAACTTACCTCCACAAACATAAATCATTGGAACTTTTGTTACCGATGATTCTTTACTTGTATCAGCCATAATTATTAAAAAAAAACCCTAAAATTGCTACCAAAAAAATTAAGAGCTACGAGATTGTTTTGTCTAGCTCGGACTCACAGAATAAAATCTAAATAGCAAGCTCGGACTTGTGCACAAATAAACGATAGATATTCACGAATGGTAGGTATGACTTTTGAGTTTTGATCGAAATTTGACATTTGATAACAGATTAAGAAATATTGGGAGTTTTCTATGGGCACATTTCAAACGAGTTCCGGTTTAAAGACTGCTGTCTATAAAGGCCTATTCGACTACACGATCCTAAAAGCACTTAGTTCCAACACAGTGTAGTGTAATTCACTTGAATTACACCATTAATGTAATAGAAAACATTAATATAATATATCATTTTAGAGTAGTAATTGATAAGATAAGAATAAGTATTTTTTACTTAATGCAACAATTTTTGTACTTTGAGGAAATATGATTTTATTAAACGAAGCCAATATTTTCATTACATTATCATATAGTTTTAATATAAAAATTTATTTAATAGCATTTTATTTTAAGATTTTCTCTCCCGTGGATTTTATCTCATGAAAATAGTTTATTGCGAAATTGTTTATTCCCACGGGAGCAACTAACTCTATGAAAAGTATATAATTAGGAAAGATCTAACCAAGCAGGGTTACTCCTTACGGTCCCAAGTCCACGTGCAAAAAGACTCGCAACTTTTTTCCTTTTTTTTTTCTCGAAAGGGTACGAGTTATCGCGGTAGAGGAGCTCAAGATATTTATGTTATTACCTCGGCTCAAGAGAGGGCCGTCCCTCTCCCCATACGTGATACGCGTGTATGTTCTAATGTATTAGTTTATATCTAATGCTCAGTTTATATACCCAGCGAGGTAACATACCCTCAAACTAACAAAAAGAATACTTACCACTATATATATAGTTTTGTTGTCAAAAGACTCCAGTTAAAATTTGAGCCCTTAATATTAATATTAAGTATGTCCTCATTGCATTTTTTAAATTCCCATAGAAATAACATTGGAAAGGTTATTTTTTTTTTCATATTTTTTTGAAAGGTTAGTTATCTGCTTCTTCCAGTTATGTCTTCATTTATAATGCTATGTACTGTATGTATATTAAATAGCCATAAGATTATCACGTTAATATGGGATATAACCACGAGTAGGTCGGCTAGGTGCTAACCACCGTGCTTAGTACATCATTAGAACTATTAGCGACCCCATCATTATCTGTCCAATCCAATATAACTGTCCCTCTCTTACATACGTCACATCACAGTAGAGTAAAAGAGATAGCTGCAACAATGCCTGGCCCAAAAACCCGTTACGTGCGAAATAGTTATATTTCCGGATTTCGTTTGCTTTGTCTGTCCACTTTGACCTTTTGGGCAATTTTATGTTTTTGTGCGTATATAACCTAGTACTTTTTGTATTTTTGTAGTTTTTCTTCTAACGGCTGTTTTCAATTGAATTATAACATGTTGAAATATTACACTGAGACCTAAATACTAACAATACGTTTTGTAACAATTAAAGTAAATCAGGTACAGAAAAACTACAAAAGTTACCAACATAATCTGACGTAAAAAAACAGGTTTGAATTTTATTTCTGATGGGTCGCTAAGGACTTTTTGTTTAAAGGTATAAAAATCTATATAAATATGTATATAGTTTGTAGTTAGTGAAACTTTAGAACGATCTATGAACATTTACTTGGATAACGGTAATTTAAGTTGAATGGTCCTCCGAGCCGGATATTTCGAAATTCTACGAATAGACCATTGTTTATATTTAATAGGCTGATGTTTTCTCACTGCACCGACACGCTGGCGTGCTGGCATGCTTCGCAAATCAGTGCTCTCTTGTGTCGACTTAGTGCATGCCAGTAACTTGTCAAAAATAATTTATAATTGTATTAAGTTCTTCCCCCGGACCGGTCCTCTAGTTTCGGAGTGGCTACCCACTGGTCGGCGTAACAGACACCGACCCAGATAAAGGTGGCGCGACGAACTGGATGCGTTTTACAAAGATTGGTCAACCATGTCCCAAGATCGTGAAGTGTGGTAGAAAAGAGGGGAGACTGGGCAAAGGCCTAGCATCCCACTGCTATGCTGCACTATAGGCTGATTATAATATAATAATTTATATTATATGCCGTGCAATGCCGTTTCACGCCAGTTGGGAGGCCGTGGTATCACTCCGGTCGGGCCAGTCCATGGGTGCCGAAGCATGGCTCTCCCACGACAACGGCAACCGTATTATGTACTTGAGATCAGAAAATCCCTAATTGGTACACGCCTCCACCCGGGGTTCGAACCTGCAACCTCTCGAAATTGTTTAGTAATTACTCGAAAATTAAACTACCTGTATTATAGTTTTTTTTCTATTATGGAGGATTTCATATTATACGGAAGGTGAATTAGAAATAACATCGCGTAAAGTCTCAAAAATCAGCTGAATGAGGTTCTCCATCAATATGGCAGTCCAGTGCCCTTTCCAGCGACTGGCAAGTACGAAGGGACGAACAACTAACCCGGGGCAAGTATGTGGGCTGGCCCTTATTACTGGCAACGGAAGTTCCGATGCCGCACGCCACTTGACTAGCTTTTTATAACTTGTATAGTGACGTTTCATACTCACTTCGATAATGCGTTAGGCTATGAAGAAAGATGATGTAACTTAGATAAAGGACATTCAATAAAAACTATGCCACGAAATCTGTGAATTCTACTAGCGGTTTCAGCAGAAAAAGTTATATGAAAAATATTTTTGAAATTTAATAAAAGTAATAAAGATTTATTTTTAATGTGGAATATTATTTAAATTCCGCACAGTGAAAATCAGCAGTGCGGACTGTCCGCTTCTATACTTGCATTAAACCTTAAAAACCACTACTATCATTTTCGCCTAAAATTATTAAACACTTCAAAACTACTCATAATATACTGACAAAATTAACTTCAAATATCCTGCAAAGAAGACCTATACCGGCATATGTTGTGGAACTCCCCTCAGTAAAACCATATTGTATGTCATGGAGTAAATTATCTGAATTAAAATGTACTAGTAGTTGTTTTAAAATTATATTTTTAAATATATTGCTAAAGGTCGGCAGAACTGATATAGGCCTGTGATGCGTCGGATCTGATTTCATTCCGGCTTTAAATAAAAAAACCTGCTACGTTTCATCAAATTTATGAAAAACTCCAATCTTTATACAGTTATTGAAAAATGAAAAAGATGTCTAAAATCGCATCATAATCGCAGCCGCGATCAGTATGAAGTCTCCGTTACATAGCAGCTACCACTTTTTGTGTCCAAACATAGGAATTGTTGATCCATTGATCTCTAACGAGGCATTTGTATGTACGGCGCGTCGCGCGTCACCACGAAGCCTCGTAATTAGACAATCGTTATGTCCGAAACGTTTCCTGTGGGGGGTTTTTACGCGTTAGATGTTAGTATCAATGATACAATTTATGTTTGTGTTAGATGTTAGTATCAATGATACAATTTATGCTAAAGTTACTTAGTCATTGTCCGCAAGTTAGAAGCGACAAAATTTGTTTCTCGTGTGGAATGGATCATTTTGCTAGGATAATAATTTTATTTCATTCTTTCAAAAATGAAAGTATAAACATACCTGTATCTAAAATAGGTTTGGAGATTTAACCGTAAAGTTTGTAGCAATTGTTTTTTTTTACTTTATTAAAAATAACGAAAAAATAACAGAAAAAAGCATGAAGCCTATATAACTTTCTTGTTTTTCAACGTCGGTTAAAATAGGAGTATGTATTGTACTTCTCAATCCACTTAGACTTATATTCCACTCAAGCACAGATGCTATGCGGGTGCTGTTAAGAGGATCTAGAATGAAACGGCTAGAATTTCTCACAACACTTCAAGACATAGACGTAACATTAAGCAAAAAAATTTGATAGTATTTTTTATATCAACGCTTATTTATTTTATTTGAATATGGTTACTTATAACTGAAGTATACAATTGGGTTCTTTGCGAACATGAAACATCTCTGTTACTGTATATTATTATTGACTAGAGACCCGCCCCGGCTTCGCACGGGTGGACATTTATTTTTTAAGGTCTCTGTAAAAAATGTGGCGGCCATGATTCCTTTTTAATACCAATTATAATTTTAAATGCGTAATATCTTTTGGATGGATTTTTCGATTGGAATAAAAAGTAATTGCTAGCTATTGAAACAATCTTACTCAATAAATAGTTTTTTTTGGATAAGGATTAGTATTTGACGATAATATGATCAATAAACAGGCTAATAATATTAAATACTTTTATTCCATGGAAAAGTGGTTATAATGGCTAAAATATAAATGTTTCGTTTATACTATCGCAGATTTTTTTGTAGGCATTATTGAATCGCACAACTTTTCTATAGAAGTCAACCATACATCTCTAACCATTTAGGCAGCGTTCGCGAGAATCGTTAACGTACGGCAGTTTTTTCGACGACTTACTCCACCATTTTCACCACCACGTAAACTCCAATCTATTTTCCGGGATAAAATATAGCCTATACGGATTCTGAAGAATCCCTCTAAGTAATTAATGGTAAAAGAAGTTTTTAAATCGGTCCAGTAGTACTTAGCCTATTCAATACAAACATACAAAAATAAAAAAGGTTTCCTTTTTATAATATTAGTATAGATAATAGATATCGAGCAAAACGATTTTTATTAGAATCCCTTCCCCCTTCAATATTATTTTGTTTTATATTGAAATAATTGATTTGTATTTGCGGCAACAGAAAAAATTATTCAGTGAAAAATTTAAATCTCTAGCGTGTAACGTTCTTGATGGACGTATATACGATACCGTTCCTGGAGACAGACAGACGGACAGGTGGACAGACATGGAAGTCTCAGTAATAGGGTCTCATTTTTAACCTTTTGGAAAGCAATGAAAATAAAATTATCTAGTCTTAGGACCTGTTTCACCTTTTACAGATAGTCTATCCACAACTTCATGTGACAGACGTTGTAATGAGAATCTGTCAAAGAAGTTGTGGATAGCCTAACAGAAACTTTATCGGTAAGCGGTGAACCAGGCCCTTAGTCTGTTACTAAGGTTTGGCGACGCGTCTCTTCATCATGTCTTTACCGATCCTCATCAATAAGTAATAACCCGATAGAGTCATGGATTACCAGCCTGTCAATACAGTTCAGTCTGTCAATACAGTTCAGCCTGTCAATACAGTTGAGTCCGACTATATCCTCAGCTGTAGCTCGCCCGCTGTTTGATCGATAGCTCAACATTTTTTGTAGCCCATCGACTGTAATTTGAATATTATCTGCGACAGACGGACATTTTAATGTTATTGTTATTTATTATGTACTACCAGAGGTTTGATTATAGGCGAGGCTGTGTAATTTGATCGATTAAGTCCATTCCAGTAGGAAGATTGTGACCTGATTGACGATATTAGACTGAATGACGTAGATCCGTTAACTGCCAATGAATACATTTCTTTGATTTTTGAAATGATATTTAGGCAAGTGAGCGGACTCGTTACTTGAAGGGAAGTAATTGAAGTAGCCCACGACATCCGAAGAGTCGCAAGTGCGTTGCCAGCTTTTATGAGGAAATTGAGGTAGGGGAATTGCGGAAGTTGGGCTACCAGTAAACTCACTCACTGAACGAAACACAGCACAACGCCGTTTCACACCAGTTTTCTGTGAGGCCGTGGTTTCACTCCGGTCGAGCTGGCCCATTCGTGCTAAAGCATGGCCCTCCCACGGCAAGATAATTTAGTTTGGCTTTGTTAATCTGGCCCCGTGCTAGGTACCCGAGGGTCTTGTGTTACGGGTACCAGACAACGGAAATATATTTAATACTTTTATACTATATACATATTTAAGATTTTTATTATATAATACACATATTTAATACACATACAAGACCCAGGAACATTGAAAAACTTTTGCTCCGTCGGCGGGATCCGAATCCGCGACCCCCGGTTTAAGCTACCAACGCGCTTACAAACTGAGCCACAGAGGTCGTCAAAATATACAATTGTTTAAAAAGTAATGCTATTTCATTCATTCAATAAAAGTAATGGGAATAATGATAAAATAAATTTGTTGCGCAACGTCATATTATACGAGCCTTGATGTAATATTGTGGTACAAAAACTTTAGAAATCTACTTACCTCGCAGCGAGTATCAGCGGTGTAGTTCCATCGTGCATCCTCGCGTTCAAATTAGTGGCGCGATTTCGCAGCAGTATTTGGAAGACGCCGAGCGCGTCTGCCGCAACCGCAGCGTGCAGCGGCGTTCTGCCCGTATTGTCTTGTGCGTTTGCGTCCGCGCCTGCGTCCAAGAGACGCTTCGCTGCGTCCGCGCGTGCGTACCTGAGCGTGTAACGTGTTGAGTATTCAGGTTTCTTAAAAAATTGATTGATTAATATTTTCTAGACTTTCTACTTAAAATAATTAATATAGTTCTTTAAAAATACCACGAACCTTATCCGACCGAAAGGTATCTTACATCAAATAACCAATATACCGTTTCACTCTATGGCATGTAAAAATATGTATATGCTTACCTCGCAGCCAAATGTAAGCTGGTCTCCCCAGTCTTATCCATAGCGGCATTAAGCTGTGCTCCTTGAGCCACGAGCTCTGATATGATGTGTGCTGTTTGCTCGTCTTCCACGTCTGAGCCGGTATCGATTCCTCCACCACGTATCGCGGCTACCATAAGCGGAGTCATGCCGAGAGGTCCTCGCGCATTTACGTCTACGTGGCTATCATGCTAAAAATAAAAGTTATGTGTTAGTACAAGTAGAAAATCTCAATAAACTAAGGACCCAAAGACAGAAACTTTAACTAAGAGCTGCGTTGCCTAAATGTTTCTAGTTTATTACTCGGTTGGGCATTATAATTAATAATTTTATTTGTAAATACTTACGATTGCAGGCGGAGTCATCATACTCGGCGGTACTCTGATATCCGCGGCGTCCAGGTGTTGTTGCGTCCATACTCGGGGCTGGCTGGCTTCCTCGTAGTCCGTTATAGCGGTGTGGTCAGACGCGTAGCCCGGGACACCGTTAGAGTCGCCCGGCCCGCGAGCCCTCTTGGCCCTGGGTGGGGCGCCGTCATCATCATCGTCAGACCAGTGCGGCGGACCCATATGACCACCATTCACGTCCATATCGATACAACCCATTGAACCCTTATTCAGGTTCCTCATCTCCTGCCCATCGGGCACCCGACGTCTCGAGCGACGACGAGAAGTCGAGTTCGAGCGAATAAAACCTTCCGGGAACCATGTTATACCAGCCGCTTTCTTCCTCTGAGCGGTAACTAGCACGCCAATAAGCAGACCGGCCAACAGAACAATGATTACCCCTATGAACACGTATTTTGAATTCGTAGGTATGTTCTCGTCTATTGGAGAGTTGACGCTCTTTACTTGGAATATCGGGAAGTCCGGTGAAAGGGAATGCTTAGAGGCAGTGGCAGCTAAGAACTCAGCTGCCTCTTGGGCCGAGAAGAAACACTCGGAGGACGACAGAGTGCTACATTTCCTGTTGTCGATCTCCAAGTACACTTGCACTCCGGACTGTCCTCTCTCCGTGTACACGATGTGGTGTTTCTTGCCGAACTCCGTATCCTGTAAGCCGACGTCGGTAGATCCCTTCCACGGGTAGACCATGTCGTTACCGAGGTGATCTTTCTTGATGAAGACCGTAGTCCGGAGCTGGTGACCGACGTCTCTCAAGAACGCCACTGAATTTTCCTTAAAGGTCCTCATGTCCATGAGAAGTATGACGGACATGACGCCTTCGGCTAGCTCGGGCGGTTCGTTCTCACAGTCCAAACCGTCCCAGTTACATTCAGCGTTGTTACATCCGTAGTCGCAGTGCCCGTTTGCGTAGTGTTTCTGACAGTATGCGTCGTAAATGGGGTTACATTTTTGGAGGGTCTTCTGACAGTCTCTTCCATCGAACATGCACGCCTGAGTGTTGCAAACCTCATTGCACTCGCCGTTCATGAATACTTCCCAACATTTGATCGGTGCTGTGCAGTTTGCCCAGGGGTTGATACCCAAAGAACAGTCGTTTCCATCGAACTCGCACGCATAAGTGTTACACTCTTCGTCGCAATGATGGTCGCCCTGCTTCTCTTTGCAGCCCATTTTGACACATTTCTCCCTCTGGAAAGCTAAGTCTAGTTCCTGGAATGTCAATCCAGTGTTCTTGCCATAAATTCCAGATACGGGGCTGCTTCCATACCCGCCTCGGGAGTGCGGGTCATGGATCTCGCAATTTTTGCCCGTCCATTGTCTGGGACAGTAGCAGAGGTAGTCCGCGGGCTTGTCGATGCAGCGTGCTTCGGGGTGCTTACAAGGGTTGCTCAAACACTCGTTCATCGAGTCTATTTCGCAGTTCGCGCCGGATAGTCCAGTCGGACAATCACAAACGTAGTCTCCGATTTCTGAAGTCCGGCAGTAGCCTCCATTCTGACAAGGATTCGAGTCGCAAGCATAACCAGAGTACTCGCAGTTCTTGCCGTAGAATCCATCTCCGCATAGGCACTCGTGTCCTCCCTGAATAGCGGTGCAAATGCCTCCGTTCTGGCAGGGCGAGTTGGCGCAGAAGTTGACCTTGGCATCGCAATGTCTGCCCATGTACCCAGGTTTACAGTTGCAGTGGTAGTCGTTGACGAGTTGGACGCAATCTTGGGTTCCGGGGTTCGAGCAGGGGTTAGATAAGCACTCGTTGATATCACCCTCGCATCTCGGACCGACGAAGCCGGGCGGGCACTTGCACTCGAAACCGCCCACTTTATCAACGCAAGTCCCATTGTTATGACAGGCGTCCTGTTTGCAATCGTTCACGTTAATCTCGCAGATCTTGCCGAGAGTTCCGAAGGGGCAGGAGCACGAGAAGTTGTTGATCAAATCGTGGCAGGTTCCGCCGTTCTGGCAGGGGTTGGGTAGGCAGTCGTTAACATTGAGCTCGCAGTTCTGACCTTGGAAGCCTTTGGCGCACTGGCACTGGTAAGTGCCGACCAAGTCTTTGCACACAGCGCCGTTTTGGCATGGTGCCGATTCGCACTCGTTGATCTCTTTCTGACAGTAGGAGCCGGTGTAGCCGTCGAGGCAGTGGCAACGGTGGGAGTTGCCAATGTCCTCGCAAGTGCCATTGTGACAGAGCTGCTTGAGCTTGACACCTGAGAACAAACGTTCAATTTATACACTTTTTATACTTATTTATAACACTAACCTGTTTTAAAAATTAATATTTTCAGAAAATTGAATAGTTGGAATCTAGATAGCAACTTACCCTTTCTAATGCTAGCATCTTTGCAGGAGACCATTTCGACGTCACATAGTTTGCCGGACCAGCCGGGCGAGCACGTGCACGTATATTGCGGTCCCTTCTGTGAACACGTCGCGCCATTCTCGCACGGATTGTTTTCACACCTATAACAGTTACATTTCGTTTTAAATAAAATCTCCTTTAACTAAATAAGAGTTGATGAATTAAATATCGTGTTAGCATTATCTAAAAGAAGACGGAAAATTTTGTCACTGTTTTTAATCTAATATAGACGAACACATTTCACGATAGCCATGCCAAGCGTATCGCAAGCATTTCGAAATCAGTGATGTTACTTTGTGGCAGGTTTTAACCCAATCTGGCCACATCCTATGTGGTACTGCCCATTATCCATCATCTACATACCAGTCGACGAATCCCTCGCAGTGTTTTCCGGTGTAACCGTACGGGCAGTGACAAGTGTAGTGTGTGACGTGATCGTGGCAGGTCGCGCCGTTGCTGCACGGTGAGCTATCGCACATGTTGATACGGAACTGGCAGTTGGAGCCCGTGTAGCTGGAAGAAAAAGTATTTATTTATTTAAGATAACAACAGTCATCAATTTTACAGTGTAATATTGTTATGAAACAAATCTAAGAAGTAATTAGGTGTACATAAGGCCAATAACAGGTAACCACAAAAATAATCGCTAGATTTTTTTTGCTTTATATTTATGACGAATTTATGTAACTTCAAAACTGGTATTATCACAGTTGATACCTACTTTTCAGCAGCTTTAACATTTTACGTCAAATATCCTTTCACTCTTTCAGACTTTACTAGAATGTCATACCGAGTTTGATAATAATATACATTTGATCACAACACCATCTGATATACCTAAAGAACACTCTATTAGAAAGATAATTTGATTCTCGCTTACCCAGGTGGACAGGAACAGTTATATGAGTTGATGCCGTCGATGCAGGTACCGCCGTTCATGCAGCTTGACTCCGTGCAGTCCTCGTCGTTGGTCTGACAGTTGATGCCCGAGAAACCCAACGGGCACGTACACGTATACGATGCTACGTACTGCGAAAAAAGAGAGAAAAAAAAGTTTATCGAAGTCTAGAATTTATCAGTGGCTGTGCACACGTGGAAATGCATGAAACAATCCCAATGTATCCCAAAGTGTTATTTAAGTCAGCAAATATGTACTATAATTGAATCTAAACTATTTTCAAATCCTCTTAAGCACACACAAAAATTCTCATTAAAATCATTAAATTCAGTGACAAACATACGCATAGAAAAATTTATATTAAGATTTATTCTTATATGTATAAATCAAAACTAGGGTCAGTAGTTCTGGCTTGGTGCACAAAAATCCAAACTAAAAAAATTTTGCAAAGCTTACTTGTAAAAATAAATATTTCTCGACCTCTGCGCTTTACACTTATACAGCTGACAAGTGACATACCTGATTACAAGTGGCGCCGTTCATACAGGGTCTGGACTGACACTCGTCGATGTCGACCTCGCAGTGTTTGCCCGCAAACCCGCTGGCGCACACGCAGTTGTAGTCGCCTATACTGTCCAGGCACGTCGCACCGTTCTGACAGGGGACTGTAAAAACAATTAAATGAGCAGATATTTTTAAGGGTGTATATTGTTGGTTGCCTGAAAGAACTACAGACTAAGGGTCTCAATCAATGGGTACCCAAGTTTTTACTGTGAACGTTTAAGGCTCTTTGCAGAATCGGTGATCAAAAGGTTTTCCATAGTATTAAGTCGACAGTTCCAAAATTTTAATCGTCTATTCTACAAGAATTTGTTGGCTAGTTAGTTTAAAAATCTTACACGAAGCGCAGTCATCGGTGTTGACAGCGCAGTCTTTTCCTTCGTAGCCTCTGGCGCACAAACAGGCGTAGCTGCCGTCAGTGTTGAGGCAGGTGGCGTCGTTGCGGCAGGGGGCGGTGACGGCGCACTCGTCCACGTCGCGTTCGCACAACGCCCCCGCCCACCCAACGCCGCAAGCGCATGTGAACTCCGCGTACGATGCTTCGGCGACGCACCGGCCACCGTGACGACATCTGCAATTATATTCTGTGATGAAATTCTGATCTCTAGTATGTTTGATCGATATTTTATGATCAACTGCCGCCCTAAAAGGTCACTTCGAAATATTGCTAACGGCAATTCATCATTCATTTCACAATAAATTTAAACTGATATTGAAGTAACTTTTTTTATCAAAACTATTCGATTTTTTTACAAAATGTACTAAAACAAATTGTAGAGCAATTGCTTTGCAATATTACTATTACGACCTTTTTAGGTCCTCAGGTATAAAAATATTAATTGTTGGTTAAATAAAAATAATAATAATATTATAATAAAATGTACGAAAAAAAATAATAACCGATGTTACAAATAGGAAGGATGCGTGTAAGACAAAATATATTGAATGCAAATTATTATGATAGTAGGCTAAAAAATATACAGAATGACAAAAAATCTTTAAATTTTGTTGAGAAATAATAAGTAGATATTAGCGATTTAAGTTTTCTACTCATCTCTTACTCTTAAAACGTTATTTAGTATGAACTTTGTATGCATCTTATGGACTTTGACGTCACACTCAATATCGGGTCTCTCTTTCTGATTACTTTAAAGGCTTGTAACTTTGTTGGTTTTTATTTTTTCAAAAAACTAATTGGACTACATCGTTATCCTAAAAATATGATTTATTTAAAGAAAGAATAAAAAATCTTGCATATTACTTATTGCGGAATGAATTTTACATCTAGAAGAGAGATTAGCTTCTTTACTTTTATATATAGCCGTCCAGTAAATTTCAACTGGACTAATTATTTCCACGATCCTCTTTATAAACCAGGCTAAATAATCGACGATGTTCGTTGATCGTTGTTCGACACGATCGTCTTGCATCCACATAATCGTCCGTAGTACTTTGTGAACTCACCGATCGAAGGCACACACAAATATCATTGTGCTAGCGTTATAAAGAGGGACCACTAAGTTGTACTTACTGGTTAGGCGAGCAGGGGTCTAGAGTGTTCTCGCAGTTGCGTCCTGAGTGCGGGGGGGAGCAGACGCAGCGGTACCCGTCCACGAGGTCGATGCAGCTGCCACCGTGCAGACACGGGTTGCCCGCGCAGTCGTCAATGTTGGTCTCGCAGTTTACGCCTGGAGGGAAAACAAAATTAGGGGATCATTGACAGTCATCAGGTATCAAATTGTTCGGTTGTAAATATTTGAATCTAGGATTAGTCGCGAACAGATAGTTCAACTCAGTTGTTTGCGCGGCTCTATGTGTGGTCACTAGGACGACGCCTGTAGGAAATAATAAATAAAAATATATGGAAAATACGTGAATAAGAACCTTAACTATTATGTTCGTATCGAATAATCTCCAAAAATGCGAATCCATTTTTATTAAAATTTACACATATTAGCTTAGACCACGGGGGAAGAACTAAAGCTCATCATTTTATGACGCATACGAAACGCATTTGAAGTCGTGTGGAAAAATCAGATAACTCACATTTTAAAAACTCTCGAACTTTTGCGTTATCGGACGCTTTTGGACTCGAAAAAGTATTTAAAATTAAAAAAATGTCGGTTTGATGTAAAACTAGATACACTAGCTAAATAATAAAATAGGTAAGTTACAAAACAAATTTTTGTCGGAAAAAATTAGTATATACTCGAAGGTTGCAAAACTTATGTTTTCATTTGAATCTCGCGGTATACATCACCCGGTGTATTTGCCAGAATGCCGATATTGTACTTAATCATGATCTGGTTGACTGGGAATTTCGAAGTAAGATAATTTTTAATTAAATCTATACATATAATAAAACAGTTAAGATTAGGATTTGAATAATTCTTTTTTGTTTAATAGCTATTAAGTCTGGGCAACATATAGGATACTTTTTATCCCGGGAAAATATACGGTTCCCGCGTAATTTTCAATTTTTATGCAACGAAGTTGCGGGCACCAACTAATATCGAAATAACTCACCAGTGAATCCAAGCACGCAGTCACATTTGTACGCGTTAAGGCGGTCGTGGCAGGTGCCGCCGTGTTGGCACGGGTTCGAACTGCACTCGTCGATGTCTCGCTCGCACCGCTGACCTATAGGGTCAATCAAATATGAGTCTGTGTGTTTTTTTTTTTGGTTAAGATTACTAATATAATAAATTACAATGTTAAGCTTCGGATTGAGATTAGTTTATAATAATAATAAGTAAGATCGTATAAAGTAAACGGACATTCAAGATGGTTTCCTTTTGTGAATTATTCTTTTTTTTCACATGTAATTAGTTAAAGTCCTGTCACAGAACACGTAAAATCTCAAGCATTGCTTGCCACTTATCAGTGCTGAGCTTAATTTTTTGCAATCAGTATATTGATATTGTTACTTATTCAAAATAAAATATTTTATTTGCCAGAACATGATACAAGAAGATCTTAAAGTATTATATAGCACAAACACATTCTGCCACGTAGGGCGTGGAAATTTGCAACAAAAAATTGCAACAGCCTTTCTTTAAAAAAAGCGTTTTAAGTTTATCAGGAAAATACTTTACAGATAGTTCAACTCAGTTGTGCGCGTGTTTCTATGTGTGCGTGCGCTGTGAATATACAACTTCCGATTTCCGCTCATTTGGCAGTGTCGCGGTAGGCACCGTGCGAGTAAATACAACTAACCCATACATAGGGCCCCGCGCACAACTGAATTGAACTAACAATAATAAATATATTTTTTTACCTCCATATCCGGGCAGGCAGTGGCATATGAACTGGTTGACGCCGTCCTCGCACGTGCCGCCGTTTGTGCACGGGTTGGACGCGCACTCGTTCACGTCCGATAGACACCTAGAACGATAGTATATAACATTTTGTTGGTTGAATGGTTACTGGAATAAATTTCCTTTCACACTTAACGCTACGAGGATCATTTTTGTATTATAGAAAAATCAAAGAAATAAAGAAAATAATTAAAAATTTTATTTTTAATTATTTTCTTTTTTAAATAATAAGGGGGCAAACGAACACATGGACACTAGCAATATCAGGAGAGTTGCAAGTGCGTTGCCGGCCTTTGATTTTTAGGCATGATTAGCACTAGGTATTAGAATAAACCCCGTCCTATAGGTTATATTTACGCGACGCGACGCCATAGCGAAAGTTTAAATTTCAAGAATTTACTTTGAAGAAAAGTTATGCTCCAACATAGTGATTTTCTAAAATCTCCAATTTTAATCAATTATCTTTTAACTAGACCTAGTTGCCCGCAACTCCGTTGCGTCAAAATAAGTTTATCGCCTTCTCCAGCCCCCAACTAACTTCATACGAAAAATCACGTCATAGAGTTGCTCCTTTGCGACGTAAAGAAAGAACAAACAAACACACTTTCCCATGTATATTTATGATGTTATACGTAATCGATGGTATTGTTGGTTCTTGGTGGAAATTCATGTTCAAGATTAATAAAACACACTTGTTACTTTCACTGTTTCCACTATATTTTATAATAAACAATATTATAAACAATACACGACCGGTTTCGATATACATCATATTCAGATATTTCGAAACCGGCCGTGTATTGTTTATAAAATTGTCATAAATTATAAATAACAGTAAGTATAGTGGAAACAGTGCAGGTAACAAGTGAGTTTTATTTATGTTGTTAGGCCGAATATTGTAACCTTTCATGTTTAGATGTTGTGATGTAGGATGTTGTTAAATGTATGTCAGAGTGTGTCTTAAAATAAGGCTTGTAAGAGCACCATGTGAAAGTTGGAATAAATAACTTATAACGCCTTACAGCCTTTGAGTTTCTTAAAAGGTAGTTAAACAAATGTTTTATGATATTAGTATGAATATTCACCTAGCATCGTAATACCCCCTGGGGCACTCGCAGCGGAACCCGTTGATGCGGTCGATACACTTGCCGCCGTTCGCGCAGGGGTTGGACAGGCATTCGTTGACGTTCGTCTCGCAGTGCTGGCCGGTGAAGCCCGGGATACACTCGCACGTGTACCTGTTGGGGACGTAACGACTTGTCAAAAAAGAGTATGATACTGACACTATACGCCTCTGACACACGGCACTGAATTTTCCAAAAAACTGGCGTTCGCAAATCGTACAAAAAGCTTTGGGCACAAAGCGTCGCCTCAATACAGCCTCACTTTTATAACGATGATACATTCACAGTCTATTTTTATTAAGATTTTATTTACGTATAAATAAGTGGAACTGCGTACAAAACATGTGATGGATGCTGTTCACTCTCGCCGAGACACAGCGAAACCACCCGAGTGCGAGAGAGTAAATAGTTGCACTCGCCTCGTCTCGTCTGTCAGCCGCTTGCGAGGGTCTCGCCACGAGTCTCTCGCCCGAGAGCTCTCGACGAGAGTGTACAACCACCATAAGAAGCATGCGATATCAAGATACTATGATAGTTATCAAGGAGGGCACAGTTAGCTATAAGCAGTACAAGCAAAAGTAGAGATTGTTTTTAGTCAAGCATCCTGATAATTAACACATAAAAATTATTATGCGCGATTAAATTAGTAAATAACAAAGCTATGCTGTTAAAAATATAAAAGCACTTACTCAAAGTAATCGTTGCTGCATGAAAGAGAAAAAAAATGAGATGAAATATAAATATGACCCAAGTTACATATAAAACTAAACTACATGATACACAATTAGTACAGTACTGCCGTCCTTAAGCTTAAATGCCGTTAACCAACATCTAGTCGTTTTTGACATTTTGATGCCATCATAATCAGAATAAAAAGCTCTATCGACGTGTATTACCAAAATGTTTGTAGCTTTTATAGTCATCGAGTTATTAAAATTAATATTGCCGTTATGAACTACCAAGCCCTTAGAAAAATTGCGGCGTTTTTTGCTCATAACACAGAGTACTTTTTGTACATAGCGGCATTTTAGCTTGAGGAGGGCAGAGTGGTTGAAGTATGATTATATAAACCACCCATCAAATGCAATCAAATAATTGGTCGTGGTTTTATAAGTTTTCTTAAACTAAATTAATTTACCCTTTTTTAGTAAGTATAACTTACGAATATCTAAACGAAAGAAACTTAACTCATATATTACTCCCTATGGGCGTTTTCAATTTAATTCGTCTTCTAACTTCCACCTAAAATGTCAACTCGATACCGCTGGACTACCCTAAGTTCCTAACAATGAAAGCCTCGTGGAACTTTTGGCGAAGTTGCTCTTCCTTCATTTTCGTTCGTGGGTAAAAACGAAAAAACTCCGATATAAGAAAATCACTTCACTATTTTTAGTCGACAGGGCGCGGCATCTTTACTCCATACGCCATAAATCGACACATATAAAAAAAAATACATATCAAATGTCAATATTTCTTTGAAATTCTTTCTTTCTTTTATTTTTACTATGCTACGGCTATATAACCATGGCCAGTGTCGAGTAAAGGCGGGAAATCAATTTTCTTGTTCAAATAATTTTAGCAACGTTACAATATTTCGTCAAGTCTAAAGTCTAGTCAAAGTCACGATAAATCGTCAGTGCAGTCAAAGCGTGAAGTTAGTAAATTTAGTAAAGTGGTAGACTCTTAACTAAAATTTCTAGTGGAGTTTTGGAGGGATACATAAAATAGCACGTTTCTTGAAGTTGTATCACTTGCTCACACTT
>JAOTAV010000012.1:640964-669781 GCA_026546445.1 Cyclargus thomasi
CCTCGGGTACTTAGCACAGGGCCAGACTGACGTGGTGTGAAGCGTCCATAGATATTATTATTATTATTATTATTATTATTTTTATTTTAAATATTATAATATTTTGAAATCATTATTACAAGATGAATGAGTATTATTTTGAATTGCTAATATGACAATGATTAGTATTCACAATTTTATATTGTTAAAGTAATTGTCTCGTAGAGTAATACAGAGAACCGGCTGTCACCCGTTTACTCTGACCCTTAGATATTGGGATAAATAACTCCTAAAAGAAAATGGTTTATTTTCAGTAATTACTTTATGAACCTGAAAAATTCGAATGGCTGGTTTCGAATCAAAGAACGCTTTTTGCCGCTGGCTTCGAATCCGCCAGCGTGAAATTCAAAAAGAAAAGGTTTATGAAACCGTTCACTTTTTTGGGCAAACATAGCTTATGTTCAGATAGAAGGATATAAACAAATTCTTCATGTATATTTATACTTAACCTTTGCAGGGCTTAAAAACGAACAACACATACGAAAAACTACAACTCCACAACAACAAAAATGTGTGACGTCTGTCCGTGTGTGTGTCACTGAACTCCTAAACTCGTATTTTATTAAGACTTTGATGTCTGTCCGTCTGTCTGACCGTCTGTTCATCTGTCTGTCTCCAGGCTATATCTCAAGAACGGTAATAGAAGGTTGAAATGTTCACAGATTATGTATATCAATTTCCGATATAACAACGAATACCAAACCCAAAATAAATTCAATAAATAAGAGGCTCTTATACAACAAACGTATTTTATTCGTTAGTTTTTGCTAGATATCAATTGATGACAAAAGGTAGGCACTCGAAATTTTCACTAAAAACCTACTTTTTTTTTTATTTGTTAGCTTATATACTATCCACTGCTGGACAAAGGCCTCCCCCAGGGTCTTCCATGTCTCGCGTTCCAACGCAACTGTTGTTAATACCTACTTAGTTATTATTATTTATTTTACTGATCAGTAATAAAATTAAAGTAATAATAAAAAAGACACACATTTTTTTACCTATGTTTGCTCTTATATGGTACGGAACCCTCCGTACGCGAATACAACTCGCACTTGTTTTTTGTCCTAGTTTATTCTGTCAAAACTTATTAGTCGGTCAATGGAGCAAGTTCCTTGTCACTGTGAATAAAACATTAAATAAATCAAAAAGGGTACATCAAAACAATTTGTACGTTAAATCATAAAATGCTATATATTTTGTTGGTATTGTACGGTTTCTGACAAAAGTAATATTGTTAGAGCAACAACTAAACCTGAATTAATATAAATAACAGCTTACCCAAAAAGATAAAGGTAATGGAAGTCGGTTTCCATCAGGTTGCCCCTTTGCTCTTTGCCGCTTAATTTCATAGGAAAACTTTTACAATTATTCTGAATTATTTCTTAAAACGCTTAAACCTCTTCGGCGCTTGGCCGTAAAAATTACAAAAATCTTTTTCGCTCTCAGCGCTGCTACTTTCACAGTGAACTCAATATCAGGGACGCATGTGATCCTTAAAGTTTTATCACTTACTTTTGTTACAGCCTGAATATACACAGTAAATGTTTTACTAACTATTGTAAGTTGTCGGAATCTCTTGTTATACCCGACGTATCATTGAATAACAAATGCAACTGCCTTCTGCCTATCGATTGAGTGTAACCGACCTTTAGCGCATTATGCATGGCATCCCGCCGGGACCGTCCGTTTTGCATATCGATCGCTGTAACCGAGCCTTGATTCGTTTACCGACCACTACATATTTCAGTATATCGTCTGTGTATATTTGACCCCTTAAAGTATAGAAACTGCAAGCCGCTGTGCATGGATAAAATGGCAATTTAAAAAAGCTATTAAAAGTTTTTGTTTCTTTGTAGAATCGCCAAACAAAATGTATAGATGACAGAGTTTTCCTGTCATGAATTTGGACTGTTTTGTTGACTTGAAAAGATGGCACCACATAAACGAAAGTTATATTAGTATAGCCTTATTTAAATAAAATAATATTTATTTATTAAATGTTTGAAATTATGTCCTAACTCACTTCAGGCACGTGTTACACGCCTGCTGAGTTCGACATAAAATAACAATCGTTAAAATGCTCAAATAAAAAGGCGGAATCGTAAGTAAATATTTTCAATTTAAACACACTTTAACCCTGTCTTGTAAGCGTTTTCGTTGAAAATATTAAAATTGACGTTAATTGGTGTTCGTTACCGATTGTTGAGTAAGCGTGAGATTGGTGAGATTCAGGAGATTGTTGAGTGAGATTAACGGGTGATTGACGCCGTTTCAGTTGAAGAGAGCGGAAAATTGCGGACGAAGCATTCCCTTGTTCAATCATTACAGACGCGGATCCCGTACGTAAACATCTTTTGTTCAGGTTTGCGGACTGGGCGGAAAATAACTTCTTTATTTTATTTTAATTTTAATTCATATTGCGACCAGCTTTTGCCCGCGGCTTCGTCCGCGTGGTATTCGACATTAGTTTGTATGGATTGTTCCAACGGAATTAGATGTTTGACTGCAGTAAAAAGTACCCTTTAGACTTCACCAACTTCCAACTGCCTTTTCGCAAATATCATGGCATACCGTTTTACGGATTTCTTTAAATATCGTATACAAAATTTTGTACTTCTACTTCCTTCGTTTTTCGATAACAGTTTATATTTCCGATAATGAGGTGAGAAAATGCGATTTTGTCTTCATTACCAATTTATAGGTTACATTAAAGTTTAAAACTTTTCTTAATCATCCTAAAAGTTTACAATAGTTTTGAAAAATATTAATCTTGTTTTTTATTATTTTACTAATTTTTTTTCTTGAATTAAAAACCAGCCAAGTACGAGTAGTGCACGAGTGTGCATGAAGGGTTCTGTAGCAAATGAATAAAAATAATTGTGTTTCTTGTATGAGATCCCACCCTAATATATGTAATGATATTTTTAAAATTTTGTTTTTTGTAAAAATTTTAAGCACCTACCAGTTGCCATTATTAGTATCGAGCAAAAAAAGGAAAAAAAATTAAGTTCGTTGTATGCGACGAATTTGAATAATTATAAAATTCTGGTTTTAGTATTCGTTGTTATAGCGGCAACATATAAACATAATCTGTGCAAATTTCAGATATCTATCACCGTTCTTGAGATACAGCCAGAAGACAGACAAGCAAACAGACATACCGACATCGAAGTCTTAGTGATAGGGTCCTGTTTTTACCATTTGGGCACGGAATCCTAAGAAGTGTTTTATTACACAAATTCCCATCCCCTATTTTATTTGATGGCGGTAAAGTTTCATCAAAATTCTTACGTAGCAGATGACTGTTTCAGTCAGCCAGACATTCAGACAGACTTTGACTGTTTGTTTAGATTTTGAAACCGGTCAGAAATTTGAATATTATTAAACTCTCAAGTCCCCTCGAAGGCATATATCACGTGGTTTTAATCTTGTCCCGTTTGTGTTTTATTATATTATCGTTGTCCTCCGACAAAAACGTCCGAAATCACATTATCGAGGGGTGGTATTGTTCACTTTAAGAAGGGATGAAGTTGAGGGGATGAAGAGCATTACTATTCAGATTTCATAGAAACTGTTTCTTTGATGCACGCAATGCATTTGCTGGATTAGCAAATTGATTTTGAGCTGTATTGCTAAGCTTTAAGGTTGAAAATCCTTGCTGTTAAAGTTAACGTGACTATGAAAAACAGTTAAATTGGGTTGACGAGTAAAACAGACCGGCAAACTTGATGTTTGGTTGAATTAAAATTACAACATAATTCTTTATTTTCTATATCGCGCCGATGGTCTATTATTTACTAGGTTCCATACGTGGTTTTACTTGCACGGCAATCGGAAATTGCATAAAATACTTATGACTTGGAAGCATGAGGTTTTCCCTAGACCAAAGATATTAAGAAACTTCCTTTTACGACTTTTAAGAAAAAACTTTATAATTGACTGATTAATAAATGCTTCTACTCTATTAATGAATATTTGTGAAAATAGTTTCGATAATAGTATTAATTAATATTATATTTATAATCTTAGATGTATGAGAATTGTATTTACTTTCACATGATTATTTTAAATTTGGACATTGAATGTGGACACAATGTGGACGGACATGGAGGTATATGATATAAAGCTGATGACATGTTTTATTTGTACATATTATATTTTTACTGACATCCCTCCATATTATTGTGACAATCCATTTGTTGTGACATTATAAGTGTTAAAGAAAATATATATAAAAAAATTAATTCTAAATTTATTAAAATTTTGTTATTTTATATTAGCAAATGGTGGATAAATTCGAGGTTACTTGTATTTTATTTACATATTAATGATTTAATAACAATTCGTTTACTTATTAGGTTAATCATTTTTTAATTTCATTTGACTTTTTTAATGTAAAAATTTGACTTTAATGTAAAAATTGATTGCACGCCACTGTTATGGCAGAATGTTGGAACTATTTATAATATTGTAAGAACTTGTATACCACATTTTATGCAATAAATATTATTATTATTGGCTTCGGAATCATGACAATAAGGGCCGTCTTCCACTTCGATGGGAAATGACCGGAGCGGACGACGCCGTTGAATAATCTTGTGACGGCTGCCACAGTTATTGTGAGAGGTGGCGGAGATTGGCGTTTGTAAAAGCGTCTACTCCAGGGGCCTTTTTAACAGGGAGACGGGCTAGAGTTTTCCTGACCGACGACGGGGAAAAAGTAGTGAAGGTCGCTGGGGACAAGATGGAATTCCTAAATTCCCTCACCTTTCCCTCTATCAGTTGTGTGTGTTGGACATCCAGCGATGGGAAGCCTGTGAAGAGAAGACCAGCTGTTCGCGGCCTCATCAATAACTCGGTTCCAACGCGCCGTATTGATGAGGGCGAGTTCGGCTTTTATTAGTTCGGACAGCTTGTTGACCTCACTTTTTATAGAGGGGCACCGGTTGTTCTGCCACACTCTCCTGAGAGCTCCCTTTCGGGAGATGAGAGCTCGGAGCTGTGGTGGGAGGGATTGCCTAGAAGGCCTGTTGGTCGGCACTGGGATTTCGCTAGGCTCTCGGGCAAGACGAAAGGTAGAGTCCAGCGCCTCGGCCAGATTTTCCACATCCTGCGGGGTAGAAACTGGGAAAGTCGGAGTGTTATTTTATAAGAAGGTCGCCGGCAATAACAGCTGGCTCTTTGGACAAGAGCTGATTGGTAAAAAGCCAGGACGGATGCAGCATCCGGTTCCAAAAGAAGCGGGAGAACTGATCCGTGAGTAGCGCTGAGGTATTCATGGTTCTTTGGTTACACTGTAGTTATGACTGATTTTTGGAGCTGGTATCGAGCCGAACGCAGCATTAGTAACTTACCGAGTCAGGAACACAGGGCAGAAAAAAGGTTCGGGGTCCGAACGTAATCGAATCGTCTGTATTTCCGATCGCGAGCAACCGAAATCATGTCCGCCCTCTATGACAGCCGAGCCAATCTACACGCTCTTAAGTACGAAGCGCTGACTATAAATACGGGCCCTAGAGTTGTATATCGTTGCGCCATCTAGTATAGATTTATGAAAATAATTTCGATAATGTGCCAATGGGGCGTTTTCTTTCTTTTTTAAATTGATTGTCAAGCAGTTTTTGTCGTAGCCGCTAGATAGCGTATTGGTAGACAACTATCGTTGATACCAGCATTAATTGCTACAAATTGGGGGAAAAAATATAAAACTAAGTCTTTTTAAATTTAGAAATGAGCTTTAACGTGGTAATAAATAAAATAAAATAATTATTATAATCATGTTTTCATTATAACTGATGTAAGAAATAGTTCCATTTATTGTGTTTAATTTGTCGTTCGAAACAAATGTTACAAAACTTTCATATTTTGGATTCAAAGAAATGTCAAAGCGCCGTGTTGTCAGTTTGATAACTGTCAATTTGTCCGAGTGTTCTTATACGATTATCAGTACATTGGCCTGACTTTTGTGTCTATATTGGACCAAGAAAAGATGATATTTTTTAGGAACATGATTTCCGCGGTCGTAATGAAGTTTCAGATCAGTAGGGAACCAATAGCAGCTAATTTCAGATTAGTGGGGAACCAATAAAAAATCTAGAGTAGTCTATCGTTGCGCCATCTAGATTAACGACTTAAAATTAAGAAAATGTCCCATTTTCGCGCAACAGAGTTGCGGACATCATCTAGTAAAACAAAATGGCTTATACTAACTCCTCATTTTACAAAAATGACTTTTATGTAATGGGGAGATTTTTTAAATAATATACTATTGAACTGAATAAATTGAAAGCATTTACTATATAATAGTTAAGTTTGAAGGAGCTTTTAGGACTTCAGGGTGCTTCAGGACTTTTTTTTCAGAATAATTTTTTTCATGTAGAAACATTTGGCTTCACTAAGCACTTGAACTAATCACTCTAATCAGTGGATATCTACATCTTGTCACTTGTCCGTTGCTACTTCACGCTTTTCACTAAGCAAAATGTAAACTGGACCTAAAACTTTCATAGTTTTTCCGTAAAATGTACCAAAAACTTGCCATAAATTACATGTGTACTACGTATTAGTGGGATACAGAGGACTCGCTTCGCTCGCCCAATTATTATTAAACGCTTACAACTTCAACTGCAGTCAGTAGCACAGCTTTAAGACCTATATGTAATATGTATCGAATTCCTATACATAATCTATTTTAGTTTAATCGTCATTAAATTATATTCATATAAATGTAAAGGAACAAAAGTTATTTATATATTTAGTATTATGAATTTTTTTTTAATTACCCATTTTTGCTATTTTTAGGGTGCCCCTCATGAGTATCCGCACTATCCACTACCCTGTCAAAACACTCGTTCCACAAATAAAGGTAAACCCTTTATATATTATTTGGGTACCTACATAGGTTATTATACTAAGTTGCACTTCTTTTGTTCGCGTTGTTGATATATTTTCATGGGATGGTTCATGGCAACCACTCTCGCATTGACGCGAGGGCAAGATATTAGTTGAAAGGTAGGTGAACAAAGCGGGTTGCGGGCATCGTTCTCGAAGACCGGTCCGCGCGGGCTAAGCTGGTGTAGCGGGTGTGGCGGGTGTGGCGGGTGTAGTGGGTGGCGCGGGTGAAGCGGCGGCGCGCGGGTGCGCGTGGGCAGGCGGGAGCGGCGGCGCGGGCGGGGCGTGCGTCAGTCGCGCACCGAGCGCTATACGAGTATACCGGGTGGCGCTGCGCCGACCCGTCGCGCACTAGTGTTGTGTCACAGCGGTGGGCCAGGTCGGTTTCGAGATTTCTTCGTTCCGACTCAACCATGGCTCTAAACTCGGACGCTGAACAGAAATCGAACCTGGTCCTCCGCGTGGACCAGGATTCGGACTCCGTTCTCCAGTCGCTATTCGACACAGTGCTCAAGCCGGACTCGAAACGACCGCTACAGGTGCCTCTGCGTATGCGACAGCTTCCGAAGTCGTTCTTTAACCCGCCGTCGACCGGTTCTAAGTCGCCATCTGTGTCTCACTCGCGGGAAAACTCCGCCGATTCGGCTTTCGGATCGTCGTCCGCGACCGGGACCACTTCGGTGTCCCACTCTCGGGCACACTCGTCGCCTGCGAGTTTGCAACAGACCTACGCCGCGGGGCAACAGACGCAGCAGCCGCCGTTACCTCATCAACATGCGAAGCAAAGGTCTTACGATGTCGGATCGCACATCCCGGACGAGCTCGGCCCGTTACCTGCTGGATGGGAACAGGCTCGCACACCAGAGGGACAAATATACTATCTCAAGTAAGTTAATAAGATTTTACTATATTTCAATTAGATTTATAGAAAATAGTTTGTAGTTAGTGCAGGTAAATGTAATGTATGTGCTGTAAGTAGATAAATATTTTGCTAATGTATTCAAATGAAAGTTATAAGTTACTTGGGTTCTAATCAAAGTAAGTAGGAATCATATACTGAGCTTAATAGAACACTTGTTTCTGAAATTTTGAATCCCAGGAATTTCATTTCAGAGAGGGCTTACCAGAATGTAATTCCCTATTGAGAAATCCCTAAAGTGTTCATATAGGATAGGGTACATGATACAATTCATGACTTTAAGCAGGTTTGTGAGGAAAAACAAAATATAAAATTGTCACAAGACTGATGTTAATACAAACAAAAAGTTTTATCTTGTTACTGATTTTCAGCAAAGATATGTCTTTAGAAGACACTGCTTTGAAGCCACTATAATTTTATGATGTTTAAGTAATTGTGTCAATATAAACTAGTCTGCTTATACACAAGATTTTGAATATACATTAAACACCATACAGTATCAAAGAAACAATTTCGGTATGTTTATTAAAGCAATATTATAATCAATTTGCATACTCCTTTAGGTCTAAGGTTTGATTACAGTGTTAACAAAAATAAATACAGAACACTTATAGGTCATCTTAATTTACATTTTACAGGTATAAAAAGAGATGTACATACATTGTTAACATATTATAGATGTTACCCCTTATTTATAAAAATATTTAAACTTTAACTAATCAAAGTTGGCTGTCTCTTTCTGTCATGTGACGTTTCCAATGTTCCAGAAGAAGACTGCGAATCTTGATTAGTTGAACACTGTTTAAATATTTTTATGAATAAGGGGGAACATCTATAATATGTTAACAATGTATGTACAATAATCTCTTTTTATATAATGTTACAGTAGTCACTAGACATCACAAGTTAAACTCTGCGTTTCTGCAATAAGTTTCGACTTTTTATTACAATTACTTATTTTTAAAGGCTGAATGTTATCAATTGCTATAAAGTTTACCAAATATAAGAAGGAAATTAAATTTAGGTATACCTTAAGAAAATCTTTGTGACCTAACATTACCACTAGATAGTACCACTATGGCATCAAAACAACCCCTTTTGTGACAAATAACGCCAACGTAATTATGTCCATATTATGAGTTAACTTTTTCCAGAAAAAAGTGCCAAAAGAAAATATATGCAACAAAAACTTCTAACCATCGATACGACCTTGCAAAAAACTGGATACAATTCAAGTCACTTTTCAAAGTATTAGACAAAGACAAAGTTGGGATAGGATGATTTTTAAAAATTTTAAAAAGGAGTTAATGTTTGCCGTAACTTAGTTTGCTTAGAAATTAATGGCACGAAAACTTTAATTTTTTCAGCAAAAAAATTATACCTAGTCCTTAGGACTATTATCTCTATAGGTACCAACTTTCATCAAAATCTGTAACGCGCTTACATGTTATTTGCGGTAACCAAGAGGTTTCAGATATAGAAACTTATATTAATCACTGCCATACAAAATCGACATAACGAAACCAAAGATGGCATTATAGTTTTATTTCAAAAATATTTAAAACGAGTTCTTACTTCATCTGCACTACTTATGATACGCTAATATTTCGGCAATGGTCCAATTGACACTAATAAGAGGAAGCCGAGAGAGGTTTTCCGTCAATAAGTGTCTATGTGAATAAGATTTAAACGAGTATTTCTGTTTTTCTAGAATTATGCAATAGATATTGTGTATTTATTTGTTTTTTTAGACAGAATGCTAAGATTTTAACTGGGATTTTTAAGGGAGTTAAAAGCTTCTAGTGCTTGTACTCAAAAAATCACAAAAAATCTATAGATACAGGTTTGAGTAAATTGATAAAGAAACACAATTCGTACCATACTTTACTTTAAAAAGAAAAAGAAACACAATTATAGGTATATGAACAGACATCTTCAGCTTAGAAAACCAAAATGCAGAAAAAAAATCAGTGACAGTTTTAACTCTCACAACGTTGATTACATTTAAAGAAATAAAAGTATAAAAAATGGACTAACGATTGCCATGGAATTAAAAGAAAAAAGAAGAAAAAAAAAATAGTATTTTAAAACAACTAATAACACAATATAACAGCTTAGCTAGTAGATATTACACAATCTTCACCCAACGCCTCAAATTAGCATCACACTCGTCATACCTTTCGTTAATTACGATCTCGGCTTGATAACGGTACGATTCTACAATGCAGAGACTCTGTTACTAATTAGTGTTGATCACTTTAATTTGATGACAACAAACTTAAAATTAAATTAAATGTCGCAACTTAACTGCTTAATGTACAATTTTATATTTCAAGAATAAATTGTTTTTATCTTAATTTAACTAAAGGTGTAGATTAAAAGCAAGATGGTGATTGTATAATGGTAACTGGCAAAGATGTCGGATTTCATGTTTCAAGCAGCAATATAGATGGCGAATAATGAAAACCATTATGTCTAAATTATTAGTTTCTAATGCGAAAGCACATCCGGAAATAGCTTTTAAATAATTACCAATAGTAAATCTTTAATGCTTCCCTGGCGCCATACCCATTATAGTTAGGTTACGTTTCGTTTGCGAAGTCTAGGATCATATCGAAGTGTGTGGGCGAAATTCTGCTTCTGTTAGTCTACATTAAACAGTGCATACTCCGTCAGTGTTTAGGAATTACCACCAGCGTAGTTGATTAGTTAGTTGCTTTAGTTTAATCAACTTTGCTTTACTTTGTAGTTGGTACTTGGTATTGTATTTGCTGTTTAAGTTCAAATTTCGTTTAAAAATTTGAATTGAAATTAAAAAGAAAAGCTGTATGCTTATTAATTAATGTCAGTGGATAAAGCAATTGTTTGTTAACTGTGACTGATCTGTTAAGTCACATGTTGGATGGATTGCTATTACAACTAAAATCTATGAAATTGCTTGAGAGCTTAATCGTATTTAAGACATAATTGGTGGATTAGTAGCCTAGTTACTAGTCTATTGTAGTTTGCTAAAGAGATAGTTAGGGCATATTCGCCGTATCAACCAGACTTATCACAAGTCCTCCTCACGTCGTGTGGACGTTGGCCAACCTAACATCAAAGCTTTCGCTACCTCATAAATATAGTCGACCAACATAATAACAGAGTTGGAAATGAAATATGTACGTAAGAAAACATTATTATTATGTTAATTAGCCAGATGATTTTACCTATACTACTACAGATCTAACATATTTCAATCTGTAGTTTTGGCGGTAAAATTATAGCACATTATACATCTAATACTGCTTGAAAATATTGAATGCCGTTCGACTATCCTAGTCGACTTCGTCGAGTTAATTAAGACTATATAATATCTCATTGACGTTCTTTATGTTTGAACGCTATGAGTTATGATTTATGACACTTCATTAGCGAATGAGACTTCAAAATTGCCAAGGCGGAAGGCCTATATGTTTCAACGAGGTACTTCATAATCTCCTCGAAAATATTGGTATATTTTCTAATATCAAAGGTATTAATTTAGATGGTCGGCTTGGCTCCGACCACGTGAAGTCTGCAGGAGATGGACCATCGCAAGCGATGCGTCTCTTCCGTGTCAGCAAATAGACGGCCGCATCGTTTCTTAATTGCAAGCTAAGACTATGTTTTATAAGATCCATAACGACCAGCTTGTCTCGCCTGCGAAATGTTTGCGTTAATTATTATTGGAATGGAGGGTAATTCTCGGTGGTTTTGTTCGGCTAGACTTGGCGATGTTCCGAAACGAGTGGAGATGCAAATTGCCTTGGCGAACGCCCAAGGCGGCGCTATCAGCCTGCTAGCTTTCAAGAAACACCTTAAGGACTACTAGACTTTAATTTGACGGGGAAACTATTTGCATTTATGAAACAATAATTTTTGGAACTAACACTACCTATTAACAATGTTTCAACGAATATAATTATCTAAATCTTTAAGAATGCAATTTACTAGTTTTAATAAGCCTCGAAAGTTGCAACCGAAGTTCACGTGTACTCGTTACACGTTAGTGATTGACCCTCCAGCAATATTTCCTTTTAAGTTACGTCCTTTGAATCCTTAATAAGAGAAACTTCCCATGCTGAATATAAAGAGATGGTAGAGTTCAATGAACCACATTCAGTCAACAAACATTAGAAGAATCAATTAGCAGGACCTTAGATTCTTTAATTTTTGAACTGTTGGATGGAGGATCCAATTTTAAACTAACTTTAAACGTTTTTAGCTGTTAATTTTAACGATTGAAAATTTCAAACAACTTTTAGAAAATACTTTGTAGAGCCATTAGTTGACTCACACATGAAATTGACGAATAGGCAAGTAGAAGAAGCATCAAATTATAATAAAATAAGAATAAAACTTATACCTATATAAAATTATAACAAAATTATTTATTATAATTTTATATTATGAGTGCTAATTTACACGTTAATCTTAACGTGTGTGCAATTATTTACTATGTCATTTTACTTTTAACGTTAAAGGATAATTTAAATAATTTTACAATCTTAAAATGTATTGTTGTAAAAATATAATTACCGTATTACATACTTGCACATAATGTTCAAATTTTAGAAAATTTACGACTTGGATTCACTATCGCATAAATGTAATTTTTAACCGACTTCCAAAAACGAGGAGGTTATATGTTCGGCTGTGGATATATATTTTTTATGTATGTTCAACCATAGCTCCGCCGTTTATGAACCGATTTTAAAAATTTTTTCTTTGTTGTATAGGGTATTGTTCCGAATAGGTGCTATGTTCACCATCGTGGTGGCTGATGATGGGAACCATCAATAATCGAGGGAACTCCTCGAAATTTGTATGGAAACATATGGTGATTTTGGTTTTTGTAGAAGCGTCCCTGGTATATGTTACCAAAAAGTAAGATTTGGTACCAAGGTACTATACTGAGAGAACTTGTGATTCCAGTTAAAAAATTAAACTTAGACAAATCATGACATGTAAGCTGGTACCGACTTTAAAATAATGAAAATTATGTACATAAATAGGCTGATGCCTCACAGAATTCTGAAACAGGCACTATTTAAGAATAAATATTATTTAATACTTTAAAGTTACTTTTTTATTATTTTTGTATTTTGCTTTGGAAGTCGGTTTTAAATTTTTTGTTGAAAATAGTAATAATATGATAACGATTAACGACTGACGATTTTGTTGTATTAATATTCTGCATCTTATAAAAAAAGTATGGTTATTATGAAATCACATCCAGTCACCTAAATTAATTTTAATTTCACGAAATTAACGAAAGTGTGTTTAAACATGCTGAAAATTAACTCTACTTAAGATATTGATTTTTACGATAGTTTGCTTTTCTTTCCAGTTTGCGAATTTAAGCAACTAATTCTAGTTTAGCCTTTTTTTATTAACAGTTTGGATAGTACGTCACCAAGCAGCCTATTACGCGTCTACTTAGAGCTACGACAGTTACACAGTCACTTAATGGCTAAGTAAATTAAAGTAGCTTATACACCACACGGCTTTCTACGAAATGCACAAAGCAAGTCACACTCACATACACAAACGAACTTATCATAGTGTTTCCAGCGATAACATTCAGTAAAAGTCGTACTATCGCCTTCTCAGAACTTGTCCGGTTAGCGTCCGAGGCGACAGGTAACTCTATAACGGAACTCGCTAGAACAATGTATTTTGAATTTAAAATGTTCCTTTAACACACATTTGCTTAAATTCAAGTCATAGTTGCTAGAGTACAGTACGAGTTGTAATTTTAACATCTACATTTCACTACTTATTCCGGGGTTTTCTGATTTTTTGTATCTTGTGTTTATCTTTTCAGGCCTTTATCACTATTACATTCTTTACCCGTCTAATGGAATACTCAGCTTGTACTAATAATTGGTATTGTGTTTTGTACATAATTATATGGGTTAGCGTTATTACTTACTCTCATAAGCTACCAGACGAAATAGAATCTTAAAAGACGGCACATAGAGTTCACTGTTGCATATGGTTCATCGGAGACGTCGTGGTACTTGCTCAGATTCCACGCTCTGATTATTGGATGTTGCCTCTCTAGCATCTTTATCGAAATCCATCAGAAATTTTGTTCATTGAGTCAAAAAATAGCCTGTAAATTCAAGTGGAAAATGGAAATTATATTAAAATTTAATAGTACTTAAAACATAATAGTATTTACAATAATATTTATTCATTCGATGGCGGCTGTCTCAAGGGTAGATCTTTGTTCGTTCCACATAATCGCACTCCGTGGACACAGATGGCTTTCATTGCTTGTGTCATCGGTAACAATGTACTTCTGTTATAGTGATTAATCAACAAAGCTGTTTAGAGCGATAACAAGCGAGCGCGTATATGGCAGACCACACCTGTTGATCGCCGGATAGCTGAAATTTCTTCTTTCTGCTTATTGAGAAGTTTAGAAGTTAACGGCAAAAGCCAAAGACAAAACAACTTGATGAGTCATTATTGCCATTTTATGGTAGTTTCAAGAAGCCACGAGTGTCTCACAGTGCAATACAGAGTATTAAAAGGATCCTATGAAAGACGTCAAAATTAGCACTACGGGTGTTTTTTTAGATATTATGTGTTGGCAAGATAAAAATATTATTGTAGAAGTATAGTCTAAATTCTGTAACATCTGAAGTCTGAATCCAAGATCTATAAACGTGACAATCCTTATATATAAATTTTAAAAAACTATATCAACTTTGATAACATCGTCAGCTCAAGACATCTCTTGGTCTTAAGGTATAAGTTGAAAAATACTTGGTAAATTTCCAATACTAAAGTTCAGTAAACCTCTGAGTTTATTTATGGACAACTACTAATAACTAAACCCTTATTTAAGTGGTCTAACATAAACTTCGTTTTTTTTCCTTTATTACAAAAACTAAATCACAAGTGCCTCGATAACACACATTTATAATCTTTAGTTACACATTGATTGTAGTAATCAAACTGATAACTATGTACCTCGAAAGGCTGAGAGTATCGCCATGCCTAATTGTAGGATCAAAAGGGGTCAAGTGTGTACATTGACGGGCGCCTTAGGGCCCACGTCATACTGGGGTCCTTAACACGGCTTCAATTAGATCTGTTGGAATATGACGTCACCGAATATCAATTAAATCATGCAAAGCGCTTGTATGTTTCCCATTCATTTCATTAGGCCGCTGTTCTATATAAGTTTCATATCTTTTTTTTGCGATACATTTAATATTTTCAATTCCTGATTTTGCTCTACCCTAAGTTAGTTTTATTCAACATTTATTTCTCAGTAACTTTAAAGTTAAAAACGTGTGTGTGTAATTCAGTACTTTTAACTTATACAAAATCGGAATTAGAACTACCAGTGGTAATTTACGACAAAACGCTATCCTAGAATATATATTTCATTATTTTTATGATGCCTTTTTATCTTTGGAACTTAAACGGTAAGTACACGATTGTCGATGTTATAGATAATAATGTTTTACCCCAAAAAGCTGTATACACATTTTGATGACTGGCATTACAATTCTTGGAATTTCCAAAAGTGAATCATCATAATGTTTTTTGACTGTACGAATACTTAAATGGATTAAAGTAGGTACAGATGTGGAGTTTGATTTGTTAAATATACAAATTGGATAATCCTATTTTATCATTAGTTCCTTTAACAAATATATATTTTTTAACCCATTATATTCCAAGCCTGGTTACGTACAGCTATATTTCAGATTTTGTTTAATGTTTGAAGAGCTTGAAATTGAGTGATTGAGATGAACGAAGAACTTTTAAAAGCTGAGCTGACATTAACATTTTGTTTGGAGAACTACGCAGTAGATATGAGTATATACCAGAGTCGGATCATAGAGTCTTCAGCTCATCGGTCAGAAGATCGACACGCTTAACGGCGGCGCCTGTTGCTCGTCTTGTTTACGTCTAATTTTGGCGCGAGCGCCGCGACGCCCGCCCCCGCTCGCCTGCCCATTGAACACTACGCGTGCGGTTATTTCGGAATAACCGACTGCGTCGACGTGACACGACGCCGTTCATCGTGTTATAATATACTATAGCCAATATTATACACCACCGAGACCGTTTCGTTTATTCCTTTAGTTTTTTTATCTTCTATCTTTGGCATAAGCTGACTGACTGTGTCTTGTGGTTAGGTCTCACGAGTTTCATCAAAAGATCATATCGTTTGCTAAAACACACGGAAATAACTAGAGCAATTATACCATAAACTACATCTAAAAGTTTTTTTTTTAAACATCATCGGCTGAAAGATATAAATATAATAGACTTTTTAAGGCGCAAGTGTTCGTTTTTCACCTCGGGACGGCAGTTAACGAGATCGATTTGTGTGATGTTGCCGCAGCCTCCGAGGCTCGCTTTGGATTCTGAGAAGCGATCCCGCCCCTCGCCTCAGCCATATCCTGTCAGGACCGCTTTCGTTCGCTTGGAGCCCCTGCATTTTCCTTATATCGGTTTAAATTTTTATTTTAAAATTTTAAATCATTGAAAGAGTTACCTCTGGTTTGTTATTATTAACCGTTATGGTTATTGTTATTGATGTCATAAAAAATAACAGTTTATTGTATGTTTGGTTACTTGATGTTTTCGTATTTACACCTTTTGAGTTTACTTTCTGTTAAGTTTTAGAATAATAATTATTATTCATTAATATAAAGATTAAACGGACTATATCTTTTAATTGCAAATAAGGTCTTTATTTTTAAATATCGTGACAAATAAATCACATCGTACCTGTGCAGTGCACCTGAATTTCTATCCAAATTGCATAATCCTATTTTATCATTTGTTCTTATATCGATATACCTTATATCGATATACCTTATATCGATATACCTTTGGCGCCTCCCTGCAAGTGTATTTTGTTTTGTGTTGGTCTTATTTGGTTTCTCTACACCTGAGTTGTTAGTAACAAAGGCTTTTTTTCTCGTCTCTGCCCCGGCTTTTGGGTTTCGACGCGTTTTAGAATCATCGACGATCATTCAGTGGATCGATAGATCTCGTTTGTAGCCAAGCCTATGTCGGGCGTTCTAACCAAAAAGTTGTATAAAAACTACTTACATTTTCTGATCTCAAGTCCTGTAAATGCACATACAATGTATTTAATAATTGCATCATTATGGAGTGGCAGATACAAGAACACATTGCATAAAAACATAGCCCTTGAAATGTTAAACAATTGAAGGTTGCGTAAATATTCAAATTGAATTTTGCCATTTTGCTAAATGTCATATCGCGTATAACGCGTTCTCATGCTTAGATTTCGACACCTATTTCTGTAACATTTATGTTTCTGCATAAATCTACGTAGTTGAAACATTTAGAAAGGTATCGATCTAGACTAGCTTTGTCTATTTTCCATATTCGAATAGAATACTTATATTTTGTTCTTCTTGTCACTAGTAAAACTAAACACTAGGCTCAAGACAGGTTAGCGGTGACAGCAAAAAGTACGCAGACATCGAAACGAATCTAGCGGTGAGGTAAGATTATCGAGGGAAAAAGATAGAGGCATTCGCCCGTATGAGGGAACGAGACGTAAATATAAACAGTCAAGTCCAAAGTCCGCGGCCCCAGCAGGACAGTAGCCTCACGGTGCAACTTGCACTCGGTTCTACCTTCAAACTTGTTACTGCTTCACCATACAATACAAGTGATTTTATACTTCATAAGGCAATTGTTCTTGAAGACAAACTTTTACTAAAATATCTTTTAAATTTTTACTATAATTAATATTCTACGGAACATTATGCTGAAACTGAAATGTGTATATAATAAAAATTAGTTTGCGGTAGATCTTTTATGTCTTTTTATTGATTCCTTTTGATTTTCTCACAAAAAATGCAAGGCAGAAACATGCTCTCATAATTAGAAAACTGACTCCACCTACAGACCGAGGCTATATTCTACGAATAGTTGCAAAAACATTACAATAAACGTTAAACTTATTGCAAATCCAGCGCACCAGCGGCCGTAGAGGTGGCGTCCATTAGAACTTCCTGTACATTACCTCTAAATGTGAATGGACGTTCTATCCACTACCTAGTGGAAGCCATATGAATGAGTGGCGCGTAATACACAATGAATTATTCGAGCCAGACCGGCTTCCGTTGGCGCCGGACATGTGCTCCATGCTCAGCCTTTTTCTAATTAACGTCTAATTATAGGGCGCAGCTCCTCACATGATTCCCGGTGACTCAGGCCAACCATTGCTTGTATGTATGGACGATATTTTATGTAATTAAATTATAATATATTCACTGTTGCACACAATAATAAACCAAGTATGAAAGCAACATATGCACACAACTTTTTTTATTTAAATAGCTCGAATCGAAGTATTGTATAGATCTGGCACAGAACAAACAACATCTCGAAATCAACAACGACCTCTAAACTAGTTTTCGTGGAATATATAGTTCCTATTTCGGTAAGTACGACTAAGGTGGTATCAGCTAACCCGGATGCCAATACCGGTCCCTGAGGTGGCATAGGTCATGAGCTCAAACCTCATGTTATCCTTGTATGGTCGACAACTAAGCTTTGAATCAAAGTGAAAAAACTTCTTTATAAGATCTGTTTCTATATAGTGTATCTGTTAGTGCAAAAAAAATGAACTTGCCATAGTAAGAAGTACGAAAATTCCATCATCTATTAATTTTACGATGACAGGACCTACAGAAATAAAGGATTCTCAAAACAAAGTGCATCTAAAAAGCCTTCCTACAAAGCGTAGATTTGTCTTTCGCTATCTATAAAGAAGAAATAAGCCTTATCGCTGTCAAGAGTTCTTAATTTCCTTAAGATAACACGAACGTGTTATCTAGTTACTTTCTAAAGTTTAATAAAAAACATGTTGTTAACCTCTGGCGGCGAGCGGCGGACCACCTAGCCGCAAGGCCGACTAGTCGACTCGCACTGCCTTGTACGAGTTGGCCTACTACACACACATATACCATCTACTAATAAAGCAGTTATTCCAGCTTCCTAAATATATAGAATAAACACTGATAAATGCTGTCTTTTGTATTTGCTTTTCTTTGTGAGAGAAAAGTGTTACTTGTATAAGATGTACTATATCTAAACTTGCAGCTTTTTTAACTTTCTCCTAAAAATAATTTATGCCTGTTTTCATAGAAGTCAATATTGCGAATGATACATTCGACATCAATTGTTATTTATACCGTGAAGAGTGTTAAAGGAAGCCAGTAATAAAACTGAAGAAACATTGATGTCGTACGGCACATAATGATATAAATAAATCAATCGGTCCTTTGTCAGGAATGAGAGCACGCTGGCGCCAGTCATTCGCCACTAGATGCCCAATTTCATTTTACCGAATTGGTCACGCTGTAATATTCACAATCATCATCATCGATCCTTAACATTACGTGTTAAGTATACAGGACATATAAGTAGTCCAAATATTGTGACATTAGACAGCAAATTACCACCAATATTTACCTGTTTGTATGACAGTTGACAGATGTAACTGAACGTATTCACGTTACGTAAAAGCGTGAAATTATTTTAAGACTCGGTAATGATATCCGAAGCTTCAAGCTTACCTCATAATGTCAATGAGCTTTTATGGAGGATACTTCGTTGTGTGAATTACTGTGACCAGCGACCACGTTTTTAAAGTATGAAATCACACGGGATGAACGAATGATCTATCCAAATGTCGGTGGGTACAGGAGATCCCGTAATAAAATCATCGGCCGGAAGTTGATGCGTCACTCGTACGTTTTCGTTCGCTGCATCTGTGTGGGTACGGACTTAGAACTCATTTGTTGTAATAAATACTAATCTAATGATACTAGCCTTTTAACAATTATTAAGTTCTTTAGTTGAAATAGGACTACTTTACACTAATCGCCGATGAATTAAAATATTTTTTCTCTATGTCATTTTTTCTAGTAGATGCCTTATCTTAACTGATAGTTCTATAAAAATGCAAAACTAAAATTTTCTTTCCAATTCAACTTTAATATGCTTAGTTATTACTAGATTAAGGGCCTGTTTCACCGTTACGAATAGTTAATTTATTTGATGGATACAACTTTATTTGACAGATTTTGTATAGAGAATCTGTCAAAAAAGTTGTGGATAGCCTAACAGAAACTTTATCAGTAAGCGGTGCCAGGCCCTTACCTTATCCTCTATTTATTAAACCTTTCGGTTTTATAAATGTGACAGTTTGATTTGTATAGTGTTACTGATTACACATGTGTGCGTTTATTTACGAACGTGAGCGCCAACTCGTCCGAGATTCAAATTTAGAACTTCGTCTCCGCCATGTTGTTCTCGGTGAAAAACCTACGATCCATCGTGGAAACTGTAAAAATGTCATAGATTCGTTAAAAGGGGTGTTAATAGTTTCTAAGACTGTTGTCTCTGTTATGACCGGAAGTAACATAATATTATCTGCATCAAAAAACCTTTCGTTAATCGGAAATTTTATCAAAGAATAGTAGAGCAACAGCTAACATTATAATTAATCTAATAGCAGCATTAGCAACTACATTAAACGTAAGTCTCGACCTTACCTGTAAGGTGGTAGCTACATGCTCAATCAGTGCCAACATGTTTTGCAGTGATTGAGCATGCGGCATACACAGTATAAAACTTACCTGATCTTAGCCTGTAAGGTAGTTGGTGATGGAACTACTAGAAATAAAACTCCTAAATATACTGTGGCACAAGTTGTGCACTTAATTTAATTTCTTTAGTATAAATTTGAAAAGTTAAAGTAAAACTTAGAACGATGAATGAAAAAAGTTATGATTAGGATGAAACAACAATATCCTGTATCGATCGATAAGATTGGCAAACCGTCTTTATCGAAAATGATAAAAAAATTATCATAATATTGTAGTGCGTCAAACTTGTTTACTCGTCCATTCATGACGGGCTGACGGGTCATTTGCACACTTCGTTCTCTATATGAATACATGTCCTTAAAACAGTGTGGTCTTGCTTCTTCATCATACTTGTTTTTCAATTACATAGTATCAAACATGGAATTAATGATTAAATGACATAAAGACAGTGGCATAAGGCATAATATCCTAATGATTCATTTTTTACTCGTATTGAATCTTATTCCTTTTTACTCGAAAATCGCATCTCTGCAACAGAAAGTAGAAACCGCATTACAGAATTTGGCTCATGGCTTATGTTTTAAAGAAGATGACCCATATTTTTAGCAACAATACGAGAACCGCAACGCTATAATCTGGGAAGATCAGAGCTATCCGCCATTATAGTGATCGGTCTCATAAAGAGACGTAAAACGTGATATTTCAAGTGGCAGTGAGTTCTTGAGCCAATTACGTTTCCGGGTCTGTAAATCATCCGCAGACCGGCAGTCTACGGTTGCGTAATCAATCCTAAAAAGTAAATAAACAGTTTCAGCTGACCTAGGAGGTGTATAATTGTTTTAAGTCGATTAAGGAGAAACAGTAAATAATTTAACTGAAAATGTTGCTACATTTAGTGTGCTAGGTGCTCAATTTTCTTTGGCTAGGCTTGATCACCTAGGAATAAGGAGGTTTAGATTTGACATTTGGATGTAAAATTTGAGGAAGAATCAAGTCAATTTGCTGGTAATGTTGCAAAATCGCTGGTCAAATAGAGTCAGTTTTCAGCTGAACTCAATAACACTAGTGCACTCATGACTTGTGAGTGTGCTCTTTATAGGTGCAAGTGAAGTATACGCGGTAAAATTACGCACACGGCCGCCGAGGATGTGCGTCCGATGTGACGTACGTCCGGCAATCAGAGCCAAGTTAGGAGTAAGACAGATGTATGGAGCATGGGCCCAGTTTTTATTATTGCTAGTTTTCCGTTCAATTTACACCAACATCCTGTAGCTGGCAGTACGGACATGAGAGGACTGGAAAGTTTTGATCTCATGTTGAATGTCACTGTTTGTTATCCTTTAGTTATTCTGAAATTCAGTCCAAGTTTTAATTGACGGTGATCTCATCAAAACATAAAATTCGTTATTAAATTTCATGTATCATAATAATATTTTAAGTCGTGACTCTCGAAACAAGTGGTCTTTTAATTATGAAAATTTGAAAAATGGTCATTATTTTTATGTTATATACTTTGATGTTTACAAATTAGGTTACTTCCTTGAAATCGTAAATTAATTAGTTCATAAATGTGAGATGTACTTTCTGGCAGCTAAAATCTGCGTCAATAGCTTTAGAAGTACTTATTTTCAGGCTTTGATCATAAATATACTAATTTAAAACAAGATAAGAACTTTGTTATAATCACATTTGTTATAAACAAGGACTGAAAAGCTGCTTCGCGGTAACAAACTCGAACTTTTCAAAATATATTTTTGCAGTATAGAGTCTTTGTTTTTACAAGACCTCTCGGTAATAATTATGATGTGTTGTTGTTTGATGTTATTATTTCTGCGGCTTACATACATATAATATAGTACTGTGAATATATATATATATAAAGCAGTTTGAAACATGGCGCCCGGGTTGACACATAAAATTATCGCTCCTTTTCCTCTTATCATAATTACGTACATATTGCTTTCTACATAGCTTATCAGCTGGAATCACGTATGAACCATGAAGGTAACTTATCAAGGTTAGTTTTTGTTCAGAAATCAAAACTCGTGGAGTTGTTGTCGAAGGGTGCTAAAGTCCAACCATTTAAGGATAAATTTTACATTGACTCAATAAGTTACAAATAGTTTATCCACAAGTTTGACTGTCGCTTAGTTTTAAGGAAGAGAAAAGCGATAAGCTGAGAATCTCTTATAATTATGAAACTGGCTCTAACACTAAAATTTCTTTGATAAGAACTGATATAGCATACCATGATTCCCGGTGCTATAACTTTAGTTGTTAGGAATACGCAATTGACTGCCGATGTGTCTGTTGTGGGTTATTGAGGTGATCGTTGAACGACAATTATGCAGCTGATTAGCAGAAAACATTACTTAATACCTATTTTAAATTCAGCTAACATGTTATTAGCGAGCAATATATAACTATCAAGAAAGATACCGATTTAGTAACGATATATAAATGATTAAAAACCCCAGGGTTTTCTCCATTCGAAATTAAACAAAAATACTGAAATTCGTCTTCGATTTTAAAATTTAATAAGGCAACAAATTTTTATCACCAGATGAAAAGGTTATATTTGTTCGGTTGGAAAACAATAATGACCTTTCGATACCATTCCCGCCCATGGAAAGTATATGGGCGGCGTATCAATCATATCCATTTGTGGGGACCACCTGTATCCACCTACAACTTCCATATGTTTGGCACCTTCAACTACCATAATAGATTTCTAATATTAATAAGATGTCGAAAGATAATAAGTTGAAGGATCTTCCAACCTACCAACTAAGTAACTATGTTTGCATTGTCAACATGTTGATTAGAAATGAGTGATTATGTGGTGCCAACAGGCTTAATAATAAAATAAATAAAAATAAGAAAAAATATATTTTCGGACAACTTAAGGACCCATAATTTGTTAGTAAAATCTCACATCTAGTTGTGTTAGTAATCATATTTAACTTTAGATTTAGTAATATTTAATAAGTTGCCAACAAACTATCTATCTATCGCCTATCTCCTTCAGAAGACTATCACTGGCGCCTCTAATACGGTTTAAATTTGACCCCGCTATTTTGCGTAAGTTAGCACTATAACATCAAAATCAGCATTTGCAAACATAGATGAGGCGCTGCAAAACGAGGCAACTTTAACAGTGCTCTGAAGGCATTATTGTACTGGATATGCAAGGCGCTGTACGATTTTTGGTTGTATTTAACCCGAATTTTTACTGTTGCTTAGCAAAGCCACAGTTAAAATTCGAAAGAACAGTTGTTATCTGTCAGTTTCTACTTTCGGCATTCTACTGTAGAAGAAAATCTCACTTTAAAACCTCTAAGGCGTGACCAGCCTACAGGTGTAGCTTCTAAATCGAAATAATTTTCTGAAGATAATTAACGTTGACTCAAACTTAGTAGGACCATATAGTTCAGTGTTAGACTTGCAATACTCGATCTAATAATACTCACTCTTTGTTCTGCGGCTGGCAAACCGGTAAGTATCTGTGTTATCGAGTCTGCAAGCGGCACTATTGTGTAAGAGTGGAAGGCCTTCGCAGGAGAGAGACATTCAGTTTCTCAATAGTTGTCATCTGGTAATTGTTCATGTGTATTTATATTATAATTTCCTTGTGCGTATGCCGTGCGATATGCATATTCATAGCCATGTGTCCTGTTCAAGCTTTCTAGACTACTAATTCTAGTTCTGTACTGGAGCTGCATTGAAATGTAGTAACGTAGTTGTAAAGCGCACGCACTAGTTTCGTCCCGTATAAACACAGTTAAAATGTGAAATGTTTATGGTGATTGGTGGTATAAGGTTGTTCATTTAGAATAAAAAAAATGTTTAAATACCATGGGGTTTAAATGAAAATCAGGTTTTCACGTTAGGATGTGTTCGAATGATGGATGCACGGAGCTAGATGGATGTACGTGCAGAATTGCACGTAGAGTTGTTAATGGTTCAAAGGTTTCGAAGAAATGATATTATAAAAATTATACAAAATTACACTACATATTTATAAATAATTTTTGATGTTGGACTATGGGACTCTACGAAAAGACTCATATAGGAAAATTGAATTAAAATTTATTGTGTGTGTGTGATTGGTATGTGTGAATATTTGGGAAAAGAAATAAAATAGGAGAGTCGCTAAAAATCATATCTAACAAATTTTTGCTTGTCTTGGATGTCGCCCAAGCAACCTTTGTTTACGCTGAAAAATAAAACCTCCGACAGGGTGATACAATGTGATTGTATACAAACATGATGCGCTGGTGCAAGACTTGTATAACAGTTTGGCTGATGTTATGCAATCCGAGCCACCGCTGCCTGCACTCTGTAATTACACGCCGCGCCGCGCCGCACCACCCCGCAACACCCCGCACTACCCCGCAACCCTCCCACCGCACTTTACCACCTGATTGCTATTATTTTAAACTTTATACGCATACTAAGTAAACTCAAATTCATTCTCACCTGCCACTTGAGCTTTTTGTTGTGCATATTGCTGGGCTTCGAGTTTTTTTGCTGTGGAGGAATGCGTTTTAATATGACGGACTGAACAATGGCTTCTATTGATTGCCAACTTATGAGCTATGACACATAGCGCATAGGCTCCCAATTGCTACTCAAGTCAGTAATGATCATGTGATTTCTCGCTATAAATGGTTGAGCAAAAAACCTGAGGTACATTTAATATATATTATATTAGACCTATTTGATATTTTATCGGACTTATTTTTATTGCGGCTTTCGGTTTCCAATCCGGGTCTCTTACGAACTTCCTGACGTTTGAATGCGCAGCGGTTAGCGGAGGCATTAAAATGCAAAATAGTTCCTTCTTATCTACCTTTAAACCTAATAAGAGACTCATTAATAAACTGCATAATGGGAGGGCCACATTTCACAGAGAACACAGCTTGCATTGAAAAAGTTTTTTATAGAAATTACGGACAAAAAAAGCCGTAAATTGACAATGAACGTTTAAAAACGCTATTGTAAAGCGATGAATGTGAGATGCAGGTGCATTGAAGCTTGTCCGGCGACACCTGAGCCAAGTTCATTACCGTCCCGTGCTAATCGATTTACCGTATCTCGGTCGCCATTTGCAAAATCATAATCTTCAATAACATAATTAACCTTTACGATGTTTGGTTCGCTTCAGCATTAACCGCTGAAATAACTAAAGGGAGACCATGATTAATATAAAAACATCTGCCGGTTAATAACATAAAATATTTTACAACATCACGTTTGTTTCACGTTTCCTTTCGCCGATCTCGTCGATAGTAAAGATCGAAGTAGGATAAATGATCGGTTATTTAAAAGGCTGCCTACTTTCAATGTAAAGAAAGTAAAAGAATCATGGATCGTGGCGAGCGAGTGTTTATTCACTAGGTCGCTCGCGTCCGGTTTCCTTTAAATTGGTCACATCGACCGGTAAGTAGGAAGTCTTGTCTGGCGGCTGTTGAGTCTATACATACATGTTTAGTCGTTGAAACCACTTTTAGACCTTGTACTGCCACTTGTTCTAATATGTATTGTATCGACTCTGTCTTAACATTCAGTTGATCTACGCGTATTTAGATTTTACTGTATGTAAGAAGTAAAACGCTACGGTATTCTTTGTGGTATAAAAACCATCCTTATGTGATTTTACAGTCGTAATACTAAATTTGTAATTTGTTGTATCCTTGCCCTTAATGAAGTAGCACGGTGTTATGCAATATTGCACACATTATAAATAAATTATTTGTAAAGTTTGTACGTTACGTGTGTTTAATTGACTTTTCGTTTCTTTTTAGTCACATAACAAAGACGACGACGTGGGAGGACCCTCGTAAGACTCTCGCAGCACAGAACGTAGCGGGTGTCCAGCACCAGAGCACAGAAGCCATACTCACACAGACCACCACCCCACAGACTATTGCCACATCAAGTGAGTATATTATCTACTACACACATATATTTTTGAATTCGTCCAACAGACCTTGTTTTTCTCTTTAGTCATTATCTTTCATAAGTTCTCTATTTAATCAATGTAAAGGGCACTTTGCTTGTTCAGAATCATAAGTCCTTTTTTAAATATATTTTTTTATTTGATAGCTATTTTAAAACGCTGCGGTATCAATAGTATCAGTACCTTCATTTTTGATTTTTTTATCATGATTTAAAAGTTAGGCAAAAGATAATTTTAATGACCGATACCGAAACAAATCCCGCCTTGCATTCGAACTATAAATCTTTTATGATCGTGTAGGAAACTGTGTGGTTCGCTAAGAAAACATTCGCTTTCACGTGATCTAATTGGCTTCGGAGCGACGTTTAAAATTATCACGAAACTAAAATAAAAACAAGTAAATAACCCGAATTCTAAAATTGATTTTATGACGGGAATTAACGTGCCGTTTCCGTCGAGAGCGCGAAAAACGCTAGGCGGCAGCGCGGGCCGGGCGCCATCGCGGCACCGCTCCCGACAGCCACATCCGCACTCATCCACTAATGTCACATTAAGCTAAATAATTGTGTAATACTTAATAGATATATATTTTTCCTCAGCGCCCGGACGGAGAGTGAGCACGAATGTATTCCAAGAAACGACGAATACATCACACACGCATCCATCGGCGATGGATGTCGTCGAAGGTAATTAAACATACCCGTACACCGTCTCCCGAATCGAGGACGCGGACTAAGTTGTCCGTTAAGTAATAACGAGTAATTAATATTACGATCGCATTAGTCATACGAGAACCGTAATTGATTTACGTGTTAAATGTTGTTTTTCATCATATAGCTCCTAAAATACACTGGCGCCGGGCGTGTCGAAATCACAGCCCTTTATACACCGCTCGAACTCGTAGTCGACTCGAAGTCACGTTATGTTATTAACGCGTCTTTCGATACTTTACCTCGATATTACGTGCTGTTGTCACGTATTCAGAAACAAAGTGTTAAGTCTACGTCGAGGAGCACTATCCACTAGTCACTAGTACTACACTACACTATCTTATCTATATTATGACAAACGCAAACAATCTCTATGTAGATCACCTGACATACGAATAGTGTTTTCACAATACATTCTTCCCTAATCTAGCTCCTTGCACTGGGGACATATTTGACTTACGAAATATTATCGTGGTGATACAAGACTTATGTTTAGATGTGATATAAATGAATAACTGATACCTATTCTTGGAGCGGTAACCACTTAACTGTTTATCTCGTATAGTGGCGATAAAATAACTATTGTCTGCAGCCTGAGCACGGGCAAACGTTGTTCGTAGAATAATTTGTCATATAGTTAAATTGTGAATACATCAAAATGAGGCGCCACTTCGCGATATATAAACGCATTTAAAAATTAGAATGTTAAGAGGATTGTGTACCAAACGGTTTTCATACAACGGGCCATAACGTTTTTCACCCTCTAAACCCTTACCAAGAGTAAGTATGTTGTGGAAATGCCTCAAAACTAGGCTTCTATGTTTCTGTTTTTTAAATATTCATTGAAGATTTGAAAATATTTAAACATTTTTGTTTTGTATGAATATTAAAAAAACAAAAAATAAGTGCCTAATTCTGGGGCATTTCCACAACATACTACAAAATCATTACTCTTGGTGGAGGCTTAGAAGGTGGCAAATGTTATGGCCCTTTGTATGAAAACCGTTTGGTACACAATCCTTTTAAGGAAACTCTCGCTTTGGAGTAACCCAACCGCTAATTCTGACTCTGTGTACGAACTACTTACTCTCTGTTTTTACGGAAAACAATGATAAATGAGGATAGAGAGAATAAAAAAGCAAATTTAAATATGAACAAAATTTTACTATCGTAATTGCTAAATTAGCATAAAAAATACAATCTCCGGACATAAAACGACGCTTAGTATAATGAGCGTGTCGCTGCGATTACATAAATTTACACTGGCATAATGTTTTACTTATATTATAATGCAATAATTATGTCCAGAACCTCGTTATGTATTTTGACTTTACACGTTACGATAATTACAGGGCTTACAGTTTGTAATTGCCAACTTTTAACACCTTTATTTTCGTAAAATGTTTGACCTATTTAACTTTTGTGCTAGCAGTTAAATGATAGTTTTAACGATTTGACTTGCAAACATATTTTTAGTTGAGGGACGATTCATGCAACAGTTAGAAGTTACATTTTATCACAGTAGGCGAACAAAGTGATAGATCCATATAATAATAACAACATAAAAAAATACCATAAAAAATACCATACGAACATATAACCTCCTCGTTTTTGGAAGTCGGTTAAAAACTCAAACCATA